>JAMFLO010000016.1:0-214694 GCA_027475765.1 Paralagenidium karlingii
TCCTGACTCGGATGAAGAAACAAAGTTCGAGGAATCGGCAGTGAAAGCTACGGTACCTGTGGATCCCTCTGAGAAGATCTCAAGAAAGTTGATGTTCTCCGACTTCAGTTCCAAAACCAACCAGCCCGTGGTGAAGTCAGCGTCAGGGATCCGAGGCAATGAGAAGATCTTGCAATCTATGATTGAACAAGTAGCTGCGGGGGATCTGAGTACTGCGCAGTTGCAAAAAGCAATCAAAGCCATTGCGGAACCCGAACAAGAGGATTCGGATAGTGACAACAGTGACTGTGAAGTTCGCTCCTCACGTCACGAAAAGAATCGTCATGTCACTACCGTGTTGCAGAGTTTGGACATCCAGACATTTGCTGGCAGAGACAAGAAGAACACTGAAGGAGCCAAACGATGGCTGCGCAAGTTCATGCATGTTGCCAAGATCTCGCATTGGGACGACGATGAGATTATGGACTCGTTTGTGATTCATCTAGAGAACCCAGCGCGGAACTGGTATCAACAACTCCCAACGAAAACGCGACGATACTGGCCTAGACTTGCAGCTGCGTTTCGAGAAGAATTGTAACAGGAGTCGGAGCAGCTTTCTCATCATCGATGAAGAACGTGTATGGCATCCTTCAGCACCGGCTTTGGGAAAGAATCAACCTTCTTCCAGGGGAGACACACAATTATCTCTCTCTCTTGAATCGGTTGAAGAAGAAGAGGAACTTGACCATTCTGTTTTCCCGTTAGAGTTTTTGAACATGCTGATGCTCTCCAGAATGCCTCCCCACAAGTTGCGACTCAAGGTCGAAGTCCCAATTACCCTGCTCCGCAACATTGACGGTGATCAAGGTTTATTGCAATTGCAGCTCAAGCAGAATGTTTTCTCGCAACCATTCTTAGGGCCACCAAGAAAGGAAATGGGGTCTCAATCTCGCAATTTCCTCTCATGCGGAAGACAGTGGATTACCTTTCACGCTGCGTCGTCGTCAATTCCCTGTTCAATTGGCATTCGCAATTCCTATTGTCTTTATCTTTCCAAACCCATTTAACCACGTTGCTTTGTCAAGGGGTTTCTCCTGGCACATTATCATGATCGTTCGTGGAGAAGACAAGCATGAAGATGATATTGCTATCTGCATTCCGAATTACGTCTACCTTGCGTTATGTCGCTGTGAGATTTTCCTAGCAGCATGCAAGGCATTTGATTTGCGCTTGCTTTGGCGCGATTGAGCAGTGTGGTGCACAGGTTCGAGGGGTCACCAGTTCGAGCCTCGTCGAGGGAACTTTTCCGTCACTGTTGGAAAAGTATTGTTATCTAACGGTGAGTTTTCCAACACCACAGCAAGCTTGTCAAATGATTCATTGAGACTTGGCCCGTGAAAGCCATGTTGTGACAAAGCAGAAGGATTCTGATTGGCTAAAAATGGAAAGACAGTTTTGGAACTGGCGTTGAACTGTGCGTTGGCTGATTGTCAACCCCAAATGATTGGCTAAATCTCCCAAAACCTGGACTCAAGTTTGAGCCAATCAGTTGGATAGAGGAGCATCTGGTGCTTTTGCTAGGGTTCTCATAAGAAAAGTGTCCAGATCATTTCCGAACGCAGAAAGAGTGTACACTAGGTCCTCTTGACAAGCATTTGGTGCGTGTCCTGTGTTGCATGAGACACTTCCAATACAGCGGCGAACTCATCAAGTTCAAGTGTGCCCAGCCTAGAACAATCACGGGCCAAGTTCAGCAGCAGCAGCAGCATGCCCAGTGTGTTTGTCGGTACTTACACGCGGAAAGAGCCTCATGTTGACGGCAAAGGAGAAGGGATCTATTCGTTCAACCTTGCAGAGTCCAATGGGAAGCTGACTTTCGCTGCGGTCACGGAGAATGTGGGCATCAACCCGTCGTTTCTCTGCTGCTCAAGCTGCCACTCTAGCAAGCAGCAAGTCGTTTACGCTGTGAATGAATGTGACGAACCCAGCATTGTCGAGCCACAGACCAAGACTGGCTATCTCGCTGCGTTCGCGGTTGAGTCGGATCTCAAACTGAGGGAGCTCAACCGTCAGGAAACAAGAGGAGCTTTTCCTTGTCATGTGTCCCTCCACTCGAGCGAGCGATTTGTTGTCGCCTCGAACTATGGTGGCGGAAGCGTGATTCTCTACTCAATCCTTGATGATGGTTCTCTGGCACAGTCTTCAAGCTTCCATGCATTCACCGGTGGCTGTGGGGTCAACCTGACACGTCAAGAAGCAGCGCATCTCCACTCAGCTTTTTGGGCCGGGAAAACCGACTACCTGCTCGCCTGCGACTTGGGAAACGACAAAGTGAGGCACTTTCGACTGGATAAAGCCAAGAGAGCATTGGAAATGAACGGGACGGAATTCACCCAACGCCCGGCTGGCTCTGGCCCGCGTCACCTGGCATTTCATCCATCAATAAAGTTGGTGTTCGTGATCGACGAACTCTCAAGTTCACTTGGCGCCCACACTTTCGATCCTTTGACTGGGAAAATGTCGGAGAAACCTCTTTCTCAAGTGTCCACTCTTCCTAAAGACTGTGCTTCTGCAGTCAAAGCGTCCAACCTGGGTGCAGATGTCAAAGTCTCGTCATGTGGAAATTTTGTGTTCGCATCCAACCGCGGGCACGACTCCATTGCGTGCTTCCGTATAAACGAAGGACTCTTGGAGTTGGTGGGCTTCGAGAGTTCCCGTGGGGAGTTTCCTCGTGCCATGTGCGTCTATGAAGACTTTTTGCTAGTGGCGAATCAGAATTCAGACTCAATCGTTGTCTTTCGTATCGAGGACACTGGGAAACTCAAATTCACCGGCCATTCGGTCGAATGCCCCACCCCAGTGTCGATTGCGATCGCGTAGAACGTTTCGTTTGGCAGAACATTTCACTGTTAAGGACGGGGCAAACGGAATAAAGGATTGAGTGCACAACCTTCATGGAAAACCGTAATGGTGCACATGCGCAACATACACTGGGACCACACTCGTGCAACCTCCTCGCGGGCATGTCATAGACAAGTACAGCCTCAGCGCATCAACTCTCATCGGCTGGGAATGCTTTCGCGACTCGCTCTTCGTGTTGCGCCCAATGCCGCGCGTGCAGCATCTCGTCGCTTTGCTTCGGTGACGACAAGTGAGTTTGCTGCAGTGGGAAAAGACGTTCCGCTTAAAGTGGTACCTCGAAGTGTTCGCCGCTCGTTGCGCTCCAAAAAGAGTCGTGTAATCTCATCCACTGGATCCAACGGTGTGGAAACCAAAGTGGTCCGCACCATGTCGCTGCCGAACAAAATTGCTACGGGGCTTTTCGCCGGTGGGTTCGCGGGTGCTTTTTTCTGGTTCCTTGTGCTCGATGAGAACACCAAGAACAGCACCATCAACACGCTTAGCAAAACGGTCCTCGGTGATTTGTACCGCTATGCGGCTGTCCAAGTGGAAGAGATCTGTCGACCATTCACTGACCCATCGCGCGAGAAACTGCTTCCGGTGAGCCAAATTGCACTTTTCTTCTCTGTATCAGCCATTAGACACTGAATGACTGACTATACACTGGCAGGACTGGCCATTACCTGGCATGCGACCAAACACTCCTCCTGCTCCAGTGTTGGTACTGGACCTTGAGGATACGTTGGTGCATTCGGAATGGAGTGTAAGTGGTGCTTCTGACGAGTTCGTGTGATATTGCTGGTGACTCATCTCTCATGGTGCTTCGTGATGCTGATGACCAGCGCAAGCACGGCTGGAGACATGCCAAGCGTCCTGGAGTTGACGAGTTTTTGGAGACGCTTTGTCAAGTAAGCATTTCACCTTGTTTGGCTATTTGTTGGGGAGCAAGTGCTCATCTAAGGTATCAAACTATTGTAGTACTACGAGATTGTAATCTTCTCGCACAACCAGTCGTTTCTAGCGGAAGAAGTGATGGCCAAGTTGGACCACAAAGGATGTGCTTTGCACTACCTCTCTCGTGATGCGACCCGCTACCTTAATGGTGCACACGTCAAGGACTTGTCTGCACTGAACCGTGATTTGCGCCAGATTGTCTTGCTCGATGACGACCCGGGTGCGTACCAGTTGCAGCCTGAGAATGCAATCCCCATCAAGCCTTATACCGATGGCCGCGATCGAACGGATCACGAGCTGAAAGATCTTATTCCCTTTCTTCGGGCACTGGCATCCGAACGCGTCAAAGATTTTCGTGGCGTTTTGGCTGAGTTTCGAGATGAAGACGGCGTGATTCGGGACTTGCCGACCAAGTATGGAGCACGTGTGCACGCCATGGAGATGCAGAAGGAGCAAGAAAAGCAAAAGGGTCTGGGAGGCTTTCTGCGTGGGCGTCTGGCTCATCGCCCATCAACGCCATCTGCACCGGCCGCATCGATGTAGAGAGAACAGGAAGGAAGCGAACGAGAGTTTTAACTGCCAAGCTAACCGTTGCCTTGGTCACCTTTTCCGCCAATCACTCTACAGAACCCGACTTCACCTTGAACAGTCGTCGTTGAGCAGTCGTCAAGGTGCGCGAGGATCCATTCGCACGGATCCCCGTTTGCACAGCGACGAGATGTGGAACCAACGGATGCAATGGGTGGGACAGCGTATTCTGGAGACGTTCGAGCCCCAGATCGCGCAAACCGACGTCAATGACTTTCTCACGACACCCACTGTGCGCAAACTGTTTGAAGAGCTGCTGGCGGGCAGAGAGATCTCCAAAGTTTTTGTTCATTTCCAGATAGACGGCTCAACCGATGCCAATACCAGCGGAGATGGGACTAATAACAAGTCCAACAAACTTGGCATCTCGGTGGGCAACACAATTGCCATTCGCACGAAATGCTGCTATTTCCTTCGCACAACTGCCGATGGAAAAGCCGTAGATGTTCAAAAGCCAACCGACACCAGCTTGTGTTTTGGCGAGTTGGCTCCCAACATTTTGCGGGACCTCGAAACTACAATCAGTTCGTGGTTTACGCCTATGCTCAAGGCGAAAGAAGACTGGGGAAAAGCTGATCCAGAGTTGCGAAGCGAGTTTATGGCCGAATCCGAAAAATTTGCGAGCGATTTAAAAGAAGCACTCAACAGCATGGATAGTGGACTTGAGCTTCGCCGTCCGTCTCGAGATATTGACGGCGGGGTTTCTGTCCCTGGAAATCGTGGCAACAGTCAGAGTATCCAGGCGAACGGTGGTGAATCACCTGCAACGGTCGCTCACTACGAAGAGATTCTGACAGAGTGGTGCGATGTGATCTCGACGTATCTCGAGACGAATACAACAACAGATGGAAAGACAAAAGATGACCTGATCGATGATGATGGGCCGATGGGTGAGCTGGAGTATTGGCGACGACGGATGCAACGCCTGACGAGTATCACCGAACAGCTCAAGATGAACGAATTCAAAGAGGTGTTTGCTGGGCTCAGTCGGTCAACAAAGAATGTTAACGATGATGCGAAACAGCGTATCCAAACTCTATTGCGCAGGTGGAAGCAGATTGATATTGCCATCACTGAGGCCGCCAATGAAGCCAAAGACAACGTGAAGTACCTGTTCACGCTCGAGAAATTCATCATCCCACTGTACTCGGGTACACCAAGTTCCATTATCGACACTTTGCCTGCTTTGATGAACTCCATCAAAATGATCCACTCCATTGCTCGGTACTACAACACAACCGAACGAATGGCAAATCTCTTTACCAAGATAACAAACCAGATGATCGCCAACTGCAAACGATGTGTCACAAATGGAGAAAGCTATGAGATCATGTGGGAGAAGGATCCTGAAGAGCTCGTGCGAAACCTCGACTCGTGCCTCAAGCTCAATGAAGCGTACCAGCAACAGTATCGAAGCACGAAAGATAAGCTGTTTGCCACCCCAAAGGGCAAGCAGTTTGAGTTCAACGAGATGAAAATCTTCGGAAAATTTGATTTGTTTTGTCGCCGTGTCATCAAACTCATCGATATGTTTACGACGATTCATCAGTTTTCGTCGTTGGGAGAACACAAACTTGAAGGAATGGAAGATCTCATCTCAAAATTCAACTCGATCATTCGCGAGTTCCAGCATCGTAACCACGATTTGCTGGACTACAAAAACAACCGATTCGATCGCGATTACGTCGAATTCAACGTCCGCATCTCTGACTTGGAAGGCTTGCTACAAAAGTTCATCAATGACAGCTTTGAAAACATCACATCGATTGAACACTCGCTCAATCTTCTCAAAAAGTTTCAGACCATCCTGCAACGAGAAAACCTCAAGTCAGATCTTGATTCGAAATTCAACGTGATTTTCCAGAACTACGGTCTGGAGCTGGAGCATGTGCTTCAGCAATACGAAAAGCACAAGCACAACCCACCATATCCACGCAACCTTCCTCCCGTTGCCGGAAATATCACATGGTCGCGCCATCTACTCAAGCGAATTGAGGAGCCAATGAAAAAATTTGAATCAAACCAAAATGTACTGGCGAGCAAGGATGCCAAACGGATCATCCGTATGTACAACAAAGTTGCACGGACTCTTGTAGCCTTCGAATACATCTGGTATCAGGCGTGGGTGCAGTACATCGATACTGCCAAAGCTGGACTCCAGGCCACCTTGATCATTCGACACCCAGAAGACAACAAGCTTTACGTAAACTTTGATCCAGAGATTCTTCAATTGCTTCGCGAAGCCAAGTGCCTCGATCGGATGGGAATTGAGTTGCCAGAAGCAGCCAAAATCGTGCTCCTGCAAGAAGAAAAGTTCAAGAACTATTACAATGAGCTCCAATATGCTCTTTCGGAATACGATCGGATTGTCACCAAAGTCATTCCAGTCACGGCAATGCTCTTACGCCCACATTTCAACGATATGGAGTTCAAGCTTCGACCTGGAATGATCACCCTGACCTGGACTAGTATGAACATTGAAGCATACCGAAACCACATTCATACCGGGCTTCAGCATCTTGAAGAACTTGTGACTAACATCAACGACATCATCGAGAATCGTATCGAGAAAAACATGCGAATTGTCTCCAAGACGATGCTCGTGGATCTACCGGTGGACCGATCATTCTCCCTTGACGAATTTGTTTCGATGCAAAGTGCGAAGATACGTCGCGCCGGGACGTTGTTGCAAGGAAAAAACATTGAAATCGAGAATGCTGTGGAGGACTTGCTCAAGATCATCATGCAGTACCCGCTTGATTCGCACATTGAAGGACCCTCACCAGATGAGGCGCTCAAATTGAAAAAGCATTACAACCACTTCATGTACCAAGCGCTATTGCATTGCACAAAGAACTCGCTCAACACCATCAAGAAACGTGTGGCTTCACGTGTCGTATCAACTTTGTTCTCTCTTGAACGACCATTCTTCGAGGTTGATGTTCAGCTCAGTGTGCCGAATGTTCAGTTGCATCCATCCCTTGACGATATCCAACTGGCCATTAATCGCGCTGCTCAGACCGTGCTTTCGTGCTCGAAAGAGTTGTTCGATTGGGGCCAGAGTGAAACCACTCCCAAGGAAGCCCGGGTGACGTTTTTCGATCGAATTACAAAAGACATCGAGATAGTTCGTGTTGTCTTACTGCTGACAGGCAGCGTACAGGGCCTGCGGAATAACGTGACTGACTATCTCAACTCGTTCAAGAAGTACGAATGGCTTTGGTTGGAGAACAAAGACACGGCCTACGAGAGTTTTCTCAAGAAGAACCCGGAGCTTCAAGACTTTGAGCGAAAGCTAAAGAGTTTCGTGGACATTGACGACGAGATCACCAACACTGCGGCCGTGTTCCACATCGGAGCTTTGTCGCTCAACACGCGCAACATCAAATTGCAGCTGAAACATGAAAATGCGCAGTGGAAACTCAAGTTTAGTGACAATTTACACAACCAGGCTCGCAAGAAAATGGAAGGATTGACCGAGTACTTCCGGTCCATGATGGGGAAACTCAATCGCAAGGTGGTCGATCTGGACTCCCTTCGCTTCGTGATGAATCTGCTGCGTGAAGTTCGATCACGGGAAAGTGGAATCAACATGGAGATCAATCCCGTTCTTGACATGTACGAGATGTTGGAGTATTACTTGCCTGACGGCTTCATGGAAAAGGAAGAAATGGATCAAAAATCGGTGTTGAAAGCGAACTGGCGAAAGCTCATACACCACGCAGAAACACGAACCGATGAACTCAGTCGAACCCAAGCCGGCTTCAAGCGTGGTCTGCTGCGTGACATTCGTGAGTTCATTGTCGATGTCAAGCATTTCCGGGAAGATTATTTGGCCAATGGGCCCATGGTGATTGGAATTCCTCCGGTTGAGGCAGTTGAGCGCTTGAATCGGTACAAAGAAGAGTACAAGATTCGAGAACGAAAGCACGAGCTCTATTCATCGGGTGAGGAGCTCTTTGCGCTTCCAAAAACCACCTATCCCGAACTAGAGATGACGAAGAAAGAGTTGCAGCTGCAAGATAAACTATTTGGACTGTACACAGATGTGCTCAGCACTCTGGAGGAGTGGAAAGGCATCCCATGGATTCAAGTTGCCGAGAAAATCCAGGGGATGACCGAAAAAGTCGATCAGTTTTCGACTCGCTGCAAGAAAATGCCGGCCAAACTGCGCGAGTGGGAAGCCTACACGGATCTAAAGCGCATGATTGACAACTTCACAGACATTCTGCCGCTTCTTCAAGAGCTTAGTAAAGATTCCATCAAACCGAGGCACTGGGATGCGGTAATGGAGAAGACGGGCACCCACTTCGATGTCAACGCGGCCGATTTCAAACTGCAGGCACTGATGGATGCAAACATCGTCCAATTCAAACATGAAATCGAAGAGATCACCGATTCTGCCGACAAGCAATTGAAAATTGAAGTCGCCTTGGGAGAGATAACTCAGCACTGGGAGACTGAAGAGTTTCAGTTCAATGATTGGAAAGGACGCAATGTGCCGATTCTCAAGGCTGTTGTTCCTGTCGTGGAGGAACTAGAAGAAGCTCAAATGAACCTACAGACGATGCTTTCGATGCGTCATGTCATCCCGTTCAAGGAGCAAGCACAGCAAAAGCTTGAACAGCTATCTGATACGTCCGAAACGCTTGAGCGGTGGATCAAAGTGCAAATGCTCTGGTGTTCCCTCGAATCGGTCTTTACTGGCGGTGATATTGCGAAGCAAATGCCAGTGGAAGCCAAGAAATTCCAGAAAGTGGACAAGGATTGGGCCAAGATCATGCTTAAATCGGCCGAACTCAAGAATGTGGTGCAGTGCTGTGCCAGCGAGTTGCTCAAATCGTGTCTGCCAACCATGTATTCCGAACTGGAAAAATGCCAGAAATCGCTTGAAGGTTACCTCGAACAGAAGCGAAACAAGTTTCCGCGCTTCTACTTCGTCTCCAATCCTGGTTTGCTGATCATTTTGTCCCAGGGAAGTGATCCTCTCAGCATGAACGAGCATTATGAAAAAGTGTTTGACTCCATTGAGAAAGTCTATCACGACAAAAAAGACAAGACGATCATCCACACAATGGTCTCGGGTGTTGAAGAAGTGCGCTTCTCCTCATCGGTGAAGGCGCAAGGGAATATCGAAGACTGGCTTGCGTTGCTGCTTCGAGCAATGCAAGTCACAATGAAAGACATTTGCCGACAATGCGCGGGGGATATCGCAAGTGTTTCGGTTGACCTGAAGCGACTTCGCGAATTTGTCGACAGGTACATTGCGCAGTTTGCATTGCTTGGTATCCAGATGATGTGGACGGCAGATATTCAAACAGCCCTGGAGCAATGTCGCGCCAAGAAGAACATCATCAAAGACACCAGCACCAAACAAGGTCAAGTGTTGACCGAGTTATCCACATGGTGCCTAAGCGATTTGGGCTCTAAGCAGAATCGAGTGAAAATCGAGACTCTGGTGACGATTCATGTGCATCAACGCGATGTGATGACGGATCTGGCGTCACTTTACAAGCAAAAGAAGATCTCAGACCCGAATGATTTCGAATGGCTAAAGCAAGCACGTTTTTACTGGCGTCCAGGCAATGGAGATGAAGTCAACGGGGATGGAGCGTGTGTGATCTCGATCACTGACGTTGACTTCAACTATCAGTATGAGTATCTTGGCTCAAAAGAGCGTTTGGTGATCACACCATTGACGGATCGCTGCTATATCACACTGGCTCAAGCTCTGGGCATGTACTTTGGTGGGGCACCAGCTGGTCCAGCCGGAACAGGCAAGACCGAGACCGTCAAAGATCTTGGACGAACCTTGGGTATCTATGTTGTTGTGACCAACTGCACCGATCAACAGAAGCACACTGATGCAGCCAAGATCTTCAAAGGGTTATGTCAAGGTGGCCTATGGGGTTGCTTCGACGAGTTCAACCGTATCCAGTTGCCTGTGTTGTCCGTCGTGGCTCAGCAAGTACTTGCCATTTTGAATGCCAAAAAGACCGGCGTTAAGACCTTTCAGTTCCCTGGCGATCCGCAGAACATTCTGCTGTCACCAGTGTGCGGTTTTTTCATCACCATGAATCCAGGTTATGCTGGTAGACAAGAGCTTCCCGAGAATCTTAAGGCGCTATTCCGTGGTGTCGCCATGATGGTTCCGGATTTTGAGATCATCATGAAGGTGAAACTGTGCTCAGTGGGCTTTGGTGAATACCAGGAGCTGGCCAAAAAGTTCTACATTTTGTACAACACTTGCAAGGAACAGCTCTCGGCGCAAAAACACTACGATTGGGGTCTGAGAAACATTCTCGCTGTTCTTCGAAGCGCCGGCAAGATCAAGCGAGACAACCGCAATGAGCCCGAAGCAAAACTCCTGTATCAAGCGCTTCGTGACATGAACTTGTCGAAGCTTGTTGCCCAAGACGTTCCGCTCTTTTTGTCACTTTTGGCAGATCTGTTTCCGACCGTGCAAAACCCGCCGAAGGGGTCCTATCCGGAGTTGCAAGCAGCGCTCACATCGGAAATCGAAAAGGCCGGGCTTGTGGATCATCCTGGCTGGGTCAACAAAGTCATTCAACTGTATGAAACACAGCTTGTGAGACATGGCATCATGCTCGTTGGTCCGACTGGTGGTGGAAAGTCTCGGGTGTTTGAGATTCTTCAACAAGGGCTGACTATCACGACAACTATCAACCATCGTCAGAGCCGAATCAATCCCAAAGCCATTCGTGCTGCGGAAATGTATGGCGAAGTGGACGCGATGTCAGGAGAATGGACTACAGGGGTCTTTGCCGCGATGTGGTCCAAATTCAACAACCGCAGCAACAAATTTGTGATGTGGATCATCTGCGATGGCCCCGTGGATGCGATCTGGATTGAAGATCTCAACACAGTGCTCGACGATAACAAAATCCTGACTCTCGCGAACGGCGATAGGATACCCATGACGGACAATGTCAAGCTGATGTTTGAGGTTGAGACGTTGGTCAACGCCAGTCCCGCCACTGTGTCACGCGCAGGTATTGTTTTCATCAGTGACACTGATCTGGATTGGGCGCCAGTTGTAGAGGCATGGATCCGCAAACGTCCTGCGACTCAGCAGCAGATTCTTCGCGACCTATTCCTGAAGTATATGGGGGAGAACAACCCAATGAATCCTGGGCACTGCTTCAACTTCCTGATGCGCAACACTAATATGGTCATGTCCGTGTCTCGTGTTGGTCAAGCAATGCGATTATTCCATTTACTTACAGGGCTTTTGCAAGGTCCGCATGGAACAAGCCTTTCAGAGGACCCAACGAAGCTCCAGGTGCAGCTCGAGAAACTGTATCTGTATTGTATTTGCTGGTCATTGGGATCTCTGCTGGAGCAGGCGGATCGAGTCAAATTCGATGACTGGCTGCGCCAATACGACGACAACATGTTGCTGCCAAAGTGTGAATCTGGCAACACGGTCTATGAGTATTTTGTTGACCCCGAGACATATGAATGGAAACTCTGGCGACCTCCCCATTGGGAGTATCCGAAGAACTCTGCCAAGCTCGATTTTTCTAATCTGCTGGTGCCCACAATGGACTCGGTGCGAACGCTGTACTTGATCGAGAACTTGCACAAGCAACGCAAATCGGTCTTACTTGTGGGTGGCCCTGGAACAGCCAAAACGTCTTCAGCGCTGATGTTTTTCCAAGATTTCAACCCTGATACCATGATCATCAAACGAATTAACTTCTCAAGTGCTACGACACCGTTTATGTTTCAGAATGCCATCGAAACGGAGCTAGATAAACGTGGAGGCAAGAGTTTTGGTCCTCCTGGCGGAAAGAAGATGACCGTTTTCATCGATGATCTCAGTATGCCACTTGTCAATGTGTGGGGCGACCAACCCACACTGGAAATTGTGCGCATGATTATTGAATTAAGTGGATTCTGTTTCCTAAGCAAAGACCGACGAGGTGACTTTAAGGTTTGCGAAGATCTTCAGTATGTTGGTGCCATGGTGCATCCTGGTGGAGGTCGAAATGACATTCCCAATCGACTAAAGCGCCAGTTTTTCAGCTTCAATCTGATTTTGCCGTCGTTGACTTCCATTGATGACATCTACGGACAGATGCTATCCGGCCGGTTCTCAAAGGATCAGTACAGCAAGGATTCGCTGACCATTGTCGGCAAGCTCACCCGTGCAACCATCGACCTGTGGAACTACATGAAGGCAAAGCTATTGCCCACACCGGCGAAGTTCCACTACATTTTCAACATGCGCGAGTTGAGCCGCGTTTTCCAAGGAGTTTTGCTGACACCTCCAGAGACCTTTTTGTCAGGTGGTGGAATACGAGTTACTCAAGGCAAAATGCCCAAGATGGATCCTGGTCAACTAATTCTCCTCACGTGGAAGCATGAATGCGAGCGAGTGTTTTCGGATAAGCTGACGAATCATAAGGACAAGGATATTTACTCTGCATATATGAAAGAAGTGATTCGCAACTTCTTTGGAGAGGATATGGAGACCTTCGCACGTCAACAGTACAACATGGTGAATTTCCTTCGTGACCCAGTCGAGGACGAAGACGGAGTTGTTGCTGACACAGCTCTGCGCATCTATGAACCTGGAGGAACGATCGAAGAGATACGAACTCGTGTGCTGGAGTTCTTGGAAAAGTACAACACCGAGTTTCCTCAGCGCAGCATGCGGCTGGTGCTTTTCGATGATGCTCTCAACCACCTGCTGAGAATTTCACGTCTGTTGGAAATGCCGCGGGGCTCCGCGTTGCTTGTTGGTGTCGGAGGCTCCGGAAAACAATCTCTAACTCGTCTTGCTGCATACATGGCGACGTCCAAGATTTTTCAAATAGTACTCACCAAATCCTACAACACCAACTCGTTCATGGACGACATCCGCCTTCTCTACAAGTCGGCTGGTCATCAGCGCAAATCCACAACTTTTCTGTTCACCGACTCTGAAATCAAGAACGAGATCTTTCTCGAATTGCTCAACTCGATTCTGATGACGGGCGAAGTGGCCGGGCTGTTTGCCAAAGATGAAATGATGGCCATGACGGCCGACTTGCGCAACGCGTTCATTGCCGACAGGCCTGGCATGAGCGAAACGCAAGCGAATCTAAAGCAATTCTTCATTGACTGTGTCCGCGATAACCTCCACGTGGTGTTGTGCATGTCTCCACTGAATCCCAAGTTTGCTGAACGCGCGAGGAAATTCCCAGGGCTGATTTCCGGACCTTCGATCGATTGGTTCTTGCCGTGGCCCGAAGATGCCCTGATCGCGGTATCCAAGGGTCTTGTGAACGATTTCCCGATGGAATGTGAGCCTCCCACCAAAGTGGCCTTGATGACCCACATGGGCATGGTGCACCGCATGGTGGCGGAAAACTGCGAAGAGTATTTCCTGAAAATGCGTCGTCGTGTGTACCAGACCCCCAAGTCCTACTTGAGCTTCATCGAGTCATACAAGAAAATGTATGCCATCAAGCTGGAGGAGATCAAAGTCAAAGAGCAGCGCGTGAATCTGGGCCTGAGAAAACTGATTCAGGGTGCCGAAGATGTTCGAGCGATGTCAATTGTCTTGGCGGATGAGCAGGTCAAACTGCAGAAAGCCACTGAAGAGACGAATGCGATGCTACAGTCGTTGCAAGTGTCTTCGGCGGAAGCCCACAAGGAAGGCGAACAGGTGTCGCAGATCAAAGGCAAGTGCGAGGAAGATGCAGCGCGGATTGCAGCCGAGAAAGAGCTCTGTGAAAAGGATCTAGCCAAAGCTCGACCGTTCGTGGAAGAAGCCGAGCAAGCAATTGACTCGATCAAACCGGCTCACATTGGTGAGATCAAGAAGTTGGCCAAGCCAGCTGATATCATTCGATTGGTGTTTGACGGCGTGCTGATCTTGTTCAAGAACCAATTGAATCCCGTGAAGCAAACCAAGCTCAACGTGGCGAAACAGGAGATTGACTTCATCGAAACGTCGTTCACGCCGTATGCGCAAACGGTCATGAGCGACTCCAACTTCTTGAAAAACGTGCAGACATTTGGCGCGGTCGGCAAAGATCTCATCAATGAGGAAACCATCGAGTTGCTTGGTCCCTACATGGATCTCGAGGGCTTCCTTCCGTCGGTTGCCAAAAACGCTTCTCTCGCTGCAGAGGGTTTGTGTACTTGGGTGCGAGCAATGAAGTTTTACCATGAGGCTTCTAAGGTTGTCAAACCAAAGCTGGAAGCCTTGACAATTGCGGAAGGGCAAATGGAGGCCGCCAATAAGGCACTTGCAGCAGCTGAGGCTCGTCTTAACAAGTGCAAACAGCGTCTCAATGAGTTGCAGCAACTCTTCGAGGCTCAGATGGCCGAGAAGAAGCGCATCGAAGATGGGGCCAATGCACTTGCTCGCAAAATGCAGCAGGCATCTGATTTGATCAACGGGTTGGCCGGCGAACGTGTCCGATGGACCGATGATTCTAACAATTTCGCTGATCTCAAACGGCGTCTGGTTGGTGACTGTGCAGTTGCATGCGCGTTTGTTTCGTACTGTGGACCGTTCAACCAGGACTTCCGAAGTTACATGGTGCAGAACAAATTCGTCGCGGACTGCGAGCTTCGAAATGTTCCGGTGACGGTGGACATCGACATCATCAACTTTTTGGTTGACATCGGCACAGTGGGCGATTGGAATATTCAGGGGCTTCCAACGGATCCGCTTTCGATCCAGAATGGTATCATGGTAACGCGATCCTCCCGTTTCCCGCTACTCGTGGATCCGCAGGGACAAGCACTTTCCTGGATCAAAAGCAAAGAAGCTGATCGAATGCCGTCCTATGGCGTTACCGCACTGAACCATCCGAAACTCAAGGACCAACTGGAATACTGCATGGGTGAAGGGAAAGCATTGATTGTGACCGGGGTCGAGGAAGAGATTGATCCGATGCTGGATCCGGTGCTCGAGAAGCAGATCATCGTGAAAGGAAGAAGCATGTCGATCAATGTTTCCGACAAGAACATGGAGTACAATCCGTCCTTTTCGATGTACTTTATCACGAGGCTTCCGAATCCGCATTTTGGACCTGAACTGCAGGCCAAGACAACTGTGATTGATTTTACTGTCACCATCAAGGGACTCGAAGAGCAGTTGCTCGGTCGCGTCATTGGTAAAGAACAAAAAGCGCTGGAAGAGCAGCTTGCTCAAGTACTGGAGGATGTCAACATGAATACAAAGGCGCTGCTGGCACTTGATGCGTCGTTACTTGAACGACTGACCTCGAACACTGGCAACCTTCTTGAAGACGAAGAGCTGATTGGGGTGTTGGCCAATACCAAAGAGAAAGCCGCGGAAGTGAAAGACAAACTGATCGCGGCCGCGGACACTCGTAAATCCATCAACGAAAAGCGGGAACAATTCCGTCCTGTGGCGACAAGAGGCTCGGTGCTCTATTTCTCTATTGTCGAAACGTCTCTGATCAACTGCATGTACCAGACATCTCTGAACCAGTTCATTGCACTGTTCATGAAATCGATGGACATTGCAGAGAAAGCAGCATTGGCGTCCAAGCGAGTTGCCAATATCATTGAGACCATGACGTATATCACGTATCGATACATCAATCGCGGGCTCTACGAACGAGACAAGCTCACATTCATCTTGTTGCTGACCATGAAGATTCTCGTGACTGACAATCTGCTGACGCGTGAAGAAGTGATCTTGTTGACACGAGGCGGTGCAGCGCTCGATATCAACTCTGTGCGGCGCAAACCTTTCTCCTGGCTCTCAAACGAGGCATGGCTCAACGTCATTGAACTCTCGCAATCCTGCAAGTTCTTTGCCAATCTGCCGCACGAGATGTCATCGAACGAAGCCATGTGGAGGAGATGGTACGAAGACAACGAGCCCGAGACTGTCGTCATTCCGGACTATGAGGCACGCATCAATGAGAACGAGGCCATCGGACCATATTTAAAACTTCTGCTCGTTCGTTCTCTGCGTATGGATCGAGCCATTCTGAGTACCAAAGAGTTTGTTCGAAATACGCAACAAATGGGCGTCCGCTATGTCGAGCCAGTGACAGACACAATTGAAGCGATTTATAGTGAAATGACGGCTGGAACTCCCGTGATTTTCTTGCTCTCTATCGGTGCAGATCCCACCGAAAGCATTGAACAACTGGCAAGGAAGAAGAAGAATCCTTCGCCCGCAGTTGTGTCAATGGGTGAAGGACAGGAACCTGTTGCGATCAAGGCTATCAACGCCGCAGTGGTGAATGGGACGTGGGTGTTGCTCCAGAACTGCGAGCTAGGCCTCGAACTGATGGAGCAAATGGAAGACACCATCACGAAACTCACCGAAACAATGGAGCCCAATTTCCGACTCTTCCTCACGGCGCTTCCGCACAACCAGTTCCCGCTTGGCCTTCTGCAGATGTCAACAAAAGTGACAAATGAGCCACCGCAGGGTCTTCACGCTGGGTTGCTGCGTTCGTTCACGGTGATGGTGGACCAGGATAAACTTGAACGTGTCGAAACGGTGCAGTGGCGTCAATTGTTGTTTGATCTCTGCTTTCTCCACTCCATCGTGATCGAGCGCAAGAAGTTCGGTCCTCTGGGCTGGTGTGTTCCTTACGAATACAACAACGGTGATCTGTCAGCGTGCACGATCTTCTTGGAAAAGCACTTGTACAACGGTCCAATCTCGTGGCCGACGCTGCAGTATATGGTTTCGGAAGTGCAATACGGTGGGAAGATCACCGACAACATGGATCGCCGATTGTTCAACTTTTACACCGAGTGGTGTCTGACGCCAGAGGTTTGCTCTCCGGGGTTCAGCTACAACCCCGCAGAACCGATTTTCCGCATTCCAAACGATTTTAACTATCGCATCCCGGTCGCCGAAACGATCGATGACTACCGCAACTTCTGCCACTCGTTCCCCGAAGTGGACTCTCCTGAGATCTTCGGGCTTCATCCGAATGCCGATTTGACGTATCGCGTCAAAGAAGTCAACTTGTTGCTCACGACACTCAGCGAGACCCAACCAAAAGGCGGAGGAGGGTCTGTTGGGGCGTCTCGAGAAGATGTCGTCTGCGAAAAGGCCAAAGAGCTGCTCGAGCGGCTTCCAGAGGACTATGTCGAAGACGACTACAAAGCGAAAATCAACAAGCTCGGAGGACTGACGATTCCTCTCAACATTTTCCTCTTCCAAGAGATTCAGCGCCTGCAGAGAGTGATCTCCAAGGTGCGGTACATTCTGGTACAGCTTCAACTGGCCATTCGCGGTGAAGTTGTGATGACCGAAGAATTGAGTTTGACGCTAAACGCCATCTACGACGCAAAAGTTCCGCCCACTTGGCTTCGGACCCCCGTCGGTGATGAGTTCTCCTGGATTCTTCCGACGTTGGGCCTCTGGTTCTCCTCGCTGATGTCTCGTGATGAGCAGAACCGCACGTGGCTCAACACAAAAAGACCAAATTGTTTCTGGCTGACGGGTTTCTTCAATCCTCAGGGTATGTTGACAGCGATGAAACAGGAGGTGACGCGTAAACACAACAAGACCGACAAGTGGGCGCTCGACGACGTTGTCTACCACACCGAAGTGACCCAATTCGAACGCGCAGAGCAAGTGAGAAGTCCTCCTGGTGAGGGCGTGTACGTGTACGGTTTGTTCATGGACGGCGCCACCTGGAGCCGGCAGGACTCGACCATCGTCGAGTCAGAGCCCAAGAAGTTGTTCACTTCGTTGCCCGTGCTCCATGTGAATAGCACCTCCAAAGAGCTGGAAATAAAGTCCCGGAAAGAGCTCTACGGGTCGATCGGCCCATACGAGTGTCCGTGTTACAAGTATGCTGCCAGAACCGATAGGTACTTTATCTTCATGGTGACGATGAAGTGTCCTCCGTCCAAGCCACCACGGCACTGGGGCCTGCGAGGCGTATGCTTGCTGTGCAACACGGAGTAAGCAGTACGACCGTAGTCAATCAATTGGTTTACGTCTATTCAGTGTCCATCTTATTGTCTTTCTTGGTCCCTTTGGTGGTTTGTTCCGCTGCCTGCACGACTGCCTTGTTGGCAGCCACCACTGTGTTCTTGAGATGCATTTGAATCGCGGCGAACGGGTCGCCCTGGAACGACGGATGGGTGTGCACCGCTTTCAGGTGTTTGAGCTCTCGCACAGCCAGTTTCTTGCGCTGTTTCCCACTCAAACTCTTTCCTTTCTGGCTTGCATCTTTGGTTTCGGTGGCAGTCTTAGCCTGTTTGGCTTCCTGGTCGGCAACAAACAGCGAGGCCTGCAGTTCTTTCAGGTCGGCTAACATGCCATGCTCTTCACGCTTCTGTTGCTCTGACTTTTCCTGCACAACGCGCTTCACCATGCCCATCTTGCGCATGAAGGCAGTTCGACGTTTCAGACGTTTTCTTTGACCGCGACTCAACGCTTTGTTGTCGCCTTCCTCGAGGTCCTCGTCGTCGCTGGGCAGAGCTGCCCATTCCTTGGCATCCGCGTCGCCGCCAAAAGCTGCAGAAACCGCAGCTGCAGCTACAACCGACATGGACGGCGCACCAGAAGCGTCTGATGCCGCCTTCGATTCTTTCGCTTTGGCAGCGCTGCTCGCGCCGCCCACATGAGTGCGGAACTTTTTGCGATGAACTCGACCCATTTGCAGAGTTTGTTGTTGGCCAATGACGCTTCGCCAATCAGACTTCCTTGCACGATACAGTACAGTACCGGTCAAGGTACCGGCAATGAACTGCCAATACTTCTAAACTCGAATACTAAGTACCAAGTAGATTGATTACCTGTACGAAAGCATATACTGAGAATGATTAATGAAAGTGTCTTACATCTGAAATTCAATGATCTTTATGAATTGATGTGCTTTTCATATCTCTGTCATTGTGAGGAATGACTCCAAGAGTTGCGAAAACCTTTATGGCAACCGCCGACTGGGGTTGGATGATTTGGCAGCGGGATCTGTGCGCCTTCATTGAGAAGCGGGAACTGCAAGTCTGAGAAGAGTCACTTGGATGTGCTGCCAAGACACTCGGAAACTTGCTGTCTCGCACGATTTGACGCGATAATAATAACTCACGCAGTAACGATCATCAGCAGCGCCAAAGAATGCGAGCAGATCGAGAGCAAGATGACTGCACATGGGAGAACATTAAGTTCCGTGACATTACTGTGGACGAAAGCATTGGCGGAGGTGGTGTCGCCGTGGTGCACAGAGGTATGCTCAAGCAGCGACCAGTTGCACTGAAAACTCTGGTGAGTTGGCTCCTGCATCTTCTGATTTGATGGCAGGAGTCAACTGGATTCATGCCGGCCAACTCAACTCAATTGAATGCACAGTTTGATCCGCGGATCGATCAACTCCTGAAAGACGAATTTCTCGATGAGTTACTTGTCATGAGGTCCAGCAACGGCAACACTCTCGGTCGCATCTGGTGGAGATCTCACATACCTTACTCCTGTGGCACAGCAAACTTCATCACCCAAACATTGTCGCTCTGATCGGTGCATGCATGGAGCCTCCCAATCTGTGCATCGTGATGGAGCTATGTGATTGTTCGCTTTACCACCTTCTTCACGAGACTACAACACCGCTTGATTCCCGAAGCAGAACGTTTATGGCCGTGAGTCAGATCTGCTTTCAACGGAGAGGTCTCACCAATGGGCTAAATGTGGGTTCTGTTATCAGAAAGATGTTGCGTCAGCCATGCAGTATCTCCATGGTTTCTCACCTGCAGTGATTCATCGGTACTTGATTCTAATATCAGTATATGCGCAGTCAAAGGCGTGCTTGACACCTGTGCATTCTGACCATCCAGGGACCTCAAAAGCCAGAATGTGCTGATCAATCCGAAAGGCTGCCTCAAGCTGTGTGACTTTGGACTCGTGAGGTTTGTCATTGTGGCAGTGTTCAAGGCATATCCCCGAACGGATCTCTAATGTTGCGCTGTCTGACCAAAAGAACCAAAGTGAAATCAGCTGGGACTCCAAGTTACATGCCGCCAGAACTACTAAGTGGTGGTGCCTTTTCAAAAGCTGTTGATGTCTACATGTTTGGAGTGCTCTTGTGGGAGGTATAGAGCACTTGGCTGGCACAAGTGAAGCGTTGTAGTTCTTATGGTTGTTGTAGTTGTTTGCACGCCAGATTCCCTTCCGAGGATACGACATCAGCGATATCCGCGACCGAGTTCTCAGCGGAGAGCGCATGAGAATCCCAACCCACGATTGTCCCCCGTTGTGTCAGGTACGTGATCGCCTTGAGCGAAGAATTGCGCGTTGCTAACGTTTCGTGTGGATACATCAATGCCGTGATATCGAATTGCTCCCGTTTGGTCTTAGACGTTGATCGCTCGTTGTTGGGATGGAGATCCAAGCAAAAGACCTGGCTTTGACGAGGTTGTCCATATTCTACAAGAAACTCTATCCAAGGGCGTGGCGGAAAGAGTCATGAAATGTGACGCGATGGAAGACTCTTTGGATTCACTGTTGCGGCACAAGTAACTGCGACATAGTAAGGGAGTGAATGCGAGAGCAAGCAGATACAAAGCGTTGTGTCTCTAATTGACGATGATTTTACCTGTTTTTGCTTCACATTGCGTCTCTTGCCCATGCATCCAGGCCCAAGTCGTGCCATCGGTCGGTCTTTGGCGGACTCGCTTGATCCGCTGTTTTTGCAGCATGGTCTTGTTCAGAGCTGCATACCACTTTCAATGACTCAAGGTCCAGCCCTGACGCACCTGTAGAGAGCTCAGAGTCGTTGACATCCACCCCAAGTCGCGGTGACAACGCCATCTCTACGCATTGAAGCAGGGTGGTTGGTCACATGACCCAAGGATTCATTCATCACACAAACAGGTCCCTCACCATCGTCTGAGAGCGTATCGTTAATCCAATCGTCGTCTACTACGTCCAGATAGAATCGTTGCGGGAATGCGCACGGTAGTTTACTGTCCTGTTGTGGTCCGCACGCGTCAGCTGCAACATCAGCAGAGGTTCTTCTTGCTGCCTATTCAGTGTCATTTCGCACCATTCTGTTGTTGACCGCCCGAAATGTTGGCTGAAGGTCGCGTTTCGTGCTAGTTTTTGAATAAGTAAGATGCCCGAGTCCCAGTCAAAGAGAAACCTCGTGCACCTGTCCAAGTTGTTGTCGTATGTGCTGCGCCATGGTGCACCCAACTTGAACCTTCCTATGGAGGCTTCAGGATACGTCAGTATGCAACAGCTCCTTCAGCTCCCGCAGTTTCGGAAGTTCACCGAATCTCAGGTGGAAGAGGTCGTCGCGACGAATGACAAAAAGCGCTTCAGCATCACGGTTGATGCCCACGGAGCCAAACTTATCCGCGCGAATCAGGGCCATTCCATTGACTTTGTGCGCGAAGAGCAGCTGTTGATCCCGATCGAAGATCCGTCGACGGTTGCTTTCTGTATCCATGGCACGTATCTCCAGCACTGGGAGCGCATTCGGCAAATGGGGATCTCGCGAATGAGCCGCAACCACATTCACTTTGCTGCAGACGAAATCGGAAGCAACAACGTGATCAGCGGAATGCGACGTGATGTGGAGCTCAAAATTTACGTTGACCATGAGCAGGCGATCAACGACGGCATTAGATTCTTCCGATCGAGCAATAACGTCATCTTGAGTCCGGGGCAGGGCGACACTGGCGTGATTCCACCAGAGTATTTCGTGCGAGTGGTCCGGTGTGCTGATGGCGCTGTTCTTTTTGAAAATGGCTCTTGTGGTACCTGACAAAGCCATTACTTCGAAATGCCAACAACGCTCGGTGAAACCCAATCATGTTGTGCCCATTGCGACAACGAGGATCTGTTCACACGATAGGCCAGAAGTGTTCCCCCTTGAATTAATCAATCATATACTCCAACAGAACAATTACGAAGAGAGAAGATGAAGGATTGTTAATCGGCAGGAGGAATCCCTCAACCTTCAATATCTTCTTCAGTTGTGAACAGTGACTCTTGCCCAAACCTTTCTTCAATGATATCGAACTCAAACTCTCCTTCCAGCTCTTCTTCCTCTTCCTCCTCTTCCTCGTCATCATCGTATGAGTCGCAGAAAGGGTTGATCTCCTCGGAATCGTCACGGTTTCCCTCTACATCCAAACCACGCGAAGGATACCTGGCCCAGATTGTCTTCTTCGCCACCCAGAGACCCGACAAAACAACAAGCAATAAAGGCCCCATCAAAAAAGCGATGTTCTCTGCGGAATGCACTCTTTGTGATAATTCCATGGTGGATACCTGGAAGGCATTCTCCTGTGGTTCCCTGCGAGATCTGAAATGCGAAACGGTGCTTCGAGGCTCCTTTGGGCCCGCATGTAGATCTGAGGGCATTCCCATTTCGCTTGGATCATCTCTTGCGCTGTCATTTTCCTGGGCAATGATGATCACTTGGTTTGGCAGCAGTGCTTCGGCTTCTTCTGCCACAAGAGCAGCTTCCAAGAGCTCTTGCTCCATGGCGCTGTCCGACTCACTGGTGTCCACAAGCCCAAAGAGAAGCAGATCGTCGTCTTCACCATTGCCCTCCTCAGCTAAGTTCACTGCCATGTCAGCAACTTTGTCATCGGAAATGGGTGTCGGATCACAAGTCCGTCGGTCGACGCACTGAAAGCACCCTCGACGTAGCGCGAACACAAAACCCAGTTGCTCGCAGAGATTTTGCTCACTCTCACGTAATCTGCAAGCCGACTTAATTGCACCGTTGTCATCGCAAAGCGTTTCACGCGTTTGGAAGGCAAACGAACCGCCGAAACAGCAGTAAATAGCGAGCAAAGCGCGACGCACAGTGGATCTTTGCATCATTTTGACCGACAAACTAACTATGAGATTCTCTCCATCTGCATACATTTATGATGATTTCAAACTTCATTTGTACCCAAAATCAATAGATACGATTTGACAAATGGGCTATTAATAGTGGCTATCCTGCCTTTCAAACTATATATGCGGACGATAACTGATTCTTTCAGCTGGTAATCGTCTTTTGAAGGCGTCTGTGTCTCTTCCAGACAGATAGCCCGCAAACGCCAGAGAGCATGGTTGACTCTCGCAAGACTTTGAATGATCGAGTGAGAAGAAAAGAACGTCGCTTTCTGATCGAAATGTGTCTGTGTGTTTGCTCTGAACAGAACGAGTCCTTGTCGGAGGAACACGAGCGAGAACTACGAAAGATCTTTGACGACTATGACCAGGTAGAACACAATCTATTTCGAACGACGCACCAGACTGACCACCAACACAAGCCTTTGGACTCTGAGACAGAATGGTTCAGGAGATATCGACATCACCGAGGCAAGCAATATCGAAATCGCAAATGGAAGCTCCGAAAAGGGCTGATGGGATGGCTGTCTGCAGCTCAGGAACATTGCGGAAGATCTAGGCGAACCCCTGTCCGAACAAGAACTCGAGTATCTCTCAAAAGAGTTCGACTCAGACATGAGGTGTGCACTCTTTAGATGAGAAAGACGACCGGATCGGATCTGATTCCATCACCTTCTGTGCACATACCCAGTGGCGCCATCAGCTGGAGCGAGTTCATCGCTTGGTGGAAGTTGCCGTTTTGAAGGAGTGGTAAATAACGCGTTAGGAACGTGAAATATAACGGCATGAGTTTCATTTTCTCTGGGAATGGGGTGGTGGTTGTTTCAAAACGGCTTCTAAAATGAGCGTGGAAACTTCAACACTTTTAGCTCGCTTTGGCCGCTTCTTGATGGGATCGAGCTAACCAGCCGAGCCACGCTGTGAGCTGAGCTTAGCAGACCTGCGTTGGGTGCCGTGGTGTTTCTTGTGGGTTGCTGTCGTTGCACTGACACTCAGGTGATTGGAGGAATCACAAGACAGCACCTCAAGTAGACCATGGCCAAGCGCGAGCGAGCTGCGCCCATCATCAATGACGATGGCTTCACGGTCAATGGCTGTGTGTTCCACGTCGACACCAAGTACAAGCCGGTGGATGTGATCGGTCAGGGATCCTACGGTGTTGTCTGCTCTGTTCAGAACACCGAGACCAATCAAAAACTCGCCATCAAGAAGATCACGCCAATGGCTGGGGACGAATGGGACGCCACACACACCTTGCGCGAGATCCGCCTCATGCGCTGCTTGGGCGCGCACGAAAACGTATGTGGATTCCTACCATATCGGTCTAGCAGCTCGCTGACTGCCTTGAACTCATGGTGATGTAGATCATTTCTCTCAAGGACCTCAGCATGTGTGAGGCCAAGGATGAGCTGTACATGATGATGGAACTCGCCGATACGGACCTCCATCGCTTGATTCAAAGCTCTTGTCCGCTTTCTGAGGGTCACATCCGCGTCATCATGTTCCAGCTGCTCTCAGGAGTCAAAGCCATGCACGACAATGGAGTGCTGCACCGTGATCTAAAACCAGGCAACTTGCTCCTCAACAAAGACTGCGAATTGAAAGTGAGAATGATCGTCAAGGGTCTAACAGCTGAAGTATGGTGTGCTCATCAAACACTTGATACTCTGCGTAACGAAAAGATCACCGACTTTGGGCTAGCTCGTATGATGCCCAAGAATATGCAGAATCCAGACTCTGGTGCTTCATCCAATACATCTCCAATGACTGAGTGTGAGTGGCATGGGAGGATGCGTGCCTAGTTGTCAATGGATGTTGACATATGCTATTGTAGATGTTGTGACGCGATGGTATCGACCTCCTGAATTGATGTTGGCGCCCAACGGGTGCTACGATGGAGGTACGGAGTTTGTCTGAGTCGCTCAACCTCTCGAGGCTCACTGTTGTTCCCCTTATAGCGGTAGATATGTGGTCCGTTGGTTGTATTCTTGGAGAGCTCCTGTCGCGCAAACCCATGTTTCCAGGGACTGACTTCATGGATCAGCTTACGCGAGTCTTCAAAGTCATTCCTATTCCCGACAAAGACAAACGAGGCTATACAGTCGAAAAGGACGCTCTCAAGTTTCTCTCTTCACTTGCACCAGCTGCGCCCAATGCTTTAGAGAAGTATTGCAAGTCGGCGGGACCTCACGCACTGGATCTCATGCAGAAGCTCCTCTGTTTCAACCCAAAAGAGCGCATTTCAGTCGAACAGGCTCTGGATCATCCTTACTTTGATGGTATCAAGGAGGAGTGGGGCGAGATTGCACCCCTAAAACTAGAGCACTCGCTTGAGTTTGCTTTTGAGCAGCAATCGCTTCCACTCGAGACTCTGCGTGAGTACATTTGTGACGAGGTTCGCGCTTTTCGAGAGAAAGAAAAGAGATTTAAGGAAGCGCAAGAGAAGCACCGTCAGCACGACCAAAAAGAAAGCACAATTGCTTCACTTGACAAGTCAGAGATCGCGGTCTATGACCCCGACACCAACTGTCCAGCTGGTAAGGGGTTTTCGATCAATGGCTGCGACTTCAATGTCCCACAGCACTACAAGCCTCTTCACGTTCTTGGGGAGGGATCGTACGGCATCGTTTGGTGAGTTTCCATCGACGACGATATGTGGTTCTTGCACACTGGTGACCAGTTATGCGATGAGAATAGCGCCGCGACCGACACTCGATCCAATGAAAACGTAGCAATCAAGAAGATTACACCAATGGCTGGCGACGAATGGGACGCCAAGCACACCCTTCGTGAAATCCGATTGATGCGCTACTTTGGAGAGCACCCAAATGTGAGAAACTAGCATTTGAACGCGGTGGCTGCATTCCCTGCTCATCTTTGTTTCATCTGTAGATTGCGAAACTCCACAACTTGAGCACATGTACAGAGAAAGATGAGCTCTACATCATGATGGATTTAGTGGATACAGATCTCCACCGACTGATTCAAAGCAAAACCAAGCTGGAAGATGCGCACATTGCGTAGGTTGCCACAGTGTAGTACATCTTGCTCACCCTAACCAGTGTTTGTTTGGATCAAGGGCGATTATGTATCAACTGATCTGCGGTGCAAAGGCCTTGCATGAGAATGGCGTTCTCCATCGGGATCTGAAGCCTGGGAATATTCTGATCAGCAAGAATTGCGACATCAAGGCAATGATATGCTTCTGTATATGATTTTTCTGCGAGTAGTAATGATCCAGGTGCTACTCATCGTAGATAACGGACTTTGGACTCTCGCGATTCGTGCCACCGGGACATCAAAGTGGTACCTGCGATAGCCTTGACAAGGAAGCACCTCAGCTGATGACGGAGTATGTCGTAACACGTTGGTATCGACCACCGGAGATCATGCTGGCGCCAAATGGAACATACAATGAAGGTATGAACACGATCATGAGTTACCACTGTTTGTTTTCACTGAATTGGACGGTTTATGTGATCGTGTAGCGATTGATATGTGGTCAATTGGCTGCATTTTCGCTGAACTTCTGAACCGTCGACCGTTATTTCCTGGCAATGACTTCATCGATCAATTGACGAGAGTGTTCTCGCTGCTCCCGGTGCCACCAAGGGAGAAACGTGGATACACCGTAGAAGGCGACGCACTTAAGTTCTTGGACTCATTGCCGCCATGTTCTCCATCGGCATTGGCGAAAGCATTCCGTAAGGCTTCTCCCGAGGCATTGAGTCTGCTGCGTCGACTACTGTGCTTCAATCCTCAGCGCCGAATCACCGCGAAACAAGCTTTGCAGCATCCGTATTTTCGGAGCATTCGAAGTCAATTGGGAGAGCCGCAAGAGTTTGAAGTCGCGAAAGCATTCGATTTCGAGTTTGATCATCAGGATTTTTCACTTGCGTACTTGCGCCAGCTGATTCAGAACGAAGTGAAATGCTTCGGATCATCGAAGAGAAAGATACCCACCAATTCAAGGAACCCAGTCGAGAGTTGTGAGAATGACCAACATCGACTGTCCAATAATAGGCAAGAAGAAAACAAGCAACCAAAGCAGCAGCCTTCGAAACCAAGAGATTCTGAAGCGAAAGAAGTCGAGTTGGAAGAAGACTTGCAGCACCTGGACCTAATCAAGGATACAGCACGAGAAGTGCATCCACGGTCATCAGGCTCGATTGAAGACGATGGAGCTCCAATCGCTCCGATCACGAAACGAAGCGCCTTTGGTGAAGAAGAAGACGAAGAAGATCTCTTGCGTCGCTTGGATAGTGATGAAGAAGTGTTTGCCAAGCGAGATGCTAATCCCGCTGCCGAGCTCGAAGAAGTGGAGAGCGAATCCAGTGCGAATGAGGAGGAAGATGACGAAGATTCACTGTCCGAAGGCGGCATTCAGGTAGAACGTTCAGAGGGTGTTCGGTTCAACAAAAGCCATTTGGATCGTGCTGATGAGGATGACGAAGAGACCAGAAGAGTGAGAGAAGATGAGTGCTGGGCTAAGACCACTCGCGCTCTCGACAACGACAGTCGCCTCACAGTTCGAAACAACCTGAGCAAGGTGGCATCGTTGGCATCAAACCAGGCTAGCAAGGAAGCAGATCAACGACCACCAGAACTAGCAGTTAGACGGGAACCTGGCAGTGACGACCTTCCCAGTGGATGGATCCGCAAGTTCCACAAGAAAAGTGGCAGAGAGTATTACTACGACACCAAGTCCAAGACTTTCTCGTGGAAGAGGCCGTCGCGGGCAACTAGCGTCGATGTGAATCGGAAGAGCACGAGCTCGATTGCGTCTGCCTCAATCATGAGTGGATCAATGTTAGCACCGAACGTTGGATCCCATGCATTGCCCAAAGACTGGGAACGTCGGACTGATCCCAAGGTAAGTTCAGCCCAAATCAATTCCTTATGAGCTGTGTCTGAAACTCTGTCGAATGGCAGACTGGTCGCTTTTATTATGTCAACCTTGTGAGCAAGAAAGCGTTCGCAAGTTTGCCGTCTTCCGTGAGTGCGTCAATTCTCAATATGAACCGAGATCTCAAGCCACGCAAGAAGGTGACAGTTCCTCAGAGTCCGCAGTTCTCCCAAATGTCATGGCAACGCAAAAAAATGACACAAGACTCCTAGATCCACGGCTTTGCAAAAATGCAGACCGAAATTTGCTTATTGTGTATGAATCAACGCAAGAAAAAACTCATACGTGGGTGGGTCCATTTCTTTCAAGCAGTGAGCTTATCGACATTTGCGACCGTCAACGCCATGATCTTGAGACCATCAGACATGTCCTTCAGAGAGCAGTACTCGTTGTCGCCATGGTACACCGCACTCAGACCGTAGCCCACCACCACCAAATCCAGACCTTCGCGTTGAAGATCGCGAACAAGGGGGAGACTGCCACTGATGGAAAACGGCTTGGCTTCACCCTTCACCTCCTTCGTCGCCTCAGACAAAGACCTGCACAGTCGCACACACACAACAACACCCATCAGCACAACACACACACAACTCCTTCTCCTTCATGTCACCCAAATCGCGCACTCACTTGAAACCAACCGAATCCAGCGAACACGCGATGCCTTCAAAGTAGTTGTCTTCGAACGTGAACTCGATCTTTCCCTGTAGACCCTCACCCGGAAGCGTGTACTTCGACACAGGACCATGCGAACCTTCAAGCACGTGGATGTTGTTGTTCAGATCCGCCACATACGAATTCACCTTCGCCATCAACTGCAACAACACCACAAACCACAGCGCTCTCAGTCACAAAACCCACCACCTTGACAACAAACAACGCCTCCACTCACGTCCTTCACGTCGTAGAAAGGAGAAAGACGGACGTCACCAGAGATCTTCACCCATGGAGGACTGCCACCACAAACGTAACAAACAGGTCAACGAGGCCATGCACTATCATGTCAAACGATCGTCCGCCACACCCACATTTGATTCAGTCCGTTCACAGACGACTCAATCTATGCGACGACAAACACCGAACGATCCATCAGCAACACACCAACACAAACACAACACATATACTGCGCTGCCAAACGAACGCACTCGGGTGGGCTTCATGGTCGACGGACAAGTGAAGTTGTAATCCTTCTCCTGTGGAACAGCCTTGAAATCTTCGTAGAAGCGCTTCTGGATGTATGCGATCGCATCCATGCCAAGCTCCAGAGCGTTAATTCCGAGGTTGGGGAGACCACTACGAGGCAGCAAGTGTGAGATCATTTCGTGATATGGATCGCAAGCGAGTGCAGCCTGTCGAACCTGTGGAAGAGCTTTCCTGTCGCCTTTAGCGACCAGGTGATAACACCAGCTGGAGAAATAGTGATGGACAGTGAGCGTTTGTCACGTTGCGTCGACATAGACACAAAGGAGAAACGCAAGCGCTCACCTGTGCCAATGCACGGATGGGTATCTGCGCCGTCGACCCACAACACCGGACCGTTCTTGATGAAATCGATCTTTCCAGATTGCATCAGAGTCTCAACACCAACACCCGAAATCTCGGAGTTCTCTTCCGAGGCGATCAACACGCCAACAACTTCAGTTGAGAGCTTGGGCTTTCTCTTGGCCAACTCAATGAAAAACTCTGTATGGAATTGCACCACGCACCCAGTCACTAGACCGCTTTGGCGCAGGAGACGACAAATGCAGCGAGCTTACGGGTTATCAGTGCAACGTGGCCAAGGCAATCGGTCGTGCCACGGCCGTAGAGTTTATCGCCCTCAACGCTTAGCTTGAACGGATCGCGGTCCCACCCCTCGGGATTGGCCGGAACGACATCCATGTGCGATCCGACAAAGGCGATGGTCTTGTTGGAGGAGCCCACCTCTGGATGCAGATAGCGCAGGATCAGGTGACCGCGGTTCTCAACAAACTCAACACGTTCTGCCTTGAGCACGCCGCCATTCTGCACCAGATAGGGATTCAACTCTTTCATTGCGATGTCCGACATGACGTTTTCCTGTGGGACCAGGCCCAGCGAAGGCGCATTTTGCACTTTTTCCTATGAACACCACCAGAGGGGGAGTGAGTGTCGGCCATCAACCAACCTGCTGCGCTGGAACCATGGAGGGGAAGAATACGTGCAGGCGATCCCCAGTGGTCCACACGGCAGCGTTCAAGAGAAGAAAGCAACTGTCTTCCGTGGTCCTCACCGCCTGACTGATCAGCTTGCGCAAAAGCTCAGTGAAAGCTGCGGCATCCAACGCAAAGTTCTCCATCGTTCAAGTGAGAAATCAAATCGTGGAATGGGAGTGGCTCCGCCTCTGAAACAAAAGCTCCCGCTTAAGTACGGTTGTCATAGTCATCCGAAACAAAAGGTGTAGGGAAACGCAACGTGGGTTGGACTGAGGATGCTTGAAGTTGCGTTGATGGATACCGCAAGTTGCATCACTTGCATCTCAAGCGGCTACCGTACATCGCCATATGGCCAGCCACAAGCTCTCCCCTCGCCTCGCACTAACAACTCACTGCAAGTTCGTTGCTCCACAACACTTCCTCCATTTCATCCTCACACTTTAAAATCATCCCCTCAATAACCCCATCAACTCTCAACGAGGTTACGCTGTGGATTTCTCCACGTTAGAGACTGTCAACGCCATGATCTTGAGACCATCAGACATGTCCTTCAGAGAGCAGTACTCGTTGTCGCCATGGTACACCGCACTCAGACCGTAGCCCACCACCACCAAATCCAGACCTTCGCGTTGAAGATCGCGAACAAGGGGGAGACTGCCACTGATGGAAAACGGCTTGGCTTCACCCTTCACCTCCTTCGTCGCCTCAGACAAAGACCTGCACAGTCGCACACACACAACAACACCCATCAGCACAACACACACACAACTCCTTCTCCTTCATGTCACCCAAATCGCGCACTCACTTGAAACCAACCGAATCCAGCGAACACGCGATGCCTTCAAAGTAGTTGTCTTCGAACGTGAACTCGATCTTTCCCTGTAGACCCTCACCCGGAAGCGTGTACTTCGACACAGGACCATGCGAACCTTCAAGCACGTGGATGTTGTTGTTCAGATCCGCCACATACGAATTCACCTTCGCCATCAACTGCAACAACACCACAAACCACAGCGCTCTCAGTCACAAAACCCACCACCTTGACAACAAACAACGCCTCCACTCACGTCCTTCACGTCGTAGAAAGGAGAAAGACGGACGTCACCAGAGATCTTCACCCATGGAGGACTGCCACCACAAACGTAACAAACAGGTCAACGAGGCCATGCACTATCATGTCAAACGATCGTCCGCCACACCCACATTTGATTCAGTCCGTTCACAGACGACTCAATCTATGCGACGACAAACACCGAACGATCCATCAGCAACACACCAACACAAACACAACACATATACTGCGCTGCCAAACGAACGCACTCGGGTGGGCTTCATGGTCGACGGACAAGTGAAGTTGTAATCCTTCTCCTGTGGAACAGCCTTGAAATCTTCGTAGAAGCGCTTCTGGATGTATGCGATCGCATCCATGCCAAGCTCCAGAGCGTTAATTCCGAGGTTGGGGAGACCACTACGAGGCAGCAAGTGTGAGATCATTTCGTGACATGGATCGCAAGCGAGTGCAGCCTGTCGAACCTGTGGAAGAGCTTTCCTGTCGCCTTTAGCGACCAGGTCATAGCACCAGCTAAGTAGCAAATTGTAAACGTTATTTGGTGACTTCCTTAATCGAGGAAGGATGAGCACAGCGAATACCAGTGCCAATGCACGGATGGGTATCTGCGCCGTCGACCCACAACACCGGACCGTTCTTGATGAAATCAATCTTTCCAGATTGCATCAGAGTCTCAACACCAACACCCGAAATCTCGGAGTTCTCTTCCGAGGCGATCAACACGCCAACAACTTCAGTCGAGAGCTTTGGTTTCAGCTTCGCCAGTTCAATGAAGAACTCTGCAGCACAAAATGCAATCCGATAAGGTAGGTGGCAAAGTGAAGCAGCCAAAAAGCAAAACATACGGGTGATCAGTGCAACGTGACCCAGACAATCAGTTGTGCCACGGCCATACAACTTGTCGCCCTCAACGCTTAGCTTGAACGGATCGCGATCCCAACCCTCTGGGTTGGCAGGCACCACGTCCATGTGGGATCCAACAAACGCGATGGTCTTGGAGCACGATGGCACTTCCGGGTGCTTGTATCGGATGATGACGTGGCCTCGATTCTTGACGCACTCGACTCGTTCGACGCTCAGAGAACCCGCGTTCTGGATGCGAAATGGTTCAAGTTCTTGCAGCACAAAATCCGAGACGAGGTTTTCTTGCGGAATGAGGCCAAGAGACGGCGCATTCTGCACTTTTTCCTGGAGGAAGACATGTCGATATTGATCAGAACGGGTGGTAGCCGCATTAGACAACAGTATACATGAGTGATGGCTTCGTACTGCGACGCCGATGAGTTTACTCAACAGCTCAATGAAAGCCGTCGAGTTCAAGGCGATGGTTTCGACTGTCATGATTGCCGATCACCTAAATCTGCCTAGCGTTCGTTTAAGTACGAAAATGTGCGGAGGTCAGCCAAGCCAAAGATCTCTATTGCATTTGCGTTTTGCTGTGAAACTTCTCGACGCCCGCGACTGTGCGCGCGAGAATATTCATGCCGTCACGCATGTCGCTCAGCAGACAGTACTCATTGTCGCCATGGATTGCGTCTCCGATGCCATAGCCCATCACGACCAAGTCCATTCCGTCGCGTTGGAGATCGCGAACCAGAGGCAGACTGCCGCTGATGGAAAAGGGTTTGGACTCTCCTTTGACTCGAGCCGTCGCTTCCGATAAGGCTCTGCAGACAGATCGGCCATGGATGAGTGAGCACAGTCATTTGGTTGTGGATGGTTGCCTAAAACACTCACTTGAAACCAACGGAATCCAACGAACAAGCAATCCCTTCCATGTAATCGTCATCAAGATGGAGCTCCAGTCTTCCCTCAAGCTTCTCGTGCGGAAGCGCATACTTGGAGACAGGACCGCGGGCACCCTCCAAAGCTCTGATGTCGCGATTCAAGTCGTCGACATACGATTGCACTTTCTCCATCACCTGGAGAATCCAAACCATGTGAACCAGTGAGAATACTCATACGGTCAGGGCCGTAGCACTGTGGGCAAAGCACGCTTACGTCTTTGATCTCGTAGAAAGGTGACAGTCGAATGTCACCCACAATCTTCACCCATGGCGGACTGCAGCAATGGAACAAACAATCCAACAATCCTGTCAGATATCCTCATCTGGAAGTGACAATGGTCACCAATTGGTCAAGTCTCACATCTGATTGATTCCGTTGGAAGACGTCTCCACCTGCGCCAACAAGGCGTCAGCGAATCAGCAACAAGGTTTAAAGTCCGACCTCATTGGGGGAAACTCACTCGAGTTGGTTTCATCGTGGACGGACAACTGAAGTTGTACTCTTTTTCCTGAGAAAGAGGTCTGAAATCGTCGTAGAATCGTTTCTGGATATGCGCAAGTGCATCCATTCCAAGCTCCAACGCGTTGATGCCTCCGCTGGCGAGGCCACTGGCAGTCGATGACAAGGCACAATTAAAAACTCGTTCGAAGACCCATCACGGAAGGTGATCCACTTCACACCTATGGTAGAGCTTCCCGTATGCCTTCAACGACCATACAACAGTCCCAGCTGGAGAAAGAGTGAGATTCTGATGCCAAGCAAATCAACTACGGTACCTGCACACAGCTGACTTCTCACCTGTTCCAATGCAAGGATGATGATCCACACCATCGAACCAGAACACAGGTCCATTCTTGATAAAGTCGATTCTGCCAGTTTCCATCAGCTTTTCGACCCCAATTCCTGGGATCTCCGAGTTCTCTTCCGAAACGATTAGCACTGCCGCCACTTCCGTGTTGAGCTTCGGTTTGGTCCTGGCCAACTCTTTGAACAGCACTAAGAACGCCACACGTGCAGAAGTTAATCGTTAATCATCTGTCCGGAGTCGCCGTTGCGTAGCATTGCCCTCCTCACAAGTCAGAAGCGCGACGTGCCCCAAACAATCTGATGTGCCACGACCAAACAGTTTGTCGCCTTCCACAGTCAGCTTGAAAGGATCAGATCGCCATCCTTCAGGACTCGCTGGGACGACATCCATATGAGATCCAACGAAGCCAATTGTCTTGTTGGGTGTCGCCACCTCTGGGTGTTTGTAGCGAAGGATGACATGGCCGCGATTCTCTGCAAACTCGATGCGCTCTGCAGTGAGCACGCCGCCGTTTTCGACCATAAAAGGCTTCAAATCATGCAGAACAAGGTCCGAAATGACGTTTTCCTTGGGAACGAGACCCAAAGAAGGCGCGTTCTGCACTTGGTCCTGTTGCAAGCAGCTTGCAGCACGATCAGCAAAGCTCTTGACAACTCCGGAGCAATGTCGTGACTTACAGCGACGCCAATGAATCTGCCCAGTAGATCAACAAAAGCAGTTGAATCCCACGCAAAGTTGTCTTGCTCCAGCACAGAAACCTTGTTTGGTCACAGCCAGCAGAGGAGCTCGTCATCAACTTGTTGCCCATATCAATACTCACATGGCAGTGCACAAATGGTTACCGACTGCGAGTGCACGCCTCTCTTGAACATCAGAGACTTTGGCGGTGGACGGCGCCACTGAGCGGAGAGATCGACGTTGGGATGGAAGGCAGAAGAAAGTGCCCATCCACTTTGCTGTGCCGCGATTTGTCGCCGCGCAGCGTTCACGACTCGACCCAAAGGCAAGAGCATATTGTGATCTTGATTGATCAACTGCCGAATCGTTGGGTATGGTGCTACATAGCAGTTAAGATGAAAGCAACCCAACTCATTCGATAAAGTCCGACTGATCGGTTTGCGCATTCTTCCAAGCTGAAACTCTGAAGAAGGGCGAGTTCAAGTCAAAAGCCAAGAGGAATGATGTTGAGGAATCGTCTGCTGGCGAGTGCTCGCGTGGGCCAATGGCAGCGTTTGCTTCGTAATTTCCATCGCTCTTCCACGTCTCCGTTTCTCGTGCGGTCGCTGGATGACGTTCGCAACGACGGCAAAGTGGTCCAATTGGATCGCGAAGGAGCAATCGAGAGCCGGTACGTTGCCTCCTTCTTGTAGCGTTCTCGGGACGGAAATGATGGATTGCTCTGCTCTACACTACAGACGTTACCTCGTTCGCGGTGATGGTCTTGGCTTCTCCATGCAGCAAGACGTGTTCGCCAACGGCACGACAGTGCGTCTGGATTTCAAGAACCACGTATACGCGATGCTGATCACGAGCGGTCGCGGCAAGGCTCGTCTGCTGGATGAAGATGGTAAATCCCTGGCAAAGAACACGTTCGACATTCGTGCAGGCAGTATGATTGCTCTGAACGCGTCGGAAACGGTGGAGATTTCGGCTGAACAAGAAGCCATCCATGCTGTGAGCGTCATGAATCCCCCGCTGTCAGGAGATGAACGCCGTCGAGCGGACGGCGTGTTTCCCGTCGTGGACCAAGATGGTGTGGAACATTCGGACTACGATATCAAGTTGGTGCGAAGAGTGTTTGAAGTGCCGGAGTCACTAAAAGCCGGGAGTTCGCGCATGAGGGACGATCCATTGTTTTAATGCATCGCGTCAGGAGGACGGAGCAGGTGCTACACTCAATGACCGTCCACTCGCTGATTTGTTGACGAGCTCGACACCCTTCAGTGCTCTTTGGTAGTTGGTGTTGCCAGCGGCCGCTCTTTGTAGCACGGCTGCTAGCTCACGCATGCCCAAGTCGCTTGCCATCTGGACCGCGTTTTTGCCTGTGTACTGAAGTAAAAAACGCGAGTCAACAGAGGCTTTAAGGTTGCATTGTGTTGTTTGAAGAGCTTCTTGGCACTCGGTCAATGAGCTATTGTCTTGCTTACATTGCGCAGTCGCGGATCTGCTCCCACCAGTAACAGATCTTGCACCAGATCTTTGCGCTTAAGCTCCACTGCGAGATGCAGTGGGGTCGTGCCGTTGACCTGCTTGCCGCAACCTTCTGATCAGTGCGATCAGATGAATCTGTGGTTTCCAATACCCGCGCGCACCATTCTCGCGTTGGCGTCGGCTTTCAAGAAGAGCAGGCTCTTGAGGATCTTCGCATTCTGCTTCTCAACGGCGACGTGCACAGGCGTCTTTTGCCACACCTGGGCACAGAGGCAGCAGTATGAGTAAGAGAGAGCTGACAGGAGGCGACAAACTCACGCCCACTGGCGTGTTGATCTCCGCGACGTGCTCGTCATGCAGCAAAAGCTGCTGCACGCTGGTCAGATCCTGCGCATAGACAGCCGCCCAAAGCAACTTGCACATTTCGCCAACAGTTTGTCGTGTGGGCCACACCACCTCCCAATCGACTGAGCTTGAATCGTCACATTTGCTGCTTCATGAGCGAAGTGCGACCGCCCTCGGGCAAGACGATTCTCGTCGCGCGCAACGTCGGCGACGGCTCTCGTGGCGGCACTGGAGGCAGTGTAGTGGCTCCGAGTGAGTTGAATCTGCCGAGAGACGCGCGCACCGGGAAACTCAACTCGTACGCGGCTCTCGGCGGTTCCGACGATGTCGAACTCTTTGAGAAATACCTGAACTCTCAGTCGCAGCGCGCAGCAGTGGTGAATCCGGCCTCTGTTCGCGGAGCTCTGAACGCCAAGGCGTCGGCCAAGAGACGATCTCTCAGCCACGCCAATCTCAACCTCGCAGAGGGCGTTGGATCCTCCAACAACAACAACAACAACAACAACCACAGCAACAACAGCAGCGCCAACAACTCCAACAGACATATCACGGAACAAGAAAAACTCGAAGTCGAACTCGACGCCAAGCAAAAGCGAGAGCTGGCCGTTCGCTATCGCAAGTGGCTCAAGACGCTGACGATCCAGGAGCGGGTTGCACATCAACGCCAGCAGAATGTGCTGCGAAAGTGGCAACAAGTCAACAAGCAATGGGAAGAATTCAAGTCCCGAACGTCCAAGAGACTCGGAAAGCACCCGACGGATCTCGTCATGTCTCGCGCTTCGACGTATCGCAGCCAGGTGGAAGAGCACGAGGCCATCGAGCGAGCAATTCCACTGACAGACAAAGTGGGTGACGACATCTGGTTAGTCTCCTTGCGCAACGAAGGCACAAGATATGTCGCCGTTGGCAACATCTTCAGTGGGCTTTTTTGTCCCATTCGAGAAAACGGGAGACGTATGCTGCCTCAGCTGATTCGTCGCCCGTTGGAAGCCGAATTGCTGGCTGGAGGCACCGCAATCAGTCGACGCAACACGTCGGCAGCACTGGAGAACAAGAAACGAAAGATCAAGAAACAGCTGCAGGAAGTGTATCCGCATCAAATCGACATCGCAGACAGCGGAGCACTTAAAGTCGACACGATGGATCTCTTCGAATGGGCGATGACGGCAGGGTCGAGAGCCTGTGACTCCAGGGACACAGGAGACTCGATCGAGAGCAAAGAAGACAGCAGTGGCCATGAGCTTCAGAGTGTCGAGGAGGAGATTTTGACGAGTCGAACCAATACAAGTCACACACCGTCTTCTCCGCGAGTCCAAGGTCCTCATTGTCGAGTTTTCATACCGGACGCTCGCCCCGACGCGAATGCACCAAATCTTGGGACGGTGTCCTTGAGCTTTTTTACGCCTGTTCACACACTTCAGCAGCGAGACGTCGTGATCGAGAACAATGGATCCGTGGCTCTTCAGTATCGTTGGACTTCAGAGCACAGAAGTGAAGTGGCGACGGCACAACAGCAAAAGACCAGCGTGGCCCATTTGTGTGGTGTGTTGCTGCCAGGAGAGCGCAGGGATTTCAAGTTCAGCTTTGTCTCCAAGGTCTGTGGTACATTTCAGGAGACGTGGAGCCTGTTACTGGACCCGCCAGTCAAAGATTTGGCTGGTGAGGAGTTGATTTCAGGCGTGCAGATCCACGGAACCAGCGTGGATCGCAGTGACATCGCGATGGGGAATCGCAAAAAGTGTCTGCAAACCCGTGTCAGCGATACAACCAACAGCTTTATGGCACAGCAAGTTCTCAACGATATCGTCAATGGATTGCTGGAGAGATACCAACTAGAGGAGGAAGTCGCCGAAGAAATCGATTACAGGCACCAGGAACCAACCTTTAGAGACGTGTATTATTCCCGGACACTGCAGCAATCTGGGGCCCACTTGTATGAACGATCTCTTAACGTCCTTCGAGCAAGCGTCACTGCGGAAAATCCAGCGGAAGATACTTCAAAATCAGTTGAGTCACCCACCACGGCCGCCGGCTTTGCGGTGCAGTGGGATGGGAATCTGAGCACTCTTGAAGCCATCACCCGAGCTGCAGATCAAGTAAACCAAAAGGCTGAACTGTCCACCGGAAGCAAGGCGGCTGCGAAAGAAGAAGAGAACGAAGATGACGAAGAAGGTGACATGGACGAAGAGACTTCTTCTGCACGGGAGAAGGAGAAGCTAGAGAACTCGATTATCCCGCCGCCAGTTTGGTCGCTTGAACAAGAGTTTCGGATGCTTCGATGCGCCAATGTGTTTGCTCCGTACGACAACTCCTACTTGAGCAAGCAGATGGGTCAGAGTATCAGTGAATACTGCAGCGAGGTGCCGATAGTGAAGGATGCCGTGATCGAACTCGACCAAGAGTCTGCTTCTTTTGAGACCCGCATCAAGCAACTCTTATGTCAAGCGATTGACAAGGCCATGGCGAAGGAGCATACTGAACAAGTGAGAGTACAGCTTGCCCGCCGAAGCGTGCAGCGACTCTGTATGCCCAAAAAGCTGACCACCGAATGCCTCAATTGTCTCCGCGGTGAACGTGTTAACATCGTGGTGTTTGTGGATCTTGACCTTTCGGAGTGGTTCATCTTGAACGGGGACAAGTGGATGATGGATCCAGCGATTAGTCGCGATGAACACAAGTGGGTTCCGCGTAAAGTGCAAGTTGTTGTGAAGTTGATCGAACTGATTCAGCAGCGAACAAGAGCAGCACCTCAGATCATTCTTGTTAGTGATCTCACTGAGCCTCCAAAGCCGAAAGGAACCAAAGAAACCTTGACCAGCCACGGTAACACCAGGAAAAGCCTGTCGCTACGGCAAGTTGCAATTCTGCTGGAGCGAGCGTTTCGTGTGAGTGAGCGTCCCATTGGGTCAGTCGAGTTTGCTGCATCTCTGGAAGAACTCAAGGACAAGATGCGACCCAAAACTTCATCAGATGCAGGTTCCCGGGCGGTTTCTGATGCGGAAAAGCCTCGAATCATCTTGGCAGAACACATTATTCGACTTTTGAAGCCGTCGGCAGACTCTGACCGTCCATCAAGTTCGAGCCGACCTCACACCCCAGGTATCTCCAACTCATCAGCCGCCTCAACAACCACTCTTCCCAAAAAAGCAGTTTCGAGTGCCGTTGAGCCTCCTGCTAAAGCAAAACCTGGTGCTGCTCACGCTGCCGCGGCAAAGAAAGGAGCAGCGACGAATGATAAACCCCAACCAAAGACTGCGGCCACTCCCTCTCCTGTACCGAACCCAGTTCCAATTCCTGAGGCCCCAGCCCCATCTCCTGAGGCCCCACCAAGTGGACGTCCGCCGACAAGTTCTGCTCGACGTCCCGCGGAAACGATCAGCGTCACGGCAGAAGAATACAAACGCTTTGGCTCATTGCTGTCACCTTGTTGTGACGTGCTGGTGGTTGACACCTTTCTTCCGCAGTGGTGTGAAGATTTGCTACGACATGTGGAACCAATCGGTCGTCCATCACTTGCTCGTGGACCACGCCTGGTTGGACCAACGATGGAAGCTTCCTTGGCCGCCTGGCAACGAGTTGTGAGCCGAAGATCCGCCGCAGTGGTAGGTGGCAAGAGCTTGGAGCAGAAGTTCCGGCTTCTTGACGGACTGGTCGAAGTGGTCGACACCATCTTCTTTGTCGGTGAACTTGCTGTTTCAATGTGTCGAGTCCTGGCGGTAACCAAGAAGAACGCTGGTGCTCTGTCCTTCGAGGACGCGTTGCTACTTGCGGGATTGAAGAAGCTTCGTCAGAAAGCCCAACGCTGCCACGTCCAAATGTTTCTTCCGATTGATTGGATTGTGGGCGAAACTGCACTTCATCGATCAGACGAATCCGCCACCAGTCGAGTCATCTCGGATGCGACTGAAGACGAGAACGAAGATGAGGACGACGACAAAGAGACCAAGAAGCCCGTGCTGACGGACCGCGAAGAGCTTGCTGGGCGATGCAACCAAGTGCCCTATGAAGCAGAACGCGTGCATGTGAAGATCGCATCAGCGGATGAAGATACCAAGTGGTTCAACATGGAGCACATCGATAGTGAGCAACTAGGTCAGATTGAAGTGGTCGACTGGTCCAAGAGGAACGTATTGCAGACGGCAATGGACTCTGCACCTGAGGCGTCATTGAATGGTGTCAACCACCGCATGGCGTGGACTCATCATGCTTTTGACATCGGTCCTCTTTCGATGTCCTCACTGGTCAGATCGCTCGAGGAGCAGAGCTTCGAAGTCGTTGTGTGCTGCGGAGTCCCAGGAGCAGTCGAATTTGTCGAATTTGGCGAAGCGACGCGAGCCTTGGTCACTGGTCTGCACCGGCTCTTGGAGGCCCACAAAGTATCCCAAGTTCTTGTCGCGGGGAAGAGAACTGCCGAATGGATTTGCCATTTGCAGAAAAACGAACTGAAGCTGACGATGCCATTGAACGAAATGGAATCTGTGCGGGCTACCTGCAAGAACGCGCCAGTCTTCAAGGAATGGCTCGCATCCTTGCCGCACCCAGCGTTGACGAGTCTGGCGGAGCGCTCAGAGGAGCCATCATAGCGAACCCCAGTGTCGTAAAACCTCTAGACCTGTCCACATACGAGCCGAATCACTTGGTCAGAACCCATAAGTCCCATCACAAGCGGCTAATGGCATACGATGCAATGTACTGCGATTCCTGTCCGTTGATTGGCTGTTGGTGTGTCTTCAACGGTCGTTGGCTTTTAAATGTGGAAAGAAGACGAGTTCGAGGAGCTCAAGAATGGCCGACTTCGCGCGCTGGAGGAAGCGAAGGCGCTCGCTCAGAGTCGCCGCGTTCCTGAGCAATTGAACGACTGCGTAATCAATCCATTTCGTGTGCTGGTGGCTGGTTTGGGCTCGCGGAAAGGTTTGGACGCTGATGCAGATGCGGTTTGGTGACTTGTGCTGTGGAGCAGATCGCAACCGCGTTGGAGGAGTACGACGTTGCCACCAAAAGCTTTCGTATCATTGCCAAGGAAGTGATCTACGAGGTGCGCTGCATACAAGAGAGCGATCCAATCAATGAAATCATTGACGCACTCATCGGTCGAATGGCCAGGACATGCAACGAAGCAGAGTCGGTGCGGTCAACTTGGAAGGCATCTTCGTGCCGAACGAGTGGATCGGAGGAATCGCGAGTAACGCCACCATCGCAGGCAAGACTCTGTATTGTGATTCGAATGATGTGTGTGCTCGTGGGTTGCAGCACCTCACCTCAAGTGTTGTGTGCCCACAGCTGGCTGTCCAAAGCTGCAGCTATGTGCTACAGGGCTCACCGACGCTGCGATTCCATACCTCTGCAAGTTCAAGCACTTGATTTGTTTGGATATCTCACGGTTCTGCAATGCATCGATGGATCCTGTTGATCCAACGGATGACTGATGACTTCTGTTGGTTGTGTGTGGCACCAGGTGTTCAACGCTCTCCGATGACGGGCTTCTGCGGATCTCGCGGTTCATGAGCAGTCTTCAAGAGCTTCACATCGATGAATGCCGTAACTTCACGAGCGATGCGCTCTGTCGAGTATGGCGGAATTGCGGGCAACTCCACTCGCTGTTCGCCGCAGGTTGTGTCGGAATTTCCGATGCATTTCTTCATTGTATTGCCTCCACTCGACGTCAGGATCCTGGACGAGGACTGAAAGTCCTGGATGTGCGACGATGCAAGAACATCACTTGCGCGGGCGTCTCCTCGATCGCGTCATCCTCGATGAAAGAAATCCATTTGCGTCGACTTCGTGTCGGTGAGTGTGCGGAGGTCAGCAACATGGCGTTCTTTGGCTTTGACGGAAGTCAAACTCTTCGACACCTCGAGTATCTCGATGTCTGCGCGTTGCGCATCGACGAGACGGCGATCAGCTGGATCGCAAAGGCGCCGTGTCGACTCAAACACCTCAGCTTGTCACGGTGTCCCGATATCAACGATTTTGCACTTCTGTTGCTCTCGCCGCTGCTCCAATCGCTGCTGCACCTCAGTCTGAAGCATTGCTCGCTCATAACTCCAGCTGGTGGGTTGGCTGATGGTTGCTGCCATTTAGAAAGCCTGCTGTTCTCTTGTATCTCACCATCGTCTTCTCCATTTTGATTGAAAGGATTCAAAAACCTCTTCAACTCCGTTGAGCCAGTCGCGACGGTGGGAAGTTACCATGACGAAGACGGCGACAATGCAAGCTGGCCGTTGACGTCCATCAATCTCAGGGAATGCACCCAACTGGATGACGAAGCCATCGACCAACTCTCCAAGTCGTGTCTGCTACTGGAAGAAATCAACTTGAAGGGTATTCGACGCGTGACTGATGCCGGCATCGCTGTGCTCGCCAAACGCTGCACTCGACTCAAGAAAATCAAGTTTCTCGGTCGCCAGCTCTCACCGGACGGCTGCAAGTTACTGGGCAAGCTGTGTCACGAGCTGCAGACGATCGACCTGTCAGACCTGCCGTACATTGACACGCTCCGGGTCTTGGGCTTTGCGCCGTCATGCCAGAATCTTCTACGGCTCAACCTCAAGGGTTGCAACGCTCTGTGTGACATCGGCGTGATGGCCATTGCCTATTATTGTCGCCGTTTAGAGTGGATCGATTTGACTCGAGTAAGTCGACAAACTCACAAGGTCACAGAGCTGATCCCGGACTGATGTTCTTACTGCTCTCGTTGGTGTGCGTGCACCAGTGCACCAAAGTAACTGACATTGGCGTCATGGCGCTTGCCTCAAGCTGCTTCCACTTGAGAACGCTGCTTCTCGCTCGCGTGCGGTGCATCTCGAACGACTCGCTTGTGGCTTGTGCCGAGACAGAGCTTCCACTCGAAATCGTGGACTTGTCAGGTAACACACAGATCACCGACGCTGGGCTGTTGGCACTGTGCACCGCCTGCTGCTTTCTGCAGGAACTTCGTCTCTCCGAGTGTGATCGTTTGTCGGCGGAGTGCGTTCGCCTTTGCTGCTTCAAGTACCTTCCTTTCACAGCGCCATTTCGAGCAAGAGAGACTTCGTGCACCAATGGCAGCGTGAGTTCAAGTCAACACGTTGTGAGTCTTCCACCTCGTCAGTTGGAGATTCTCAAAGGCTCGGTGCGCAAGTACAAGAGCGTGCTTGTGCTGCAGGGAAGCTATCGGAAATGGCGCCAACGCCAACGTGCTCTTCGCTACCTGTCGCATCGGCGCCGCATTCGCGAGAACCGAGCTGCACGTGTGATCCAAAAGTGCATTCGCTCTTTTCTCCGATGGAGACGCCACTTGCACAAGCTGACGTTGCCGGAGAACCAGCGCAAACTGATCAAAGTCCAGGCGTATGGGCGAGGCTTTCTGGCTCGCTGGCACACCAAACTGATGCGCTTTCAGTTTACCCACGCAGCGAAGTGCATTCAGCGCAACTACCACCCGCATTTCGTCTGGTGGATGCGCCGTCGCAACCTCAGTGCTACCGAGATTCAACGCGTGGTGCGGGGCTTTTTGGGGCGCAGGTATGCCCGACGGGTTGCCAACCAGAGGCGCGTCGACGCCGCTCGCAAGATCTGGCTATGGTATCGTCGAATGGTCAATTTCCGCGAATTTCAGCAGCGCTCGAAAGAGCTGGTGCGTCGAGTGGTGAGCATGCAGTGCCAATGTCGCGTGCATTTGCTCAAGAAGAAATTCCGCGCGTTTGTGGGCTTTTACCGAGCCAAAGCGGTCAAGATCCAAAGCGTTTTCCGCATGGTACTAGCCAAGCGATTCGTCACGACGATGCGGAAAGAAATGGAGGCAGCGTGTCGACGCATCCAACAGACGTATCGTCGATACTTTGTCAGCCAGGTCTTTAAAAGGTACCGAGCGCTATTGCATGGGAACGCGTCGAAAATCACTGCGCTGTGGAAATGTCATCGCGCGAGAGAGCGCTATCGCCGCCAGCGTGACCTCATTATCAGGCATCAGCGTGCGTTTCGACATCGGCGAACTGTGCAAAAGTGGAGACTGGTGGTGCGCGACGCGCTGGCCAAAGAACACCAACGCATTCACGAGTTGCGCACTCGATCGGCCATTTGTATCCAGCGTCACGTGCGCGGCAGACGAGGAAGGAAGCGAGCGACGCTGTTTCGAAAGATCCGTAACGCCAAGCTAGTGCGCAAGGGCCAGAACACGGCTCAGTACTGGCTGCGCCGTCGACTGGTTCGAAAGGCAGCCGCGCTGGTCATCCAGAGGTGGTTTCGACGCGTTCGTGCACGAACCAGCATGGTTCGTTTGCGCAAATGGCGTCGATATGTGGCTGCAAAGTGCATCCACCGCTACATGGTCGTGTGGGTGGCCGTGTTGCAGGCACGAAGAAAACAGGAGTCTTTGTCACGCGCAGCGCTCAACATTCAACGGGTCGTGCGCGGGCACTGGGGGCGACTACGGTTCAAGCAAGAATGGGTCTCCGAGAAGCGCAGAAAGGCGTCGATCCGCATCCAGCGCATGTATCGAGTTCACAGAGAGCGCATGCGATATCTGCTCTATATGCGGCGAATGGTCCATTCAGCCAAAGTCGTCCAGCGAGCGTTTCGCACACGACACGCGCGAATGATCTACGAGATCAGCCAGGCGGCTTTGGCACTAAAAGCCCGCGGCAAGTACGAAAAGTCCATTCTAGGTCGCATTGTACGTGCATTTCTCTCTCGTTCGCCTTTACTCCTTGCACCAAAGTGTTCATTGAGGCTGTTGGATGCAGGAAGCGATGCGCAACCCAATGGAAGAGCTGCACCATCGCGCCAAACTATTGCACGAGAAGAAAGCGCTGCAGGAACTTTACATCAAATGGAACGCCAACCGCGTCGCTCAAGAGAAAGCGATGCGCAAGATGCGCCGCGACAAACGCGAGAGCTGGGCCGCTGCCCATGATGTTCTGGACAATTTTTTCCAAGTGCGCAGGTGCGACATTTCGGTGACTGCCCCCAGATGACGATCCCATCCGGGTGGATACGAATTGGCAAGTGCTAACGCCGATGCTACATGGCGTGGGTGTGCAGACGGCTGTATGGCGTGACTGAGAACGTTTACACTTCGTACCGCGAACTCTCGTCGCGAGAGGAACACGAGCACCACCTTCAACTAGAGTTGAGCGATCTGCACAAGCGCATGCTGCGATTCAAGTCAGCACTCAAGCAAGCCGTCGTGGAGAAGCGCATGCTGGATCGTCAGGACATGAATGAGCTCTTGGAGAGCTATGGTCTGCGCGATCTTGCTGCGTTGGGGCTACCATCAAGCGACAACTAGTTGAGAACCTGTCCACCGGCCCACCAGCTGGCAGGACCCACCCCCAAACGTCAGTCAGGCTCTTCGCGTCGTTTCGTGTGAGTAACTGCAACCCGTCCCATACGCCAATCTGCGGGTTTGGGGGCCGTGAAGAACAAGATGCGGGCTGATGCCCTATAAAGCCATCCAGCTGGTTTCGCGTGCAAGCTGCAGCCTGGCAACGACATTGATCGAGAACAGTACAAGAGCAAGCGCAAGCACCAACGACGAGACAAGTCGTGGCGTGGTCGTTTGTCTCTCTAGCAAACCAACCACACTCTCTCACTCTTATTACTCGTCTGGGTCTAGAGCTAAGGCCCAGAACCCAAAGAGAAGCGATCCCAAAGCCAAAAAGCCAACTGGAAACCGCCCGAAATCCCACATCCACGCAAAAGAACATGCCGTATGAAAGCTTTCGACGTGCCCACTCGCTGACCATTCGAGGTCTCATGCAGGATGACGGCTGCAGCTGGAAGTACTTGATCGAAGTCAATCGCCGGATAAGAGGCAACACGCCCGTGCACCACTCGACGGCTTGTTCCACCAATTCTTCCTCGTCCTCTACTACGTCGGCGTCGAATTCCTCGCAAGAATCCCCGCCCTGTCGACGAAAGAACGTGTCCATGACCTCGGCCATGCCGTTGCCGTCCCAGTCGTATTTCATCCAGAGAGGACTGCACGAGTTCAAGAAGCTGCATGCCGCCATGAAGACCATCATGGGCGACGCGCTGCCAACGTTGCCGGTCGACAGCATTTTCTGCTTTTTACTGGGCGAAAACCAGTCGATGCTGGAGAAAAAGCGCCACATTCTCGAAAACATTCTCGGCGCCATCGAGGAACACGCCGAGGCCTGCAATTCACCCGCGTATCTCTCGTTCATCGCCAACACGGAATGCTTTGTCCTGGCCCACGACAGTGAGGAAGAGCAGGAGCTGCCCAGCCACCACCACGACACAATGGTTTTGTCTCCGGTCGCGCGCTACAAAGACCGCGCCAACGAGGACCAACCGCGTCGCGAACGAACCTCCAAACGACGCGTCGAGTTCACGCGGTTCTCACTGATTTAGTCTGTTCTTTCTATTGTGTTTTGCGCGCCCTTTAAACTTATCAATTCAATTCAATCAATCAATGAATCAATCGATCCATCCAGCGAGTCCTCTAACTGGTCATCGCCGTGGCATTGCACTCATCTGCCACCAGTTGCAATAGCTCGTCCGTACGCTTTGCGAGGCGAAGCGCGTGCGCAATTGAACGATAACCAAGTCCACAGTTCGTCTGGGAAGCTTTAGCCTCACAGCTCTCTGGTGTGAGTCGCTTCCAAAACACCGACAGAAGCATACGAGCATACTCCAACACTCCATAGCAGTAGTGTCGTCGAAAGGCGTCAAAGCTATACCCAGCAAGCGGCCGGCCGAGAGACGCAAGCTTTTGAGTCAATTCGTCGAAGTAAAACTCAATCAGACCCTCCTCGTTGCCATTCTCAAGCGCGTCGATGTGCACCGAAGTGTTGAGGAAGTATGCGACATCAATCGCTGCAAGGCCTGTACCGCTCCATTGCCAGTCAAATGCCACAACTTCAAGTGTATCCTTGTGAAAGAACAAGTTGGCGCTCTTGAAGTCCCCTGCGAACAGACATTTTGCACGTGTCAGACTCAAATCAATCGTTGGGTGGCGTGGGATCACAGATCTCACCATGAACCAACGTTTTCCATGGACGGATGAGCTCCTCATCAAATAGATTCGAAGAGATAAAAGGAGCCAACTCAATCATTCGATCGGCCAGTGTCTTCATCGCTTTGCCATTCAAAAGCCCATCGTGAGCAACACTAGCAAAATTCTTGATGAAGTCGCTCCAGATCTCGCAGGATTGCTGTAATTCCTGGGTCCCTCGCTATTACAGATCATTGTTCAGATTTCAACCACCCATGCTATGATATGACATCGTACCTTTTGGAGTTGCCACCACCCACCCGAGGTCCATAGTCTTCCCTTGACTCGCTCCAAAATGTCTTTGGATCCCCACGCGGTTGCATGTAGCGATGCCAAGTATCGAAGAGCCGCCTTGGCTTGTTCGACGGTCAAACAATCGAGTTGAACGTAGTCTTTCTCGTGGAGATCTTCCATCAGAAACAAAAATGCGGGTTCACTATCCGGCTGCAATGTTGTCGGTTCATCGAACACTGCAAAAGGCTGGATAAGTCGCACCGTCGGCGACAGCATCTCGTAGCAGTCCTGATAAAAGCGGCACTCGTTTCGATATGACGGCATATTTCGGGCCCATCGCTGAAGTGATTTGTCCGTCAACTCCTGACGCACGATTCGTTTCACAAAGATCGACTCTTTGCGTTCACCATCGCGCGCATCCTTGGACTTGAATGTCACTTGAAGACGTCCTGTGATCGACTGTCTTCCTCTTGCGACGGATCCTCGCAGCACCTCGAAGGAAGTGACGGGATGATTCAATACGGTGCTAAGCGACTCTGTCGTAAAAAGTGTACCATCAAGAGATCTGATCGCGAGAGAAACACATTCCAGACAATTAGTTGAAAGTGAAAGCATGCCGCCGAAAAGCTCTGCACCAAAGACGCCTCACCTCATGAATTCGACCTGCGCAATTGCCGGAAGAAGCGTCTGCTTCACCACATCCTCCAGATACACAAGCAATCCGTCCTCGTTGTCATATCCGTTGTCTGACACTGCGTCATATTGGTATGGTTGACCGTATTTGTTCACGATGCAGCCCCCCATCGCCATGACCAGAGATTCGACAGCGCAGATGTCCCACCGCCGGGTGTTTCGTCGAATCCTCAAGTACGCGTCACTCGATCCTTGCAGCACATTCAGAATCATGGCACCGGTTGCGCGGCCGTAGAGCACTTGATCCACGTCCACTTGTTTGATCAGTTCATCAATGAGTGAGCAGCCAGCACTCGATCGAGTGATCGTTACCGACAGTTTGTCCGTTTCTCCGCTGGACGTCGACACCAAACGCGTTGGGACATCCATTCGAACGTGTTGGATACTGCGCAAATCGCTGTTTTCGTGGACGCAATGGAAGACACCAATGCCGACGCCGCCTGGGACACACAAGTCACATCAGAAGGCCAATACACAGCCCAAGCCCCAATAAACAGGAGCGACCCACCCCAGTAAGAAGTGCCCAGTGAGCCACGGAAAGGGAAGTGCATGACGCCAGCGATCGGACGCTTCTCCATGGCGATGCCGATGAGGACGGACACTTCGTCAAACTCTCTGGCGGCGAACTTCTTGGTGCCATCCAGTGGATCGATCCAGAGCACCAGGTCTTTGGCTGGGAGATGGCGCGAAGAGATCTCAAGTGCGTCAAAAGGAAGAGCTCGCATGTCTGCTTGTACCCTGTCTGGCGGCTCTGGTTCGCCCAAGTCACCTTCTTCACCGACGATTTGCACCGCTGGAAACAGTTGACGCAGCGCATGGACGATGCGCAACTGTGCGCGGCGATCAGCGACGGTCTGCGGGTCGAACTCGTTCTCGGTCTTGTTGACCAGGTCGAACGCGATGTCCTCGCTCACAACTTGGCGGATCACGTCACCGGCTGCAAACGCCGCGGAAAAACTCGCTGAAATCAGCTCCAGAAGCGCAACTTGTTGCTGGGGAGCATCTTGCGTTGATGTGTTCATAGTTCCGCATATGATTGTATCGGTTAGCAACAGATAAGAACCAAGTGGTCAGATCTTTCATGTTTCAAAAGACGAAGCGACAAGAGCCAATGACAAGCAGCCGTTTTCTGGTGGTGGTTTGCGCTCTTTTGCTGAGCGTTGACTCAGGTAGGAGCAATCTAACTCAAACAACTTAGTGTGATGGCTGAATGTTGCCAACCTTGTTCCTTTTTTATTGACTGATACCACAGTCTTGAGCGAGCGATCCTGCCAACGCCAAGGTCCCGTAATTCTTCCGTGTGCCGACCATCTGCAACTGGACGAGTGGGGTGGCAAATTCCTCTTTTCGTTGTTTGGCCACTCGTGTTACCACATTGCACTGGCTTCAGATCAGCCGTTTGATGCATTTCTTGACGATTCCAGTGCTTTCACCGGCTTGCGAAGTCGAAAGGCTCAAAGTGTGCCGTTGAGAGCTACTGCCAACTCGCTGATGAAGATGAACAGAACCAACAACAGCATTGGCACCATCACAAGCAGTAAGAGCACTGACAAGTCAGATTCGAGACTTTGCAGCAATCAGACACGATGTGAACGTGAGAGACGAAGTGTTTCACGCCACTCACTCTTCAGTCTGATGATCTCCCAACACCGCATTCACGAGGATTCAAGCGCCAAGGAACTGCAACACCTCCACACACTCTCAGTGCGTCTGCAGAGCTGCGACTCTGTTCCATTCTGGATTCGCTTCTGTACGTAGTGCTGCGAGTGGTGTTGCTTTTGAACATTTTCACGGGGATATTAATTCAAATGCGTGTGATGGCTCTTTGCTCGCGCAGGTCTTTTTGGTGTGAGTTGCATCGGCTTTTTCAGCTGTGTGGCCGCGTTTTTCTGCGTGGGCGAGCGCATACTGAGGCTTCGAAGCGTCGCCAAGGCACGTAAAACTCTCAGTCACATCCAATTCATCGAGCTATCGCAAATCGACGACACGCAGCTCTCTAAAGACCCATCATCACCCTCCGTAGCGACAGCTGTTGCCCACCCTTAACTACTTGTTGAAGTACTTACGAGCAGGACTACAAATCTGAGCCTTGGAATGTATATATCTGCAAAGTCTTGGAGCACAAGTGTAATTAATCTTCTGACCAAGCCGAGATTCAGAAACCAGTAATCCCGATAATTCATTCCATGTACCGTAGATTTGTCGTTGTGTTGTGTGGAAACCACCAAAAGCAGGTCCAGACCCGCCCCACCCGCCTGCCTGCTGACCCGAAGACAGCTCCAGCACGAGGCAAGTCAACGTCAAGAAAAGGCGGAAGTCCAACCGCCGCATTTCTTCCATTTCTTTGGCTGCTCCGCTCGCTGTCTCTTTCACTCTTGCTCCGGCTTGTGAAGTGGTCGTGTAGTCGGGCCTTCGGTCTCTCGGTCTTGTGGTCACTCGCCGACCTGACAGGTCCGGCAACATTAGCTCTTAGCAATAGACAGACCACCAAACCAACCTGCCGGTATACCGTCATGACTAACCATTGGCTCGTTGCGCTGGTGGCGCTTTGCGGTATCCTAATGGTGCGTACCAATGCATCAAAGCCAGCGGCTCTTCACTCGGTGACGTCGTCGGCTTCGGCAACTGCTTCGTCAACCTCTTCGGCGCTGACGTTTGACCCGATGATCTCCTTATTGCGCTCGCTGCAACCATTTCCGGACCCGCGCTTTGATATCAAAATCACAAATCTCTCGGTGCACCGCATCAAGTATTTTGATTCGCAACAGCAGCAAGAGCTGGAAGAAATGGATGAGGATGCAGCAGCAGCATACCTGCAAAGCCAACATGAAGTGTCGACCCTCGTAGTCACATGGGATGACCATGCATTGGTTGTCGCAGCAAAAGAAGCCTTGGCGATCCAAGAAGATCATGATGAGTTCCCGTACGAGTATGAACTGCAGAGTTGGGTCAATGAATGGAAGCACATCTTCAGTCCATGGAGCCCACGCTATGTGTATTCGACAGCCCAGTCGTTCGCGTTGGTCGGGGACCTTCCGCTCGAGAAAGAATTGTCATTTCGCGTTCGACTCGTGAGAAAGCAGCGGGCAGGTTTCTTTGCGACAGTATTTTCCCCACCTGGGGTTGGCCCGTGGAGCGAAGAGGTGCAGTTGTCTCCGCAACAAGAAGACGCGTTGGAAGCCACTCTGAGCTTTCTGGTGGCCAACAAACCGTTTCTGTTATTCATGACGTCCTGCATTGGTCTGGGTGTGTGTGTTGTTGTGCACCTGTGGCTGATGCACGGCATCAACTTTGTCAAAAGCCACCGCAAGCGAGGTAATGTAGAAATCGCCGATTTGGGTCGTGCTGATAGTTTTGTCTGAGCCCACTTCATGTTGCAGCTTCAAGCTCTGCAGCGATGACCAGTTCGTTTCGAGAAGATAGCCCCAAAGCTAGACGGATATCTGAGGTGATTAAGGAAATTGTGGATGAATCGCCTGACAGTGTGCAAACAGAAGTGGAGACGCTTGAAGTCGAAGTGCGCAACTTGCGCCAAGAGCTTGCCGATTCCGAGCAGGAAGTCCGTCGTCTTATGTTGCTTCGTGGCTACGGTATTGAGGAACTGACGCAGGAAGAACTAGAAGTTCTTGAATGTGAGCTGAAGTCAGCGCTTCGACGCGTTCAACGACAATTGCGCACTGGAGAGGATAAATGCGGCAGATGATCCCTTGCATGCTAGAAACATCGATTTGTAATTTAAGCTTGAAGCAGAATGGCAAAAAGCACACTTCAATTAATAAAAAGAAACCGTGTTTGTGAGATACGCTACAGCTACATCCATGTCCAGAAAGGCGCAAGACCTACGTCTGTTGATAGACAAATGTCTATCGTCGCTTCCCAGTATGGAAGACCAACAGCGCGAGCACGAAACACAATTGAAGCACCAGTGCGTAGCAAACCAGAATGAGCATGTCCAGTTTCACGTTCACATCTTCCATCCCATATTCAATCAGAATCTGCTGAGCTTGTTTGGTGCCAACCTTGGAGAAATGCTCATACATGAAGGACTCGAAGGAGTAAGTATGGAAAGCAATGTAGTACCCCCATTTCCAGTACGACGGTATGTTTTCCCGAGGCACCATGAAGCCTTCACAAAGCATGAACATACCAAAGGTACCTGCGCCAACGGCAATGCCAATGATGTAATGAGGCACAAGTGCACCAATCAAATGCATCATCGATTCGGCCACGACTAATGACAAGAACAGATTGAGGAGGAATGAGCCAAACGAATGAACACCAGCACAAAGAACGACGGCTGTGGTTGACACGAGCGAGATCAACAGAATACCGGGGATTGCTGCAAGAAGATTCGCGGCGGTGAAACTAACCACACTCAACGAGTTGTTCATCGCTTCCCGGTGGAAAACAGCACGGTTTTCGATGAACGATGGCAATGCGGCAACCGACATGAACACCAAAAATGCTTGCAGATAAAACAGCAGGGACACCATCGATTGGTCATGAGTCATAAACGACGTATTGTCGTGGCTCAGATACATGGTACCACACATGAGCGACAGCAAGAGATACATGAGCAATCGAATCCAAAAGATGCCGGGATTTCGAATGTTGTTGTACCAGTGACGCATCATCATCACACAAAACTGGTTCCACGATGACGGTGCCCAAATGTTGAGAAGATCCGTGTTAATGGGAAGCTGCTGGATTTTGTCGTTTTCGATGTCCAAGTGCAATTTGGCTTTGGCGCCACTGATTTTCCATGCATCCACAATCAATTCAATACCCAGATTGTCACTAAAGTCTCTGTTCACCAGTTCCAGCATGAACTCGGCTGGGTTGGTATACATCGGACAGCCGTGACCCAAGGAAAAGAAGTGCGCCAGAGCGTTCTCTGGAGAGCCAAAGTAGATCTGTTCACCAGCCGAAAGAAGTGAAATATTGCTGAGCATGTCGAAAACGCTGGAGGACGGTTGGTGGATGGTGCAGATGACGTTCTTGCCTTCCTTGCACAATTTGACAATATGTTTCATCACGGCTTGGGCCGACGATGAATCCAAACCAGAGGTCGGTTCATCCAACAGTAGAATTGACGGATTGGAGAGCAACTCCATGGCGATATTCAGACGTTTTCTTTGACCGTGGGAGATGCCTTTGTGAAAAACATCACCAACCAGAGTCCTCGCACAATTGCGAAGGCCCATGTCTTCCAAAACATCTTGCACCCGCATTTCGCGAGTCACACGTGGGATGTGGCTAGGAAGACTGAGTGTGGCAGCCATCTGAAGAGTTTCAAGCACGGTAAATGAACCCAACAGTGCCCCATCTTGTTCGACATAGTTGGTCAGCGCACGAAAGCTGTGCTCTTGGCGGGTTCTGCCGTTGACCTCGATTTTTCCGGCCAAAACTGCGTTGGAGGCTGCCCGGTTGGCCAAAATGTCCAGTAGGGTCGTCTTACCGGCTCCTGAAGGTCCAAGAATACCTGTAAGATCTCCTGGGGCCGATCGACCAGAGACGTTGCGCAGAATCTTTCGATCCCCGGGAAGAATTCCGCTTTTCCCGCCCTTGGACTTGGTGGCATTGACAGTGTAGCAGATATTCTCCCAACTGAGCACACATGCGTTGAAGACGCTGGGTTTTTTCACTTCGATGACGTCATGCTTGTTACCCTGCAGATTGTACTCGAAGCGCTCACTGGGCGACACCGAGGATGTCGGCGACGGCGAAAGCGAGAGCACGGGCGAGTCGATGTTCATTGTTCCGGACGAAGACATGGTCCAGTCTTACGTTCCAGTGGATCAAAATCACGTGTGAAGGCAGAAGTGAATTGCGTTGACCAGCTCTACCAGTTCCGATCACTGGACCTGACTTGGAGGGAAACCCAAACGTGAGAAGCGCAAGTGAACGCGAGAAGTGTCGAGATTCTACTGATCAGCTGGTTTCTCAGGCTGTCGACTGCGCCTTTCTCTCTCTTTCCTTTCCTTTGCGCTCCGTTTGTTTGCTTTGTGGCCAGCCAGTCATGCCAACAGAGCAGAAACGCAAATGACCGGGCAAGGGAAAGTCACAGAAAGCTGCATTGTCTATTACAACCTGCAGCTCCAAGGGCAACTTGTGCCGTTTTGGAGCGGATATATGTTCTTGCAAGAGTGTTGCAACATCACAAACTGTATGCACGCGCAGAAAGGTGAATTGAGTTTCACATAGAATTAGTTTTCTCAGGTCTTTGAAATCGTTACGGAACAAAAACCCGCTCATTCCACTGGTCACATGTGTAACGTCAAAGGTCTGTTGACTTGGAGTTTGTATGGGGCCGACGTTCAGGTCAAAAAGTAGGGACTCGGGCGTAACCAAACCAATAGCATAGAAGGAGCCAGCTGGGTTCCGCATCTCCAGATGGGGGTGTGCGTGTCACCCACTTTGAGTGACCACAATAGGTGGTGCTGCTGGTGGGAACACTGCTGGTGGGTGGACTGTTGCTTGTTGCAGTTGGCGGTGCCAATGCCGCTTTTTGGTGCGATGATGTGGCCAGATGGGAAGCAGCAAGCTGCTTCCGGATGGGACTGCAAATGGGAGGGAAGGTGAAAGCTGAGCGCGCCCGAAAGTAGTTTGAAGGTGGCAGATGTGCATTCTAAAGATGGCACCTGCATTGGGGCGAGTACGTGTCGACGTGTTCATGAACTCGAAGAGAACATGGGAAGAGTCAGTTGAAGCGCCAAGGAACGTTCAAAGAAAAACAGAATGTGTTTACGAGGTACACACAAATGAGAGGCTGAGCTGCGCGATAAGCATCAATCAAATGCTGACTGTGAGCCGCACTGCCTCCTGCACTTGTGATTGGTTGGATGGTGAGAAGGAGGAAGCCAACGCTGAAGTTGATTCCAGACGCATGATCTGATCTCGATATTTCTGTCGCAGCTGCTCCAAGTGGCTGCTGCAATCCTGGTCACCACGATTGAGCTTCGTGACGTACTCTTCCATATCCCTTTCTTCGGGAGAGCCGCGAATGCAGCCGCCTTCGCATTCGCAGGTGCCACCGTACTCTACAGGAAGGTTCTCAGCATCGATATACTCTAGCAGCGTTTTGGCGATCTCTTTTTGGCCACGAATCACTTGGGTCTAGAAATGCCACCTCAATGCTAATGAGCCTCAAGAGAAAGAGAAAGCGAAAAAGGGAGCCAACCCATCTGATGAGCAAACGACTAAAAGACCAACTTACCCTTTCTCTTGTCTTCGGTTTGACGAGTGGTGAGACGAGTTTCCAAAGCAATTGGAACCACGAGGGCGGATTGATGATGAATACTTTGGTGAGCCGCTCGGGATTGTATTCGGCTATGGTCTGACCCAGTCGCTTCATGTATGCAAAGGATTCGCCGCCAATGTCCGACATGGAGATACCCTTTAGGTCGATAATCTTGAGCTGCACGCCTTTGGGAAATGGACGAGGATCGATTACGGTCCACACATACTCCTGTGTGAACATGACGTGCATGATGGCTTCGTCTTCGGATGCCCCGAGGCTCAGGAATTTCTCAATGTTGCGCTTGATGTTGCCCATGACCTCAACCGTCACGAGATTTCCTTCTTTGTCGCGTTTGTGCATGTAGCTCTCAAAGCAGTCGCGCATGTCGAAAAAATACGGCGACGGGCGCGTCAGAATCGTGTCAATTTCATTCTGCTTCCGCCACTCGATGGTGCGCATGTAACGGTGTTTGGCTTCTTCAACGTTGCCGTTGCAGCCCTCAAGAAAGCGGGAATCGAGCTCTTCGTCGCTGATCAATTCATCACTCGCTTCATCGCTTTTGCCGAGTTGAATGCTTTCACAACATGCACGAAGCGGTGTCGCTGATTGAAAACGCTTAGTGACCAAAAACAATCGTAGCGGCTGATGAAACTCCAGTAACAGCAACGCGAATCCCACCAGCCAAACCACCAACTCCATGTTGTAGTACTCTAGACGGTGCAGCACCCCAGAAATGACCGCAAAGACCCCAGTTCGAGCTACGAGCAAGTAATCCACTTCAGCCAAGACCTTTTTCTGCTTGTGTTTGTCCACTGCAAGTTGAGACCGTTAATGTCAGGATTTCGATGGAGCAGAATGACTAGTCCAACTGACCTGCTTTGAGATGAACATGCAACACTTCACCGCGCGAATCGTCTCGATAGCTCTCTGCTTCGGCATCAACCTCCTTGTTCAAGTGAGAGAGCAGCATCTCTCGTGAAAATTGAGCAACTCCATTGACGTTCGGGTTGTTAACGTAAACGCGAAGAATCGACGAAGAGTACATTTCGATGTCGAAGAGTTGGCCAAACTTTGGCTTTGGGACCACAACTTGCTCCGGAAAGGAGTTCTCATGCTGAATGGTGACACAAGCGATCGAATTATCTTCTGGTTGGGGTCCACGCTGAAGTCGATGCATAGCTTCGTGGAATACTTGCATTGTCTCCAACAAGATGTCGTGGATTTCTTGGCATTGCTCTGCTGTCTTGGCACGTATCCGAAAGATTCTAACACGTCACAGAATGTCACGTCAAGGTCCCATTAAACTCATAAAGAAACGATTGGGAAAACCTCTCATACCGTCCGTCCGATCGAATAACCGATAAGATCCGAGGAAACTCATCGTGGATTTCAACGTGAAGGATGTCAGTGAGATGCACACATGATCGTAAGTCACCCAGAGCAGGTTCTTCTTGTGCTTTGAAACAAAGCATCTCCGCCGAGGTCAACAGGAATGTGCGCTCTTTCCAAATGGCCATGTTGGCCTTCATAGTTCTGCTCGCCAGAGCTCTCCCTCCCATCGTGAAGGTGCCCAGATAGAGCAATTCGTCGACTGTGCTGTCCTGTTCTTCAAGCTGGCAGCTGTAGATGATGCCGCACATGGGCTTCAATTTGTCTTCTGCCACTTGACTCAGCACATCGCTGGTACTATTATCATCCAAATCAACGATGCCGCTGCTGCTGATACTTTGGGGCAAACCACTTCGAGACGTCTGTCTGGCCCTTGGAGAAATGTATCCAGCTCGTCGCTCCACGAGATATCGTGTGCAAAGATCGCAAACACGCACTTCTTTCATCATCCCCAGCTGTGGTAGTGGCACCTGGTTTCTGCTGTGAACGCCACATACGGGAAGATTACAATTTCGACAGTGATGCTGCTCATTTTCACAAAACCACCAACGAAGACACTCAGATCACACGTCGACTTCGTTCCTCAAGGCATCCATAACTCACCCGACGGCGAATAATCCCCATTACTGCGTTACAAATGTGACATTTAAGTTCAGGTGAACGCGACGAATGCGACTTTTCGCTCAGCGTTGACGCTGAGTTCGAAGAAATCGAGCTGTTTGGCTCTTTGTCGGACCCAGACGAGCTGCTGAATTGCTGCTTCTTGCGGTGCCAGAAGGCCTCGAACGAGCTTAGAAGTGTCTCATCCGAAGAAGAAGAAGATGGCGCAGACGAAACATTTGAGGGTGGAGACGGCGGCGCAGGTTCTGGCTGCTGCGGCTCCAAAGTCATCGCAACTGGACTTGGCCAAGAAGAGAAGCGAAGGTTATGGGAATGTTGGTGCAAGAGTCCTACTACATACCTACATTACTAGGGTTGATTATGCTTATCTTTGCCACAACGTGATTGGCTAACACTCGGATCTGTCGTTTGATTGGCCGGTGTGTTAGCGAAACCTGGGCGATTTATATATCGCAGATAACTGCTAAATAACAGGTGGTTTGAACCTCCACCCAATGTATGCTTGTGGTTAGTGACTCAAGTTGATGAGATGGCGTAGTGTTGGTCGTCTGCGGAATAAAATGGGTGAGAAACCTACAGAATGGCACGGAAAGACGACGCGACAGACGTACCCGTGGGGGCAATTCCATGGTTGATCCAGTCCCGACAGGTGGCGAACGATCTGCGCAATAGCGCAGATTGTGAGACAAGTGAAAGGTTGTGCAGCAAGTTCATCATGCCGAACTGTACCTTGCGCATATCCTCTTTCCGAAGCGCCGTTCCGATCATGATGGAGCTTCGACAAGCGCGCGATGCCAACATACTGGCGACCTTGGGCATGCAAACCGAGTCCGGATCGCGTGGACAATCCATGAGCAAGGACGCCAGCTCTCGCACGTCTGCGACCGGGCGCAGGGTTACTACAAGTGGAAGACTTGCACCAACGACGAATGCATTGACTCACCTTCGACGCCAAATTGTGTGTGTTTACTGAAAGGAAGCGACAGCAACTTTAGTTTCTTGGTGGACGGAGCATCTTGGTTGATGGCAAAGGTGATGCCGTGTTTGGCAAACACCGGCAAATGCTCCATCACAATCAACTCTTCACTCGCCGTGAGCTCAATGGGAAGCGGACGAACAAGGGGCTGTTGATGCAACACGGTTGTGTGCTGGAGTACTTCGTAGTTGTACTTCTCGTCGCTGGCATGCTGATCGATGATGAACAGGTCATCGCCAAGCTTCCCAATGATAAAACCCAGATTGAACTGACCGATCACTTCCATGTGATCAAACTCTTCTTTCTTCAATACCCGCTGTAATCGTGCTTCTGTAAGCTCCGAGGACTCGACAGGACCGCCACTCGACGGTTCCTCTTCAATCATGGACAGCTCTGCTGAGACGCGTAGCCGCTTTCGTTGGTTGCACTTGTGGGTGTTCACTGGAAAAGCCTGGTCGCGCTGTTGCAGGATTCTGTCCATCGTCCAATTCAGCATTCGTTTAGCTTGACGAGGTGTCGTGACTGATTCACGCGGCGCTTGATAACTCAAAGAGCGCTGCTGTGTTTGTTCGGCTGTAGTGGAAAGCTGTCGGCTTGCAGTTCTCTCCGGGTTTTTCAATCTTGTGTGCAATGGGCTGTCCTCCTTGCTGGGAGTTTGGCACACAGGGTCTTCCTCAAAGATTACTCTAACGCCAGACGAAATAAACGAATTGGTGGGTTCCGAACGACGGTGAGAACGAGAATCAGAGTCGTCTTGAGATGCCTGAAGGTGATCATTCTCTTGCTCCTGGTTCGTTTGGTGTTGGTCGATGTTCAGGTCAGATGAGGTCCCTGCCTCCTTGTCTGGTTCGGGTCGCTGTTCTGTTGATGGAACAGCCGTGCCATTTGGATCTTGTGCATTCTCACTCGCAGTGACTTGAGTGAAACGTGTCATCAAGGGTTGAATTGCGAAAGTGTTGCGACTCGGTTCATAAAGCTCAGTAAGCCTCATCTTGAATTGCTCCACCAGCGCTCCTTCCTGTGAGACACGAAGAGTAAGTGACTGTACAAGCGGAAGATGGACAACACTCTAGTATTCCATCGTACTTGTTTCAAAAATGTCTGTCGTTTATCAGGCGTCACGTTGACGTCGTACTCTCCCAACGGTAGCTCGAAATTCAAAACGCATGCTGGCTTGTGCTTCATTTCGAACTGGCGCCACACCTCGTTTAAAGCCTTGGTGACCTGTACGCATTCTCACAATCAGTACATGAACACCAACAGGCTGTCCATTTGCTCTTTTCTAACTCACCTTTGGCAGATCGATCGGTCTCCCGTTGATGAACAAGAACTGATGGTCGTTGTCGCTTCGTCCTACGCCTGCGCCTGTTTTGGAGACGAACCCAACGACTCGGCATGGTCTGTTGGAGTTGTCGTTGGCACCTCCAGTTTCTTCGTCAACTGATCCCGTATCAAGCGCCAGTTCGACATCCATTTTGATCAGTGAGCGAAAGAATTTGGTTCCAAAGACGCTTGCGACGTTGTCTCCAACACTTTGGTTCCCTGGCGTTGACATCACCACTTGGCGCGAAGTGCTCTTGCCGCCACTGATGTGAATGAAGCAGAAGCGCACATTACAGCAAATCACTGCGTAAGCCTACAAAATGAGAAGCCAGATAGTCCTAGTAAGACTACCCAGCAATGGAATGGAAGGCACTGCGTAGTCGAAGACAGTACCTGCAGGACACGCAGCAACTTGGCGTAGTGCTTCTTGATGTTCCGGTGAAAATCCTTATATCGCACAGCAAGTGGCTTGAACAAGTCTTCAGCGATGACAGTTGTGCCAACAGGACGCGCCTTTTTCGTCTACCAGAGATCAGATCGCAATGAGCGAGTCCCTTTCGTCATCGCGTAGCTTCGTACACACCCAACAGCAGACGAAAGACTCACTTCACTGATGATTTCGCCAGTTTGGTCATAGACCAGTAAAGTACCGATCGCGTCATCTTTGGTGCGTGTACACACGGAAAAGCTCGAGACCAATTGGCAAATGGAGCTCAGCGCTTCACCTCTGCAACTCGTGCGTTGATGTCATCGGGTCAGATTGAACTACCCACTCAAAGGAAATAGCGAGTGAGCGAAGAGACCAACGCACCGGAATCCAAAGGATGTCAAGCTTTCCAAATCTTCAAACTGCGCAATTTTGGAAGTGTAGTGTTTGCGCACGAGATTGGAGTAATTGGTGGGAGCGACGCCGACGCCGTTGTCGCTCACTTCGATGTATTCCTTGCCGAAATCTTTCAGTTTGACATCTATCTGACTCGCACCGGCATCCAAAGCGTTTTCGACCAGTTCTTTCACGGCAGTCGCGAGGTCTACGACCGATTGGCCGCTGCAAATGCGCTGCACGTCGCTTGCAGCGATCACCTTCAACGCAGTTGGCGCCATTTATGTTGGAATTGTGGGACTCGAATACAAGACCGACCTCTATTAATAAGCGATTCTTCACTTAACACCAAAAGGTGGAGATAACGGAAGCAATGGCAATGGTGGCAGCGTGAGTAGGTTCTTCTCTTGTTGTTCGAAGGTCCAACGGCGCTGAGCTTTCAGCAGGGTCTTCATGTCCGTTTGGTTGGTTTCGTCGATCAGAAGACCTCTGTCAATGGGCTGGGGCCTGTCTTGCGCGTCCAGATTGGCCACCGTGAAGAACCTGTCACCATGCCATCGGTATCAGATTGGATCCCCACCATCGAGAACACAAAGTGTGACCCACCCGGAGTGTGATTTCCTTTGCTTACGGGGTTCAAGCACCGGCGTCAGCAGCACTTCCACTTCCACTTCGAGGCAATGCTCTCTGTCCATGTTGCCGGTCAGCAGTTTTCTTTTTTTCGAGGCGAATTGGTGCTCACCTGACGTTGCAGACTCTTGAACGCAACGTAACAATGTCGGAGCTCAACACCGGCAACTTGAACGCAATGCGGTTCATGGCAGTGGTGACCATGTGCTGGTTCTGGGTGAATTGTGTGGCGCAATACAGTGCAGCCTCATCCTGATGTTTCACGCATCCGCCAGACAATGCTCGTTAGCCGTTACACTGCATTGCTCATCTCTGAACGCACCATCCAAGCAAGTAAATCGCCACCAAACAGCGTGTGATTGGAGTTGTAATGGCGCGGTAAGAAACGATTGCAAAGAGTCACTTCGGTATCTTTGACAGGCACCAACTGGGCTTTTGGTGGCATGAATCCGTTGGTCAGCATATCGCTGGAGACAAATGACAGCCGATCGATTTCCTCTTGCTCATGTCTCCACTGCAATGCTAATTCGCGTTTCTTGGCGACAATTTGCCGCATCTTGTCACAGATGTTGGGGTCTACGTCATCGTACAGCGCTGGAAGTCCGTGACGAGGACGCCCGAAGCGATTGATGGCCACAAAAGTGATGACCGCGCTCACTGCGTGCTGGTATTCATTGGTTGAAGGAGATCGCCGATAGCCAGAGCACTAAATGATTCTCAATAAAATACGTCTTCATGAAAGCAACGTTCTTGCGATTATATCACCATTGTGCTCAGTCAACGCACCCGAACCGCCATGGAAGACCGATTGATGGAGATCAACTGCGATTCAAAATGCACCACTTCACCATGATACACGGGCTTGATAATCTCGACCAGATCGAACGAGATGGTGGCCACGGTGCCTTGCGATACCCTGCAGGAGAGCGTCGTCAAGAGCCCTTGAAACAGGCTCTCTTGATTGTGTTGGTATTCTCGTCAACTCACCGGATCGCAAGAGTTCCTGCTAGAACATCCATCAACCGAAGAAATGGACCCGCACGAACGCGTTGACCTGGAACTGTGTGGGTTTCGCCTTTGGTCTGATGTGTGCCCAGAGCAAGTCAATCACTCTGCAGCAGCAACAAGGAAAGCTGGGCGATCTGCCACTCACAATCAGATCAGCAAACGCCAAGCGAGCATCTGCCATTCGAACGTGCTTTGGCATCCGAAATTGCCTCCATTTGTCGCGAACAGTGTTGGCGATGGCGCCATTCCCCCATTTCCACGTTGACGTTGTCCACATTCCCGGTTCGAGGAGTTACAGATGCAGGTGATGCAAGCAGCGAGTGTGCATAGAACCACGCAAAGGAGCGACAGGTTGATTGTTTACGTGTGTGGTGTGGTGTAAACATCGCGGCATGCAGGCCATTGCGCTTTTACCACTGTATGTACCTTTCACTATGCATTCAGGAATGAGGCTGCGTTAGAGAGTGCGAGAGATCAACTTGCCCTCCACCAACGACACATCGAGTGGCGGCATCGTGATCAGATTCTTCTCTTCTTCTTCAAATTCCCAGCGACGATGGGCCTTGAGCAAGGCTTTCATGGTCTCCTGGTCAGACTCGTCAACCAACAGGCCCTTCTCAATGGGCTTTGGATTGTCATTGTTGTCAAAGTTCAGAACTGTGAAGAATCTGCCGATGCCATCGCAATCCGTCACCACTCGAATGACATATCACCAAGAACATGACCAGCCAGCTCGCGAACTTACCCCGAATGAGACTGCTTCTGCTCCGCTCCAAACACTGGGCAGATGAAGATCTCAACTTCCACTTCAAGGAGGTGACGTCTGTTTCCCACCACGAGTCGCAAGTCCGTCAGCGTCATGAATCAAATTGACAGCACCGCACTCCACACACCTGACATTGCAGACGCGAGCACGAAGAGTCACAATGTCACTGACTAGGATCGGCAGCTTGAAGAAGATACGATTCATGGCAATAGTGGCCATGTGTTGGTTGCCGGTGAACTTCTGCGCGCAGTATAGCGCTGCTTCGTCCTGTGGTCAAAACACTCCTTGATGAGCTGATCCTTTCGCTCCACCTCTACTTCCTACCATCATGGTCAGAAGATCGCCGCCAAATATCGTGTTGTTGACGTTCAGATGCTTCGGGAGAAAGCGATGGCAGAGCTCGACACTCGTGTCATGGAACGGCACGAGACTCTTCTTCTCGTCTTCGGGCTTTTTTATCATGTCACTCGACACAAAAGCCATTTTGTCGACTTCTATCTGTTCCTGGCGCCATCGACGCGACAATTCGCGACGCTGCTTAGCCGTGCGACGCATATGTTGGCAGCGCTCATAGTTTTCTCCGTCGGTCAGAGCAGGAAGTCCAGGGCACGCACGACCAAAGCGATCGATGGCCACAAAAGTCATGATAGCACTCAGCGTCTGCTCGTACGTCTTGGTGGCCATGTCATAGCGGTAGCCGCAGCACTGTGAAGCGAAAAAAAGATAAGACTCTGACCACTTTTCACAAGCAGTAATCACAAAGCGGGAGCGCTCACATGAATAGCCATCGACGACCGACTTGTACCGACTGCCTGTGCCTCAAGACGAACGAGATCGCGATGATAGATGGGCTTGATAAAGTCCAATCGATCGAATGATATGGTCGCTGCTGGCCCACGGGCCACTCTACAGACCGGTGAGAGGCCAAGCAGGGTTTGGCCAAAGAAAGTCGATGCGCCGTACCAATTCAAGAATTCACTCACTTGTGGGCCACAGAGCCTCCGAGGATGTCCATCATTTGAAGAATAGGACCCGTGCGAAGAATCCGCCCCTGCATGCTCTCGTCTCCCTGTCACGCCCTGACCCTGTCAGCCGATCAACTTCTTGGTGAGTTAGCTAAAGCAACGGGCACACCATGATTTCAGCGAAAGCCGCGCGGGTGTCACGCATGCTAATGCGCTTCGGCATGTGAAAGCGCCGCCAGCTGTCGCGCACACTGTTGAGTACCAACGCGCCGAACGACATGCTGCCCAATGAGAGGTTGGAGACTGTTGAAGTCTAGGCGGCACCTGGATTTTGACCAATCACTAGCCACCATCATGCAACTCAACCCAACAAGTCAAGATCACACCACTGACATGGATTGTTGCTTTTGAAAGCGACGTCAACACGCTACCCTGCAGCAAGCTACGGCAACTATCACTGGCTAGCGAGGTTTTCTCAGAGCGTTCGAGAGAGCAAATTGTCGCAGCTGGCAGACACATCGAGAAGCGGCATTGTGATGAGATGCTTCTCTTCCTGTTCAAATTCCCAGCGTCGCTGAGCCTTGAGCAGAGCTCGCATGTTTTCTTGGTTGTGCTCGTCCACGAGCAGCCCTCTGTCGATATGCTTTGGATTGTTGTGCTCGTCGAGATTCAAGACGGTGAAGAAACTGATGAGAGTCCACCGAGTGAATCAGTCATTGGGTCAAAGCCATTAGCTCGCAGCAGCGTTGCAGCATACCCTGAGTGCGACTGCTTCTTTTTCTCGGATCCAAAAACGGAGGAAGTGAACACTTCGACTTCCACTTCCAGCACGTGACGTCTGCAACTCAGTCATGGCATCAGGTGAGTATCGTCTGTTCCCTGGGTAAGTCTCTAATGACTGCCTACCTGACGCTACACACACGTGCACGCAGAGTCACGATGTCAGTGACCACAATGGGCGACTTGAAGAAGATACGGTTCATCGCCATTGTCGCCATGTTCTCGTTGCTGGTAAACTTTTGGCCGCAATACAAAGCTGCTTTGTCCTGAAAAGGTTGCATGCCAGCACGATGAGTGAACACTTTTCCCCTTGCACCACTTGTTGGGCGATGGCACAACCTACCATCCACATGAGAAGGTCGCCGCCAAAGATGGTGTTGTTGACGTTGAGATGCTTTGGCAGAAACAAGCTGCAGAGCTCCACCGTGGTCTCATCGATTGGCACGAGCTCTGTTTTGTCCTCATTAGACTTTGTGATCATGTCGCTGGAAACGAACGACATCCGATCAATAGCTTCCTGTTCCATTCGCCAATGAAGAGACAATTCGCGTCGTTGCCTTGCAGTCTGACGCATTTTCTGGCAGGTCTCTCGGCTATCCCCATCGTGAAGCACTGGAAGCCCAGGACGAGAGTGACCCAAGCGAGTGATGGCGACGAAAGTCATAATCCCACTTAGCGTCTGTTGGAATGTTTTGCTGGGCTTGTCGTAGCGATATCCGCAGCACTGGCATTCAGCACCACACGGCGTAATGAGCTGCTACGGATCCAACGCCAATTCAACACCAAGGGACTCACATGAATGGCCATCGAAGATCGATTTGTACCGACAAGCTGCGCCTCCAGACGTACCAAATCGCCGTGATAGATGGGCTTGATAACTTCCAAGCGATCAAAGGAGATGGTTGCTGCTGGCCCATGAGCGACTCTGATGTGTTCGACAGTGTTAGACGGATCACCACACACAGAGAAGTATGGCTCGAGTACTGTCCACTCACTTGTGCGCGATCACTCCACCCACAATGTCCATCAATTTCAGAACCAGCCCAGCGCGGATGAAACGGCCCTTCATGCTTTCCTCGCCCTGATGCCGGATCGCTCAAGTCACTCTCAAGTTTCGAGCCAGCTGATCGTTCATACAGCGGATCTTTGAGTGCTCACCATGATCTCACCAAAGGCAAGTCGCGTGTCCTGCATGTTGATGTGCTTGGGCATGTGCATGCGCCGCCATGTGTCGCGCGCAGTGCCGATCACAAACGATCCAAACGTCATGAAGGATGTTGAATCCGAAGAGCTAATCAGTAACAGAGCCAATCAGCGAGCTCCTTGAGGTCAACTATCCATTTTTGACCAATCAGATCGCCCCTCTGTTTGTTGGGGTCAAGATGCAGGACCGAGTGAAAGCTGATGCTTCTCTCTCTCATTTCTTTGGCAAGGAAGAAGCAGCATGATACTCCTTTAATATGGTGAGCGTATACAATGGGAAAACCTCTTTCTTCTCTTTCTCTTGTCACTCGAATGAGCGTTCCAGCGCGTAGAAGGCAAATGACACCTGACTGCCAAAGCCACCAGCGTATCGAAGCGCGTACTTGTGTGGATGCACGCCGCCCTTAGAGATACGGATGGGCACGCCAAACGCTGGGTCTTGCTTCTGAAAGTTAACGACAGGCGGAATGATTCCTCTACGAAGCGCTTCAACGGCGACGACGTCCTCAAAGGACACCGCCATTGGATGCCCTGTGGCGCCTTTGGTGTTGATGATCACAAGCTGGGGCACTAACTCATCCCCAAATGCGAATCGAAGGGACTGGATCTCGGCAGTCGCGCACGAAGTCTGCACCGAAGCATTGGTGAAGGTTTCGTGGCTGTAGTAAACACCGTCTCGCACCAAATCCTCGCGAGTGATGCCAAAGTCCCTTTCGATTTCATCCAAAAACCGCTTCAGTTCTCTTGACACGTGCTTAATGGCGATGCAGACACCATGGAAAGCAGAGTTGGCGAAGTGAGTTTTCATCAAGACAACGCGGCGAGAATCTTCAGGGAGCCGTGGGACCTCGGCGCTTGCAGATTCGAGCACCATGCCGATCGCTCCAGAGCTGAGTACCATGCCATTTCGAGCTTCGTCAAAGGGTCTCGCTGCGGCTTCGATTGTCTTGGCAATAGAAGCAGCACCCAACGCTCGGAAACCGCTGCCAATGATCGGAAACAGTGTCGGACTGGACGCCAAATCGCTTGCAACCACCAACACCCGGTCGCATTTCTTGAGAGCCAACCAATCCTGAGCCATGCCGATCGCCTGGGTGCTGCCAGCACAAGCTGCGTTGATTTGGGTATTCGGACCGTATGCTCCTGTGATCTGTGCGAGCTGTGCGTTTGCCAGCACTGCGAGTTGGAACAGAAACTTGCGGTCGTACTCGTAGTTTTTGTCTTTGCCGTCATGGAAACGGTTGGCTTCTTCGACCACAGCTGTCATCAACGGTAACGAGGTCGCGTAGATGACGCCCATGCGTTCACCGACAGACTCTTCAAGTCGCCATTTGCCCTGTTTGGACGCCAGACCTGCGCTTTGGAGTGCGTCTAACCCAGCGGCGACAGCAAACTGAGTGGCATTGTCCATCGATTCGACAATTGTCGCCGAAACGCCAAATTGCTGGACAAGCGCTGCTGATCCCTTCATACGACCAGCCACCTGAATGCACTGATCCTCGCTGTTGACGGCCACAGTCGCGGCCATCTTGGAGTTTTTGACATGGATGTTGCGCTCCAGCATCTGGCGTTTCGTCTCGCCATCGAGGTACTCGAGACAGTTTGCGCCCCTGAGCAGCTTGGTCAGATTATCGGCTGCAAAGACTTGCTCCTCCTGGCCAGGAAGTCCAGCGCTGAGCCCCGTGACGTACACGGCCTGTTGGGAGCGATCGAACCCTTGAGTCGCCATCTACACGCACCAGAGAAAACTGAACGAGTGCCAAAGGCAAAATGCAAAGCAGTCAGCAAGCCAATCAGGCAACCAGCTTCTCTGTGCCAGTGCCAGTGCCAAAGACACGGCTTGTAACCACCAATCGCCCCGCAGAGGACAGAGTTGCAGGTGCCAGTCCGAAGTGCTTTGGTCAGAACTTTTGACTGGAAACCGCGCGATCGGCAGTTATCAACGGCTTGCAAAGACGAAATCAGCCCAGTGCCAGCGTCGTCCTGGTCAGTGCGCAGAGTCGCTTGAACTGTGCTCAACCACACCTGACAGCGTTGCGTTTTGTTCTGTTGGGACTGTCAACTCTCCTCCCCCTTCGTTCATTTGCCACTTGCACTGGTGAGAGGTGTGTTTTCTCACACACAGAATGAATACGTGTGCATTCTACACAGTGGGATTAAGATCCTGTTCATTACACTCTATTGACGTCGGGTGTTGCAGTCAGCTTCCAACTGGCGTGCGCAATAAACGCGCCCCCTCTTGCTGTCTGACTGTCTCGTCTGACCGTCTCGTCTGACCGCAAACGCCAATGCAAATGGCAGAAAGAGAAGGTAGCCATGGGTCTCGGCTCTCCCAGCTGCACAGCAAGTCGTATTAGCGACTCGCTCCATCTTCGCTCGACCACCCGAAATCCGAAGGAACTGGTCTCCACCAGGCATCAAGCAAACGAGGATGGATCAGATGTATTTCTTTCACGGGGACGTGACCCAGCACTCCCTCTCGCCAGGTGATCCTTTTTGTATTGGTGGTCGTGACTCACGACCATCATACACCAAATGCATTGGCGTTGTGCTGGGTGAGACGAATGCTTGCTGGACCACCTTTGTCTTCCTTCCGCTTTGCACATCCCAACACCCAGCTCATTAGAGTCTATGTATTCTGATGACCGTTTACTGCTGATTCTGTTGCTTAGCAAGTCACATTGTCGCTTTTTCGCTTGTAAAAGCGTTGGTATTTGTCATTGATCTCGGACAAATAGAACACGCCATCAGCGATGTCGTCCAGCGGCTGCGTTGGCTCCACAGACTTCTTGCCGTGGAAGTCTTCTCGCAACTGCATGTGCTTGTCAAACTCTTCCGCGCTCTTTTGCACACGCGCGTCCAGTCGCGCCTCAAGGTTGAGCGTCTTGGCAATCTGGTCGAGTGAGAAGCCGGGGTTCTGATTGTTGAAACGGATGGAATACATCGACGCCATGCTACCAGAGCCATAGGCAAACATCATGATGTGCTTGCCAGCTAGTTTTGAGCCAAAATCGCTGACAAGGGAAGCCAGATTCAAATACAGCGATGCCGTATAGCAGTTGCCAACACGTTTAGAAGCCACACACGCCGGAGCCGCCTTGGTTTTGTAGAGATCGGAAGTTAGGTTTCGCGTGATGAGATCAAGATCGCGGTCTGCAAAGGTCTGCTCGAGCGGGACACTTTTCCACTTGGCCAGTTTTAACATGTCGCCCTCGGCAGTCTCGTCCGCAGTGCTGCGATAGTCCAGAAAGAAGAGCTAATACAACAGCACCACATCAATGATTGTGTGAGCTTCCCACCGTCATCTTACGACCGACCCATCCATCAATTTCACAAGTTACTTACTCGAGAGAAAGACTTTTGCACCAGTTTGTTGTATGGAGAGTGGAACAAAGCGAAGTCCACAGCCTTCAGGTCAAAATGGTCATCTGTTTGAGCACGGATTTTGGATCGATAGAGCTCGTAGCAAGTGTCGAGCGCCTTCAGGTAGCACGCATTCGAGTGACGACCGTCAACAGTTGGGTATTCCTCGTGAGGATTGGGCTTGTAAAAGTCCCAGATGTGGCTGGCGTATGTGCTGCGCGTGCTGCTGTCAACGACAAGGGGTGCATTCGGTCCAACAAGTAGTGCAACGGCGCCGCAACCGCTAGTTGGACGTGCGGGACCCTTCTGATACACCGCGATATCCGCCATGACAACGATCGCATACCGTCCGTCCCTGAAGAAGCAGTCAGATCTTGTTGTCAGTGATACTCACACGGCCACAGCCAACGAAAATCCAATCAAATGGCCCACTTACCACGCAGATCCTTCAACCCAGTCGAGGGCATTGAAAAGCGCCGCAGTACCGCCATAACATGCGTTGACAGTGGTGACGCCTTCGATGTTGGTGTTGCCGCTCTTATCAAAAAGCTGCATGAGCACTGTCTTAGTGGATTTGCTCTTGTCCACAAGCGTCTCAGTGCCGACCTCCAAGCGGCCGATTTTCGTGGGTGGGATCTCGTATTTTTCGAGCAATTGGGCGACGCAAGTGAGCGCCAGTGAGTTCACATCTTCGCGATCGCCGGTGAACGCCATCTCGTCTTGGCCGAGTCCGAGCGTGTATTTGCCGGCTGGGATGCCATCGAAGCGCTCAAGATCGCTCTGTTTGACGAATTGGGTCGGGATGTAGGTTTCAATGGCCAGAATGCCCACGTTCTGAGGCGCAATGCGACGCATCTTGCAACTTCGCTCCACGCCATTCAAGCCGTTCATCGCCATTGTGACTGTCTTTGCCGTTTCTCGCAAGGATTTGTTACTGTTTGACGCATGAATTTGCGCAAACAACCGGAAAAGTGGGTGCAAAGACGCCTCACAGTCGCGAAACAAGGTGCGAAATGGGCTGATGATGTCATTCCACAACGGGCACCCAAGCAGACCTGCCGAGAAGTAGATATCAACCATTAACTGCTATGAGAGAACGGGATTCATCCACTATAGCGGTTACTGGTTATCACGCTAACCATTGGAGACTTCAAGCAAGGAGTTGAAGGAGTGGGTGCATCCGTGAGCAACCCAATTGGATCTTTTGGCGACGAGTGCAACTGATCGGCCTGCGTCGAGCGGTTGGACGAGGAGATGTTGAAGTGCCTATTGGAACGTGTGGCCCGTGCCTGCTCCTTCCACGTCAGGTGCGGACCTCAGCGTTTGCGAGACGACACCATGACGTGGTTTGCAGCCGGCAGTGGAAGAAAGGCCTGGTGAAAGGATGAACAAGATGATCGCGAGCGATGACACGCGCTATGCTGAAGCGTGCATCATTGTGGGTGAAGGAGCAAGATGTTGTCTCAGTTCTTCCATGGGTTTCTCATTGCTGGAGGGTTTTTGAACAGGGAGATGACATTCAGCGTGGCAAATATGTACGAGCCGGGGCAATCCTCAAGAAGATCGACATCATGGGCAGCAATGTCTGCACGAGGTGAGAGAAATGAAGGGCAGGTTTGTGCCACTCGTTTACTCATTGTCACGCTGCAGGTTCACCGGGGTTCCGGTCGTGACGGTTGCCTTTGATGAATTCAAATACATTCGCCCCTTGTATCACGGCGATCTGCTCCGCATCGAGGGACGTGCCATCAGCATCAACCGGTCTTCGATCGTCTGCCAAGTGAGTCTTGTAGTGTCTTAACGTGCTCCATCAGTGACTCTGATGCTGTGTTCACCTGCGACTGTTCAAAGATCAGCGCTTACCGCCATGATCTCAAGTCGGGCAAATTCGAGCTCACCCACAACGCCATCGTGACATATGTGGCCATTGGATCAGACGGACGGCCCTTCAAGCAGTTACCTCAACTGTACGATCCGACCAAGCCAACGTTCTGCAAGAATCTGCGCAAACAGGCAGAACAACGCAGTCAGCTCTCCATCGAATGGCGCCGCCAACAGGAAGAAGTGGATGCGATGCCTCGTGTGACCTACGACATGATCCCTGGTCTGACGCGATCGCTCGAACAAGTTGGCAGTGACGACAAGAAGACCATTCCGATTCAGGACACAGTCATTGAGACTCGCGATGGCTTTCTCATCAAGCACGCGAACCTGCTCAAGAAAGTGTTTGGTGGAGTCTTGCTCGATCGAATGGTAAGATGCGAAGCGAAGGGTGGTGCGTGGTAACAACGCAGTGTGGGTGGCCACTGAACGAGTTGATGCTATCTCAATCCGTACAAACAGGATCGCGCCGCGCTCTATTGCGCACAGAACTTTACCAAGAATCCCGACATGGTCACCGTCGGGATGAACCGCATCCACTTTAAACTACCCATTGAGTTGCACAACGTTGTGACCATTCGTGCGCGCGTCTGTCGTGTCCAGTAAGTGCGCGATTTGTCTTGCGGCTGAAGGATGACAATACTGATATCGGAATTCGGTCGTTCAACTACTACAGAAAGTATTCGGTGGAAGTGGAGATCATGGTGTACGCCATGGGCTACCGCATGCAACAACGGTTGTCGCATTCCGGGTACGTTCCACGGAGCTTATTCTGGCATGTCATTGTCATGCTGTTCTTGTGTGGTGTGATGTCGGTGCGGTACAATGACTGGTCAAGAGCTCACCATGAATTCCATTGCAATGCATGACTAGCTACTTCAAGGTGCTCAATCTGAACACGAAGAATGAAGCGACGGAGATCCCATTGCGTGTGGTGGCTGAGGAATCGGACCAAGATGGCATGCGTGCGCTATTGAAGGCGCATCGTCGCCAGTCGTTTGAGGAACGAGACCGTCTGGTGACGTCGATCCCTCCGGTTCCGTTGTCCAACGCCTCAAGCTTTGTGGAGTCGCGTCTGTAAGGGCCTGGACAGGTTGAAGTGTGAGAGCAACAAGAACCAAACAAGAGCGTGGTTTGTGGCACTGTAAGAGATGATCCCGAAGAGATCGAATGTTCTTGTTGGTCAATGCAAAGGAACTGCTTACGTTTACTTTTTGGGGCAAACCGTCTGAGCATCCAACTGCTTTTTGTTTGTGGCCATTCACCTTGTTTGCCAGCCAATGGACGTGGGGTTTCTGCTCCTGCACCTGGAATGTTGTGGACGCTCTTGTAGTCAGCAAACCAACATTTAACCGCAACCACCATGATATGATTTGCCACAGTGAAGGATTTGCATGTTGAAGCTGCTCGTGAGCAAGCTTCCCAAGCGCAACTCTGGGTGTGACCAACAAAGATGGACCTCTTTGGCGTGTGCAGCGAACGTTGTTTGTCATCCCATCCAATTGCTGACCTGTGTTCGCATCTGTTTCGTGTCTGGCTGGCAGCTTGCACGTCAGGTCGATTCCAACCATTTGTGTGTCTTAACTGTTACTCCCGTCGATGCGAGACAGTAACGTGAAGTGAAGAGAACGAGAGAACCGCAGCAGCCAGACGACGAAATGGACCGAAAGATCGCGAGCGAAGACACGCGCTACGCCGAAGCCAGCATCATCGTGAGTGGATGCCCTGCGCGGCGGCACCAGAGGACCGTTGGATGCATGACTGATTCGCCCGCTTACTCTTCTCTCTGTCGCTGCCGCACAGGGCGATGACCATCTGCGTGGCAAATACGTTCGCGCTGGAGCGATCCTAAAGAAAATCGACGTGTTGGGAGGAAACGTGTGCATGCGGTGAGCGATTGCCATCGACTGGCAGGCAGCCAGCTGACCCTTCAGCTACTTCAGCTTCTCACTCACTCGCTTCCTTCCTCGTCGGACTGACAGATTTGCCAAGATCCCTGTCGTGACAGTCGCCTTCGACACATTTGAGTGCATTCGCCCTGTGTATCACGGCGATCTGCTCCGCATCGAGGGCCGCGCTATCAGCATCAATCGATCGTCGATCGTCTGCCAAGTGAGTTGTCTATGCTGGGAGGTGCGTTGTCTTTGCAGCTGCTGGCTCTAATATGGGCTCCTCTGCGACTCTTCAAGATCAGCGCTTACCGCCATGATCTCAAGTCGGGCAAATTCGAGCTCACCCACAACGCGATGGTCACGTTTGTGGCGATCGGACCGGACGGCAGACCTTACAAGCAGTTGCCTCAACTGTATGATCCGACCAAGCCAACGTTCTGCAAGAATCTGCGCAAACAGGCGGAAGAGCGCAGTCAGCTCTCCATCGAATGGCAACGCAAGCAGGAAGAAGTGGATGCGATGCCTCGTGTGACCTACGACATGATCCCTGGTCTGACGCGATCGCTCGAACAAGTTGGCAGTGACGACAAGAAGACCATTCCGATTCAGGACACAGTCATTGAGACTCGCGATGGCTTTCTCATCAAGCACGCGAACCTGCTCAAGAAAGTGTTTGGTGGAGTCTTGCTCGATCGAATGGTAAGATGCGAAGCGAAGGGTGGTGCGTGGTAACAACGCAGTGTGGGTGGCCACTGAACGAGTTGATGCTATCTCAATCCGTACAAACAGGATCGCGCCGCGCTCTATTGCGCACAGAACTTTACCAAGAATCCCGACATGGTCACCGTCGGGATGAACCGCATCCACTTTAAACTACCCATTGAGTTGCACAACGTTGTGACCATTCGTGCGCGCGTCTGTCGTGTCCAGTAAGTGCGCGATTTGTCTTGCGGCTGAAGGATGACAATACTGATATCGGAATTCGGTCGTTCAACTACTACAGAAAGTATTCGGTGGAAGTGGAGATCATGGTGTACGCCATGGGCTACCGCATGCAACAACGGTTGTCGCATTCCGGGTACGTTCCACGGAGCTTATTCTGGCATGTCATTGTCATGCTGTTCTTGTGTGGTGTGATGTCGGTGCGGTACAATGACTGGTCAAGAGCTCACCATGAATTCCATTGCAATGCATGACTAGCTACTTCAAGGTGCTCAATCTGAACACGAAGAATGAAGCGACGGAGATCCCATTGCGTGTGGTGGCTGAGGAATCGGACCAAGATGGCATGCGTGCGCTATTGAAGGCGCATCGTCGCCAGTCGTTTGAGGAACGAGACCGTCTGGTGACGTCGATCCCTCCGGTTCCGTTGTCCAACGCCTCAAGCTTTGTGGAGTCGCGTCTGTAAGGGCCTGGACAGGTTGATTGTGGAAGCGATGGGTGGATTTGGCGACCGGCGGGGAATCTTCGCGGCCGAGTCGCCGCGTCTGCAAGGTTCCGTCCACCTCTGTTCAGGTCTATTCCGGTCGCTTCAGGTCTGTAGGAGTCCGTTTCGTTGATGAAAATTTCGTGTCCAACAAGCAAAAGAACAAAGCGACGCTTCGTGGAAAGCTCGTTCTATTTCGAGGGCCAATGAACCCATGAAACCCTCCATCGCTTTACTGAGCACAAGGCTCTGAAGCCACCGCGAGGTCACTTGGCGGTGTGCGTGCGAGTGACGCTGTGCACTGAGCTGGCGCATTTTGTCGTACTCTGTCGGTCTCTTCGCATTGCTTGCGCGGCCTGCTGGTTGGTTCTTTCGTACCAGTTGGTTTTTGGGTCTGTGGTTCGTGAACACTTGTGTTCACGAAAGTGCATTGGTCTGTTGGCTTAGCAACTTTGCTGCTTTGCGGCGCATCCTGGCAGACACGCGGCAGACAAAACCATGCCGAACGCTGGGCTTTCGTTCAAACTGGTGAATGCCTTGCGCTCGTCCTTGAAGCCAACCCGCGACTCGTCAAAGCTCAAGCACGTCTCGTCGTTCTCGCAGGAGAAGCAGCAGCAAGTGCATGACTTTCATGGCGCAGCTATGGCCGCCAGCGCTCTTCCTCGCAGTTTCCTGCGAGTGGAAGCGCTGATTACCTCGAAAGTGATGGGAAAGCATCAGACCATCAAATTGCCCATCAAACTGATTCAACGCGCAGTGCTGGTGCTGCAACAACAGGACACGCTGCTGGCCACTGGCCCAGGCAGCACTGGTGAGGGAGGCACCAATGACGCCTGCAATTCGACGTCGACATCGGCATTTCAGGCCAAACTCGCGCAGTTTCACGTGTCACTTCGAAGCGTCATTTCGCCGTATGAAGCGCTTGACAGTCTGCTCAACGTGTGGGAAGCAGTGCTGCACTACGTGATGCTGAGTCGTGACCACTGGAAGAGAGCCAAAGTCTGCTCGCGGTCGCTGTCCGAGATCGAAGTCATCGCCGAACTACTCTTTGCGCTTATCATGAGTCGCGTCGAGTTTGACGATCTGTTCAGCAGTCCAAACAGCCAAGAGTCGGCGCGACAAGAACATGCCAAGCACAGCAAGAACCCCGAAGGTCATTCGGGTTCCAATGAGCTGTTGGTGCTGTCCACCAGCAAGAAGAGGAGAAGAACCGGAGCAATTGATCGCGAGTGTAGCTGCGAATTCATTCATCGCTACGTTGTGTTGGCGCGCAAAGTGCTGGGCTATTGCGCAGAGAAAATGGATCGCGAACGCCTGAGCAACGACAACGTCGAAGGAACCCCCAACTCACTGCAGCCTCTGATCACCACGGTGCTGGCCACGTGCTACTTGCGTCTGCCGTTTCTTCGGAAGCGCATGCTGGAGGCGCTGGACCATTCGGACGCGAGATTGAATGACCCAAATGAAAGAAAGAATCGCATTCGCCTGAGCCACCAGACCCTTTTGGCGATTGGAAGTCGCCAGCGATTCCGTTCCCCAGCAAAAAGCGCGGCCGTGTTTTCCTGGAGCGACCAACTGCATCGCAAATGCGACGAGCTGCGCACCATCACGACCATTCAAGACCAGATCCCAAATGAATGGTTGGAAGAGTTTTTGAACCACGAAGAGCTCTTTCTGAACTTTGTGGCTCAAGTTGTGAACCGAACGCAACAACAGCAGCATCAGCACCTTCAAAGCGATCCACTCAACACGATTTATCATCAATCGAACGGCGTGCCGGGCTTTGAACACCTTCTTGAGCGAAGCTTTGCCATCATCCGACAGAGCTTTGAAAACCAACGAGACAGCAACTTGAACTCAATGGATGCAGGCTTCCAAGACGATGGCTTTGAGAGCACCCGAAGCAATCGCAGCACAATGTCGAATGCCAGATCGCCGAATCCGAATCTGGTGAGGCCGCTCTGCGAGATACTTCGTCGCAACGTGTTTCTGGTCAACGAATGGCTTCTTGTGGTCTTCCAGAGCACCAATTACATGCTGCCGCATCACGTGACGTTGTGTCTAGACCATTTGCACTTCATCATGAACGAATTTCCGAGTTTCTTCAAGAACGAACCGGTTGGCTCTTGCCAGCAGCAGCCCCTGGTCGGGCAACCAACCGCGTGCACGGTGTCTCCCTCCACTTCCACCCCTTCCACTTGCACTTCCCAATTGGCTCAGGAGCATGCGGATGTCTCGACGCTGCGCTTCGTATTTCGCTGTCTGTTGGAGTCCGAGCACTTTGAGATCTTGAAGTCGACCCAATTGTTTCTGTTGCGCCACTTTTCGCAGTTCTCGTTGACTCTTCAGAGCCATTTGCGCGACGTGTTGGCCTCCCAGTGTGCTCGTCTGCTGTTGCACTGGAACCGCGACGTTCGCTTTTGCTTTGGCCACGTGTTGTTGTATCTAACGTTTCCGGGGAATCGCATTGTGCTCCGCGCAGCATCCGATGCCGCTCTGCTGGGCGTCGAAGCTGAGTATTTGTTTGACATTCCGGGGCTGATTCCGCCTCCTTCGACCAGCAACTGGGACGCCTTTGACAAACCGCTTTGTCAGATCCTCACCAAATGGCAGGACATGAATCGCAAGGCCAAGAAGAAACGAAAGCAACAAAAGCGCCTGGCGCGCGCGCGCTCCTCATCGACTTGCTCGCAGGACCATCCAGCCGACTCGCAGCACGAGCGACGTCGCGCGCTCAAGCATCCGCTAGGATCTCCGCGTGTGGGTCGAGATCTGATGGACCTGGCGGTGCAGGAGTACAAATGCCTCGTGCAGACCTATTTCATGCTTGCGAAACAGAGCTCGCTGCATGAACCAGTGCCCGTGCCGTCCTTTGAGATCAAAAGCGCACGAGCAGGGTAGACAGCTCTTGGTTGATTCGCATGAATACATCTATCTATCATTGTGTCGTGCACCCCAGCCGAGTTTTCTTTATTGCGTTGACTGCTAGTACTTGCTTGTGCTTTGGTCCATCGACATCGACATGTCAGCTTGTGCATGGCACGTTACAAAGGTGCAATTGGCCAATCAGCGTGCAGGGAACGACGTGCCACTGCATGTTCCACAACCGACAGCCAAAGCCAGAGCCAAGACTCCAACAACCGGATTCGTTTGATCTCCCAGCGCTTCTCGAGATGCTGCAGACGACTCGGCGGCTTCGTCGCGTCGTCTTTGATGGCCGTTTCGTCGGCGCGTCATCTTCTTCACTGAGCTTTCTTCCTCTGACGACCACCAGCACCACCGCCACATTCTCTGCCACCACCTTGCTCAGCAACACCAGATGCGCTGCCACAACGCTGACGCGACACCAGTCGACCACTTCTGCCTCTGCTCGGCGCCGAATTCTGTGTTCTTTACAGCAACTCAAGGCGCTCAATGGCAAAGGACTCAAATTTGGTCTCACCAAGCCACCCGGAGTGAGTCCCACGCGGTCGAACGATGAGTGGGGGAGTCCCAGTATTATGCTGATGGTTGCCATATGCCATGGGATGTGTAGGCGAAAAAGTCCAAGCGATATGCTGACACGGGCTTTGTCTTCATGTGTGAGTTCACTGATGAACCTCGCGCCTTTGAGAATCGGTGAGCGATGTAGCGTTGCTTGTAGCTCCGGCGGCGAAAGCTCACAGTGTGTGTTGCAATGACCAGCTGCCCGCATGCCAACGTCGAATTGGACATGGACGACAGCGATTTCTTTGACAATGGCTTTATCATCTGCAAAGTGCATGGCGCCATGTTCGATCCGGAAACGGGCGAGTGTCTGCGTGGTGTCCACGGCGGAGAGTCGCGTCGACAGATTCGGGTGCGAGCAGCAAACTCATTTGCACTGGACGCACGTTACCCACCGAAGACATATCTAATTCCTTTTGTTTCTTGCTGTATTGCAGCCCCTCAAGGAACTCAAAGTGATCGTCGAGGATGACCAAGTTTTTCTGCTGGAAGAGTATGCCGCGGTGGCCGCGGGGACCAAATCCGAAGGTGATCAGGAAGAGGAGGAGTCATCTTCTTCATCGTGCGACTGCGCGTATGACTGCAACGTCGACAGCGACACCAAAGCCACCGACGATTCTTCTTCACTTCCGTCTTCCACAACGACACACGCTGACGACAAGCATCAGCGACTTCAGGAGGTCCTCAACGAAAACGCTCGGGACATTCAACGATTTCAGGACGAAATCGACCGAAAAGCGCGCGAACGCATCGAAATGTACAGAGAACTCGATCTTCAGACAGCGACAGCTCGCTTCATCAGCAAGAAATGAAAGTGTCTGTCTTTTGAATGGGCGACGGCTAGTTGTTCTGGCTTTTATGAGATGACTCTTGCGCGCGCTTTGAGCTCCGCTAGGAATCCTCCGCCTCCGCCTGGACCAGGGTTGAAAGGCAGCTTGTTGCGCATCGAGATGGGACAAGACGGGCGGGTCTCGCCATCCGGTTGCTGGACCTTGATCACAGGAACTGTGGTATCTACAACGCTGTCTTTGTTGTCTGTCGTCGTCTTTAGCTCCGCCTTAACGTCAGAGAGAACTTGATCGTCTTCTTTGGTGACTATCATCACAGGTTCCGTGTTGGCTCGTTTCAAAGGGGCTGGTTTGGCGAGCAGACTGGCGTCATCCAAATGCTCGGATCGGCGTTTAGCCTTGAGTTCGTCAAGAAACGACAGTCCACTGGCAGGTGTTCCCTTCACTGGCGCGTGGCCATCTCGTTCACTCGGTACCGACACGGCGCGACTGCGGCTCTGCAACTCCTGCAAAAAGTTGAGTCGCGGTGCAGCAGGCGCGCTACCAGTGTTGCCACCACCTCCTGCACCGCTAACGTCGCTGGCTGATGGCTCCCCACCACTTTCGCTGAGCGCCACTTCGTTGGTTTTCTCCAGCATGCGCATTAACGCGCGCGACTTTGGTCGGAGCGCTTCGCTGGTTTTTGACGTCTCCGTGGAAGCAGAAGGCGAGTCGTCAGCAGCATCAATTCCATTTACGCCGTTGACGCCGTGGTGCGTGCTGTTTCCTCTCGAAGGAGGTCTCTTGTCGGGGTTCAGAGCATCCGAAGAACTCGACTTCTTTCGCTGCACGCAAAAGTCTTTTTCCAGAAACCGCAACACGTCCAACGACACTTTAAGCGATTTGATGCGTCGAAAGGCTTTGTTGTTGCCGTCATTCTCCTCCAAGCTCTTGGGCTGCTCAGGTGCTTTGCTCGCTGCTCCATTGCCATCCACCGCAGGACTGCCACTCAACTCGTTGTCTCCAGGGGCCAACGAAGTCTGGATAGATGCATTACTGTCTGAACGCACAGGCTTTCCTTGATCATCCTTCGCGCCGCCTGGCACTTGGCCAGTGGCATCACTGGATCCTGCCCCTGCCGCTGCCGCCGCCGCGGCTGCCTCGTTGGCCACCGTTTCCCGCTCTCTCTCGGCTATGGCATTGTCCAACTCCTTCTTTCGCGCTTGGGCTTCTTCCTCCACCGACAGCTTTTTGAAGGTGGCGCGCTGCTTTGGTTTGAGCTCAATCTCTTCCGGAAATGGGCCGCGGATACGACTGTGGCGTACTGTTTTCTCCAGTCTTCGAATCGCTTCCACCTCTTCAAGAAACTGCTCGTAAGTGGGCGACAACGAGTTGGCCAGTTTCTCCGCGCGAGCCACTTCCGCCTTGAGAAAGTCACGTTCTTTGCATTTTGCTTGGTAGTTGGCTTTGGCGTCGTCGCGCATCTTGATGAGCGTCGTCTTGCCAAACAGTTTCTGCAGTTCGTCCGAACGCGCATCTGCTCCACGCCATCCAATCCAGAGATCAACCCGTCAGTCAGCCAGGCAGACAGTCTACTCCTCCTCCTAGGCTCATGGAGCGACCAAAACCTCACCGTCTGCCAGTGCCAGGTACTCGCTTTTGGCTTCGGGGATCTCTTCTTCACTGAGTTTCTGCAGCTTTGTCTTTCGCTGGGTGATTCGCTTCTGTTGCAACTCGTATTTCTCCAGTCGCGCGGCGATTTCTTCGTCCGTCGGGTAGCGAAACAGCGGATTCAACAATTGCTTTTCGCTGAGCGGCTTGAGCGCCACTTCGCCGCGAGTGTTGCGAACCGGGTCCCATCCTGCGCGGATCTTCTCGCCGCTTTGCTGGCGCACCATTGCGCGCACGTACTCGAGGAATTGGCTTCGCCATTCGCGTTTCTTGTTGTCTTTGTCAAAGTCAAAGGATGCCGGCAGGATCTGCACCAACGCGCGGGACTCGGTGATGTCATAACTCACGAAATTGCTGAAGAACGGCGCGCTTTCGACCGCCAAAAAGTTTTCACGGACGATATCGCTCTCGTGGGTCACCAACCAGTGCAACAACTTGTTTTGCTTGAGGTAATGGGCCAAGTCGTAGGTGAAGAGCACGCCCTGTGCTTTGGCGCGCTCGATGATGGTTTCCACCGAGATCAATTGAATGTCGTGCGGGATCAAACTGCGCATCACGCGCAGACAGCGCAGATTCTCTGGTTCGGTGGCGTCTTTCCACGCTTTCTCCTGTTTCGCCATCTCCACCGCGAATTCTGAGCGTTGCCATGGGTTCCGTCAGACTTTCTCATGGGTCTCTCAACAGGAATGACCAAACGACGCACCTTTGGACTGGTCCCGACGGCTCTTCCAGACCTCAATGTCTTTGCCTGCTTTGGCCAATTCGCTTTCTTTCTTCTGCAGCAGTTTGGCGCGGGAACCCGTGAGTTTGCGGATCGACGCGGCCGTTTCCTCGCACACTTGGGCCAATTTCTCGTTGCTCGAGGTCGCCGTTTCGGGGATTCTGCGAAGGATCTGCAGAATGTTTTGACTGAGCATCTGGGTTTCCAGAGACAGAAACTTGTACTCGCTGCAGCGCTTGGTCAGCGCTTCGGTCTGGTTCGCAAGCGTCATGAGTGCGTCGTGGATCTTGTTCATGAGCGCTTTGAGTTGTTCTTGGGTCTCGAGCAGTTGCGCTTTCGCGGCTTCCACTTGCTCCGACATTTGCGTCGTCTCGTCCGTGACGGCATCAAAGGAATCGCCGCGGGTCTTGGCGATTTGCAGCTCGGTCGAGATCCTCGCGTCCATGAGAAGCTTCTTGAGGCGCGTCACTTCGGTCTGACAGCTCCCCATGCGGCGCTTGAGCTCCGCGGTCTCCTGGTTTTGTCGCACCAGCTCCTGAAGTCTCTTCATGATGCCGTCGCTGGCTTCTTCGCACGGCGTTTTGGCCAGCAGCATGGTCTCGTACGCGAGCCGCTCGTAGCGTTCCTCGGCCTCGGTCAAGTGCTTGTCGGCCGCGAGAAACGCGTTGCCCTTGGAGCTTTCGACTTTCCATTGGAGATCGTCGTCGCTCAGCCCAAGCGACGTCTTCAACACGTTGACTTGCTCGGTCAAACGCTCCACTTTGCTGTCTCTTCTGCGCGGCGGATCGCCACCATCTGCGCTTGTCTGGTTCTGACACAGAGCATATCCACAAACGCAAACGACAAAGGTGAAAAGGTACTGCTTGAACCCCAGGGAACCCACGCGACTCATCGACGGAGCGTACATTGGCAATGGAACCGTCGCGGAAAGGAGATCCGAGCACAGCGGACGTCATGGATTTCACGTCGAGAAGCACGGAGCAGGACGTTCGTCTGGACACGGCGGCGGAAAACGGTTTGTTCATGGTGGACACTCGCATGGAAGCCGGACTGAGACTCTGCAGTGGTGCTGGCCTCGAGCTGTTGTCATTCGCGGAAGCACCGGGACTTCGTCCAGCAGCGCCATTGACCATCATGAGAAGTGTTGGCGCCGACGCGTTGGGCTTCATCGAGTTGCGCGAAGCGGTTCGAGCGGTTGCTGTCTTGTGCAGACTGCGCTTGCGAGAAGACGAAGCTCTGGACTCGTTGCCTTTGCTGTTGGTTGCGGCTCGTGGCATTGAGAAAGCAGCGCGTGATAGTGGTGAACAAGAAGAAGAAGAAGAAGAAGAAGCCAGCGAGGGAACACCCGCTCGATTTGTTTTGGGGTCGCCACCCAACGAGTTTCGCGGCCGTGGCTGGATTGATGTTGTAGCGAGCGTCGTCTGACTGAGTTTCAGACGGCTCCAACTGTCATTTGCACTCGAATGCTTTTGCGATGGCGATGGCGATCGATTGCGCGCCGCGGTCGCCGTCGCCACCGCCACGAACCGCCGCGTGGTTGGCGTGGCTTCACGGCTAATGCCAAAGCGTTGACAGAGCTGCTCCTTGTGCAGCAGCAAGTCGACGCCCTGGGTGTAGAGCCAGTCGTGTGTGGAAGTCACTTTGCGGTTGCCACGGCCAGATGGTGGAGACCGCTTGGCCACCAAGCGCGCACTCGCACGCGGCTGGCCTGGAGCCTTGCTCATGTCGTTTCATGCTTGGCCAAGATGTCCGAGCAGAATGGTGTCATCGGCAGGTTCTTAAAGCGAGGGTGCAGTATTAATAGATCATCGGTCAAATGCACTTATTGGCACTATTATCAGCCAGCTTGTATTGAAGTTAGTGTCATTAAAGCGAGAGTATATACCTGATGTTTATTGCTCCACAACTCAGAAACCCCAAATCAGCATTTCAGCCATCAACTGGTGCTGACACGAAAGCCAGGGAAAATACCATGGGAGACGCCACGACGTTGCGGTGGATTTGCGCCGAATGCGGCGACGTTCAGGGCAAAAACGCGTCCAAACCGTCCAAAGAGCCATCCGAAAGTGCTGTCGAAGAAGGAAAGTGCTCCTGTGGCCGCGATTTGAAGGTGCCGACCATCTACGAAGCCGCCAAATTCGGGCTCCGCGCGGAATTTGAACAGTTGCTACACGAGGTTTGCCCTCGCTTTCTGTTGGTTCCTTTCTCTTTCTCTCTCTCTCCAAAGAACTGACCCGTTGTTGGATGGCATCGTGGGATGGGACCCAACCAACAGCAACAGCAAACTGGCGAGTTCGACATCAACGCGCGCGAGCCGATCTCGGATGCTACCATTTTGCACCACGCGGCGCTCAACAGTCGGATGGGTATCCTTGAATTCATCTTCCGCAACCCGCAGCTGCGAGAAGCGATCGAAATCGATCCGCTGGGCGGCGAACTGAAGACAACGCCGTTGTTTTGGGCCTGTTTTCATAACCACATTTACGCCGTGGAGCTGCTGCTACGTCACGGCGCTGACATCAATTTCACGGACGAAGCGGGTTTTAATCCATTTCTGCTGGCAGTTCAAGTGAGTTGTTGCATCGAGAGTCCCAGGCATCTGAAGAGCGAGAAAAGTCATGTGGGTCTGTCTGACAGCGCGGATTCCCGATTCTGGCGGCGTATCTCGTGGCCAAAGGCGCCGATGTGGCCACCTGTGTACGGGACGGAAGTGAAAAGACGGCGTTGATGCTGTGCTGTGCGAGAGATCGGTTCCATCTCGATACATTCCGCATGCTGCTGAGCCTCCACACCCCCATCAATGCCCAAGACAGGGACGGGAACACAGGTGCGTCGGTCTTGCCTGGTTCCTAGGACTCTTTGCGCACCGCACTGTCAATGACGGACACGTGCACTTTATCTGCATAGCTCTTCACTATGCCGCGAGAAACGACGTTTCGATGGCGATTCGAATGCTGTTGGACATGGGAGCCGATGCCACCATTCAGAACAGAGAGGGTCAGACACCGCGAGACCTTGGCCTGTTGTACGGCCATCGCCAGACCAGGCGTTGTCTCAACGAAGAGCATCGTCTTCTTCAATTGTCCAGATGGACGCACGTGCCCGTGAGTGCGAAGACATGAAGAAAAGGATGCTGTGGCTGACGCTGGGGGTTTTGAATTGAATTGGCAGCGCTTCCAACTCGAACGCCTGCTTCAGAAATGTGCGTTCTTCGTGCCGTGGATCTTTCTACCCGTGAGCTGCTGGATCGTCACATCGACGCATGGCGTGTGGTGGATTCTGCTCAAACAATTACTGCTCATCGCTGCAACTTTCGGCTCTCTTCACGTGTTCCAATTGGGGGCCTACGGCAGCAAGTACAAGGCAACTCCGCTGCTCTTTGGCATCAACGTGGCGTCAGTGACGTGGCTGGTGCTGCCGTTTGCTCACTACGCGTGGGGCATTATGAGCTTTTGGTACATTCTCCTGGTGTATCTGAGCGTGCTGGGCATCGCTATGTGTTTGTACCTCACGGTCACGAGAGACGCGGGGGTCATCTCCACCAACTATCACGAAAAGCTCGAGGTTTGTCGTCCTCTGGTTGATCCATAGCAGGTGCTGTTCGAACGGTCAGTCTGCTGACGGCTGGATGGTGGATTATGTCTCTCTTGCAGAGCATCAAGTCGCTGGTGGAAATGAAGTCTCGCACCCCCAGCAAGCTGTGTCTCACGTGTCTGGTGAGTAGCTTGTGATCTCTTGTGGGTCTTCGGTCAGAGCCAACCCAGTTCTTTGTTGACTTGCAGCACAAACGACCCATTCGTTCCAAGCATTGCGCAGAGCTCAACGTCTGCATCGCTCGCTTTGACCACTACTGTCCCTACACGGCCAATGGCATCGGCCTACACAACCACGACACCTTCATGGGCTTTCTCGTTTTCGCCGTGTTTGCCATTGGGCTCGAGCTTTTCGCGTTCTACCAGTGTACGGAAGCTGCCCTTTCGTTGCCTTGGTGCGGCTAGGATGATGCACTGACTGACCATCTGATCTGCCCTAGTCGGGAAAACGCGACCCGAGCTCGCCATCGCCATCAAACCAAGCACCAACCCTTTGATTCCGAGTTGGCTGTCGTGGTTCTTGCGCGCGGTGCATGCGACCTTTGTGCATTTCCCCGTGCTCGGGTGTGCGGGGCTGCTCGCGACAATCCACATTCTCTGGATCGGCTATCTGATGCTTTTCCAGCTTTATCTGGTGGGCAACGCCGTGACCACCAACGAATTCGTCAAGAACGAGTACCCGTTTGGTGTGTTCTCCAAAGGAATTGTCGCCAACTTGCTCGACTTCTTCCATCTCAAGGCTAGTTCCGACGTCAATTGGTTCCGCGTCTACTCGGTCGACGACGCGCTCAAGGCTTTGGTCACCGCGAAGGATGTGGACAACAGCAAGAAGCAGAGCTAATGATTGATCCTGCAACGTCTTGTCATGTGATCAAATGGACAGCCAGGTTGGTAAGCCAGCTCCAAGTGGCTGATGGCCAGAGAGTAAATTGCCCACTTTAGACCAACCGTTTTTCTTCTATTACTTCACAAGACTTTGAGGTTTCTACTCCGACTCTTAAGCAGACGAGTCAACTTCTTTGCGCTCAGTGCTTGGCGAGGATCCGATTCCACGTCGCCATCACTGCCTGGGCATTGAGGCTTTCTCTTTCACGTTGATCTGCCGTCAATGCTGCAAGCTCCTTGCTCAATTGCTCCTTCACAGCCGGGTCGATCGTCTCCAGACACCGCAGATTAACGTCGATCTCCAACGACTTGACCAGACCAAGAAACCCTCGGAGATGTTCCACGGCACTGTCGTCGTCCACTCTGGCTTTGACCAGTTCCTGCAAAACACCTTTGACAAAGTCAAAGCGATAACGGTCCGTTGACTCTGAGAGTGTCAAAAACTCTTTGGACAGCAGCACACAGTCGTCGGCGCATTGGCCCACCAGTCTTCCCACCAGTTTAGCACAATTACGATCCACAGACAACACGAGCACCTGGTTGAACTCTTTGACCAGCTCCAGCAGGGTTTTCGCCGCCTCAATTGGCGTGCAATTGGCAGCATTTGCCGACTTCACCACGTGAGAAACAATCTTAGGACCGGCATGTTTCATGGTCGTCGCCGGCGCCGAGGCCAAGTGCTTCAATAGGAATTTGAGGTCGTCGACACTGGGCTTACTGAAGAGAAACTTTACCAGAAGCGACCGCACCACCGCATCACGCGTTTTCTGTGTCTTGGACGTGAACGAGTACTTCAACGCATGCAGCAGCATCGCCAGAGTCACGTTCGGATGCTTCATAAACCGAGCATATCGTTCGTCCCAGACCACGCGCATCATCTCATCCGTCACGTCGTACATCTGGTAGCTGTCGAGCCACTGCAAAAGCTCAGACAACGGTCGTTGTCGGCTGCCGAGCACCAACAGAACCACATACCACGGTTTGACGGGCGGCATCGCACTTTCAATGACTTCTTCTGGGTAGGCTCTGAACGACCTCCACGATATTCGGTCGAGATTGTTGCCCAGCAAACGGAAACATGCGGCAGCGATGGCTCTGGAGGAAGCACCCGGTTTGTGGTGCAACGGGTCGAGACAAAAACCTAAGAGTTGATCCAGCTGACTTCGATTCAAATAACCGCTCCCCATCAACGAGAGATAATCGTCGACTTGTCGAAGGCTGGGCGTTGCGAGGAGGAAATTCTCCAAGTGAAAGTGCACCAACAATTGCTGTTTCCACGAAGAATCGCTGCCATCAAAGCGCTGCAGATACGGCTCCAGCAGCTCCAATGCAATGTCTGGGCGCTTCATCGTGGTGAGGAGTTCGTCCAGCAATAGGCTCATGGGCTCAATGTTCTTCGTGGTGGGCAAATTGCTTGCCATCCACTCGCAGATCGCTGGGATCGGCTTCTGGGTCTCAATCATACGAAGCACCACGTGCGGCCAGAGTTTTCGAGGGAACGCAACAGCCCATTTCTCTTGCATCAAACGAAAGAGCTCCAAGGTGTTGGCGAGACCACGCTCTTTGTCGTCCTCTCGCCGCAGATTGGCCAGCATTGCCTCACGAAACCACCGTGTGTCCCCAGGTGCCAGCTTGCAGTTCAAGTGCGACTTTTCTTCCAAATGTGACCTCGCCAGCGTTAGCATCATGTCCGGATCGGCATTCTCGTCGCTTGTGGCATAGTCGATGACGACGTATGAATACTCGCGGCGATACTTCGCGTCCACCAGCGACGTCGCGCTGACCATTTGGAGCTCGACCGACTTGTTCTCTCCGCACAACAAGTCGCCGTGTCGTCTCAGAAAGCGCTCAAAGCTACTCACAATGTCGCAAAAGCTGCGGCCCTGTTCGTGATGGCCAGGATCCAAATAGTATCTCGCAAGCTGCCTGTACGTCGATGGAGCGAGAGCACCAGTCTTGTTGCACGCCAACCGCTCCACGAACGCTTCCACTAGCCGAATGGTCGGTTTGGAGCGGAGAAAGTTGGCCGTATCTTGTTCTGTCTGCGGTCGAAAGTGCGGTGGTTGCTGGTGTCGCGGTTTCTCATGTTTGCCGCCTGGATGAGGTTCCGCGAGCGTCGAAATGACATGACCTTGTCTGGTCTCCACTTGTTCAGTTGAAACTGACCGTGCCTTTGACACTGAGAGCCCTTCCACCGCATTCATAGTCAGTATCTGATCCAGAGCGTGATCCACAGCGTCTATCTGATCCTTTCGCGGAGTTGATGCAGTGTTTGACAAGCCGCCCGTGGATTCATTGAAGCGTTCCACCACGGGAGGAGTTGCTGGCGTTTGAACGTCCACCCGCTTGCGATCACAAGTGGAAGAGGAAGAAGACGCCGGCGATGCCATCCACCGCGCATGAGCCAGAGACTGCACGCAACCACCAACAGAAGGCTGTCGATGCGTCAACTGGCTTGGAGAGCCGTGCAAAAGCCATCGTGCGCGCCAGCGCCAGCGCTGCATCTGATGGCGCAGCATGTGATCAACGTGGGTGCAAATCTTTTGGCGCCACTGATTGGTGGAAAAGTGAAATCACAGCCTGTTCTGCTCGTCAAGTCGCACAAATGGTGCGCACGCGAGAAACCTCTCATATTTAATTAGTCGCTCAAAATGAAAGGTGCGTCCTCTTTGAGCCCACACCACTTCAACTGGTTGTATGAGACGGGTGCCCTTTGATCCATTGAAGCCAATAAATAGCGATGATAAATACACCACCTCACGAGTCCACGCGAAACGCCAGCTGCTTTGGCGTGTTGGGGAACAAGAACATCAGCACGTTGACGCTGTAAATGAGTTGCGCGATGGAGCCGAACGCGATCTCATCGTTCTCGGCGCCCGTAGCACCTGGTCGCGATGGCAATGGTGACGGTGATGGCGAGGACAATGGCGATGAATATGGATATGGCATTGGAGACGCGTTTTCCGGGCCAATCTGCACGCACCATCCTCTGCCTGATCGCCACATGATCGGTACAAACTGCACGCGGCCAAATTGGTCGACATACGCGATGACAAATGTGTTGACTTTGGTCTCACTGAAGCGCACCAGAAACGTTCCGGGTGGAGCATTCGTGAGCATGTGCACTGTGGCTTCTTTGGACAAAAACCCGTGCAATAGACGAGGCGACGTGAAAGACCAGAGGCCGCTCAACAGAATGCAGTCCACAAGCGGCTCAAACCATTGCCAGAACGCCGTAAACATGTCGAGTCGTACCATGCCGCCGTTGGAAGATGGACTGGTGTTGTTGGCTCCCCAAATCAATCGACTCGTGCTCAGAAACTCAATGCTCCGTGACGAGAGAGGCCGTTTGACTGCCTGTTCCTTCAATTTGGCCGCAAAAAAACTACTCAGCCGACGTGCCAAGGCCTTCTCCATCGAAATCTCGCGAGTCATAAACATCTGCTGCAGTAGTTCGGTAGAGAAGTCATTTGTAATGATCTTATGCTCAAAAGAACTCACAACAGCCTGAGCCCAAGCAATAGATCCAGAGGTGCTGCTTGTGTGCAATTTTACATGCGCTGCCAATTTGGCGACGTACATGTCATGAAGCGATGACGAGCGACGTAACTCAGGCAGGTCACCAAGTGGTGACGTTGTCGGTAGCCGACGCGTGAAGCTATTGAAGGTCTCATCTCCATGAGACGATCCCATCGAAGAGTTGGACGTGGATCGCGAGGGAAACGCAAAGGCTGCATCGAAGTGGTCGAAGGAGAGTCCTGCGTGGACTGACGGGATGATGTACTGAAGAAACTCGTGCTGATCGAGCTCAAGATCTTTCTTTTCGAGAAACTGTGCAACCGCACAAATCGTGCGTGGATGACACTCAAGAGCTCGCACAACAGGCTGTTCACTCAGTGTCACGAGATCCGAGGAACCATTGGCGAAGTTTCGACCCATCTCATGCACGCGAAGCTTTCGTGGGGCTCGCAATGAAAACAAAAGAGCCGCCTCAGTCGGTGACAGTCGGCCCACGTGCACAAGCCTCTCGCCAACTCCATCCAGCACCCCACCGAGGCGACTGTCGCTCGTCACCACAAGTGACAGACTTTGCACACGTCGAAGTAGCTTAGCCACAAGCTCACGGAACCAGATGCCCCACGGAACACGGGGCTGGAAACCATCCACGACCAGCAGAAACCCCGCACTTTCACTGGCACCAAGAGACGCCGCCTTATTGGAACACATGACGCGGATGGCGTCGACCATATCGTCCAGTGCTAGCGGTTTGGTGGGCAACAGGAAGCTCCTGGCGAGTCGATTCAAGAGATCCTGTCGTAAGTTCGACAGCAAATCGGAGGCATCCACCACAGATTCTGACGAAGCTGGTGGTGCTGGGTCATGATCAGGCAGCCGTAGAAAAAAAATGTGCTGGAACAACCGCCTCTCACTCGCGTATTGGGCACACTGCAAAGCAATCTCCGTCTTGCCGATCCCTTTGTCTCCAACGACAGTCACAAGGCGAGCGCCTTCCACGAGCGAGCGATACACTTGATGAATCTCAAGAGAACGTCCAACAAACGCTTCAGCCACGGCATCACAGTCATTCGGCGTCCAGGGAAGCGAGTTTTCGATGAAGCTTCCTTCACTCACGTCCTGGAACAGCCTTTCGTCGTGGTTGGCGCCCACCGGAAGAAGTTTGAACCGAGAGTTGCCGGCGTCCGAAGTGATGCACAAATCGGCTTGCACCTGGCCGATCTCAAAGGCTTTGGCGACCGAATGGCCCGCAAAAAGAGCAGTGTAAAACGCTTTGGAGAACTCCATGGCCTTCTTGTCGAGCACTTTCTGCTCTTTGGAGACGACAATCACGTGCGGAATGCCGACGGACACAAATGCATTGGCGACGCTCTCGGAATGACATGCACTCACAAACACCAGCTTGATGGAAGTGCGGGGTGTGCCCATGGAGGTCACCACAGGAGGCGGCGGACTGCCCTGACAATTGCTAGTGGTATCGACTATCACGTTGGCGTCGTAGGAGACCTTGGCGCCAGCGAGAAAGAGCTCTTGGAGGTTGCGTTGGGTCACGAAATGTGCTTCGCACTTTTTATTCTCGAAAATGACGCGGCCAGGCACGCCGTGGCATGTGAAATGCAGCGCGCGGCATCCGTAGGACAGCACTTTGCGGAAATTGTGCAGATCTGCCACTTCGCTATGCCAGAGAAGCCTCTTTTTGCTCTCTCGTACACACTGCAGTAGCAGTTTCCGCTCTTCTTTGACGTCGATGATGTCCACGGGCTCGAGCGAGTTCACAACACTGCTGTCGGTTGGGCCAGCTCCGTTGCCCGTGCCAGCGCCCGTTCCTGTGGCAGGGGCAGCATTGAAACCTGAACCGTTGGCTCCTACGTCAGTAGAAGCAGCTTGAGGAAGATTTCTCCAAGCCGACGAGCTGCTGGCTCTTCGCATCACAAGCGGAGACGAATGCAAGTGCGCAAACATCGCGGACGGATCAATCCAGTTGGGCTCCCAAACAAACTGCCCAACGGCAAGAAACTGATAAGTTTCTATGCAGTTTCTATTTCTATTTCTAAACCGGTTGACAGCCCAAGTTGACAAAGAGCAAAATAAATGCCACCAAAGACGCTGCGATGATTCCACGGCGTTTTCCGTTGGCTTTGGCTCCCTGTGGTGGCCAGACAGAAAGAACGTCTTCTGCTTTCCGTCCAGCCAACCAGATGAGGAATTCCACGCCATCGGAATGTCGGTCCCTGCTGTCTATCTTTGGCCGTTACTTCAACAGATTTACCCCAACAGCTCACCCCAATGAGTCGACGCAAAGCGAGCGTCTTTGGCGCTGAGACTTCCCGTCAGACTGCTCGTCTGACGGCTCGATTGGCTTCGGCAGCGAATCGACTCACACAGACTGTCGATCTCGGCGTGGTACCCCAGAGCGGCTCGGGGCTGACCACTGAGATCCGCGATCCGCTGCTTTATCTGTCGCGCCATGAAGTAGTCTTTGCGGTCGGCAAACACATCGCCGTGCATAACCTGCAGACCCACGACCACTTCTTCGTTGAGTCCTTCCGAAAGAATGCCTCTCGACTCGGCAGCATCACGGCGCTGGCACTCAGCGCTAAACGCAATCATCTTGTGGTCTGTCGAACGGCCGCCAGCGACGACCACTTTGGCGGGATAAGCAGCAGCAACAACAGCAATGCTACCGGCGCTCTAGATGGAGCCACTGGCACCGCCGTCAATGGCACGTTGCATCCTCACCATGCAACGGTCTCCATCTTTACCATCAAACCCGCCTCCGCCATGACCAACGCTGTTGGGACAGGCAATGCAGCTGGTGGCGGTCGGGGCTCTGGCAACCCCGGGTCGGGTCGCTGTGGAGTGTTTTACCAGCGCACGTTGGGGTTCGCCACCGAACGCTTTGGCTGTGCAGCACTTTCGCACGATGGAAAATTGGTCTGCGCACAGACGTCGACGTCCGATTGGACCTTTGTCGTGTGGGATTGGAGCCGAGGACGAGAGATCGCGTCGGTGGACGTTCATTCGCGCGTTACCCGCGTGCGCTTCAACAGCATTGACATGGCGCAGTTATCCACGTCTGGGGGCAATTTGCTCAAGCTTTGGACGCTGTCGGAGTACACGTTGCGCACCTTTGCGAGCTTCAAGTCGGGTGACGAGAGTCGACTGAGCAGAGTTGCCCAATACGTGGACCACTCGTGGCTTCAGAACGACTGTCTCGTGGCGTTACTCGAAGACGGCGACATTCAACTCATCATCAACGCTGAATTGGTGCAGACGCTGCGCGCAATCCATAATCAGGTGCCCGTGACCACGCTGGATGGACTGGCCACGGGGGAAGGCGTGGTGGTTGGTGGCATGGACGGCTGGCTCTCGGTTGTTCGCGTCGGTATGAAGACCATTCGAAGCAACGAGCGCGAAATGCATCTGCAGCGCCGCATCCGGGTGCTATCATCGAATTGCATTGTCGCTCTGGCGTCGGATCCAACGGCCACGATGCTGACTTGTTGCACTGAGAAGAGTTATGGCTCGTACGATCTCTCAAACCTGTGCTTGCTGCGCGCCGAAGAAGAAATGATCGCGCTGAGCATGCACACTTCAGCTCCTCTGGCGTCTTCCGTTGGGTCTTTGAGTGGCTCTTCCCGGCGTCCGTGCTTCCTGGGCTGCTGCAAACTTGTGAATGGCGAGAACTCGATCAACGTGTGGAACCAAAGCGATTGCCACGAATGCCTGATCTCGCACCCGCTTGAAGGCTCGCACGCGCCGCTGGCAGTGGATTTGCATCCGTCGGGCCACGAAATGATTGTCGCGTTGGCCATCAAAATGCAGATTTTCTTCATTCTCCACGACGCGCTGCGACTCGCCTTCGAGATTCCGCAAAAGCAGATCACGTTGGTGCGTTACAGTCCAAGTGGCAGCATGTTTGCAGCTGTGCAGGCCTCCAAGCTGCTCTACGTGTACGTCAACTATGATCGACGGCACCGTGCGCCAAGACTCGTCGGTGTGTTTCGCGAAGTCAGCGACGTCATGACTTGCTTCTCCTGGGGCATCAACGACCAGACGTTTTACATCGCCAGTACCAATGGCGAGATGCGTTTTTGTGCGTTGTCGTTGCAGAATGAGCCGGGTTCCGACATCGACTTTAGCACCCGAACAGCTAACAACATCAAAGACAAAAACAACAACAAGAACAAGAACGCCGCCACCACCACGACCACCACCACTACCACCACTACTACCAGTAATGACAACAGCGGCGGGAGCAGCAATGGACTTATGACGACCCAGAGCTGTTGCTGCTTGCAGGCCAAGAACAACTCGATTACGTCCATCGCGGTGGGGAGCATTGAGGACTCGACTCGTGACCACGTCGTGCTTGCCATTGAGATGATTGCAAATGCCACTGCTTTTGCGATGAAACTCTCGAGGTCCAATCCGTTGATGATGAGCTCAGGAGCTGGTGGAAGCCATCCGGTCTGCTGCATTCGGGGCTGGTTGTGCGGAGAATTGGCATTTGATGCCGTCCGATCGTCCACCAACGGGTCACCCGACCTGCTGGGCCAAGAGTTTAGTGAGCTGTTGACCGTGTTGGAGTTTGGTCCGCAAAATGCGCTGTTTGCTGGTACTGCCAAAGGCTCGATCCTCATGATGTGCTGGGCCATCACGCTCAGTCAAGCGCCACCTGATGGCGGAATGCAACGTGTGATGGTGCAGTTGTCGCCCGTGTTGCGGCGAGTGGATTTGCACACGGCACCGGTCACGGGACTAATCTGCGGCATGCACAACACTGTGCTGCTCACGAGCTCCAACAACGGCGTGGTGCTGGCGTGTGAGATCAAGGACCTGACCCAAGTGGAGCAAGACATGAGTAATGTGCCCATCACAGTGTCGAGTCGCATGGCAATGGTGTCGTCTTCGTTGCTGTCGGACTCGTGCATTTCATTTCTGGCCGTGACCCAATCGGACGAAGTCGCATTGTTTGATCGCAACGTCATGGAGTTGCGCAAACTCAAAGCTTTGGACCTGGAAAGCGAAGTGCAGCAGCTTCGATTGCAAAACGAGATGCTGACCAAGGCGAGTCGCGAGCAGCGCGAGAGCTTTGAGCTTGCACTGAGCCAGCAGATCGCCAAACAACAACAGGACTCGGATAGCCAGCACCACACTGCGCAGAGTCAGATGCAGAACGTCGTCGCGCAAGTCACGCAGCAAAAAGATAAACAACTGAAGCGCTTGGAAGAAGACATGTACAGGCTCCACGACCAGTTCACGGACCAAGTGGAGCAAGTAACCAGTGAGAAACAGCAATTACAAGACAAAGTGTCTGCGCTGCAGAAAGAGAATGAAGCGCTGCGGCAGACGATGCAGCAAGAGCTTGTGAGCCAACGCACGCGGTACGAAGACCAACTGTCAGCGCAAAAGACAGACCTTGAGCAACAACTGCAGCAAATGGACCAAGCCAAGAGCCAACTCGGCAAACAGATCGCGGAGATCCTTTCGCAGCAAAACCAGGACCAGTTGACCCAAGTCTCGATGCTCTCGGCCCTTATCGAGGAAGAAAAGCGCAAGTCGATCCAGCAAGTGACGCTCGTGAACGGCAAAGTAGCGGTGTTGCATCAGGAAATGAAAATGCTGCTAGCGGCATTGAACCAACGTGACGAAGAGCTGCACCAGCTTAAAGAGCTATACGCAAGCCAGCAGCATGAAGCAGGTCTGCTCATGGAGCGCTTGCAGGAGGAGACCAGCACCATTGAACGCATGCAAACAGAGAAGAACGAGTCCTTGACGCTGTTTCTAGAGCAGAAAACCTCGATGCGCAATCTCCAGCGGCTCAACAACGTGCATCGCTCGCAGATTGAGCTGCTGCAAAAGCAATTGCTGCCGAAAGAAGAAGAATTGGACCAGATGAAGTCGTACACAGACCAACTACATGACGAGAACCAGAAAGTGGTGTTGCAAGCGAACCTCAGCGACAACCTGCGCCTGGAAAGCCTGGCGACCGCCAAAAAGCAGCAAAAGCAGCTGCTGCACCACAAAAAACAGCTGGAGCAGATCCGTTTGTTTCTGGTTTCGTTGCAGGAAGAAATCGCTGAAGTCGTCAAGAAAAGCACCCACCAGGAAAAGTCCCTGCTGGTGGGAGAAATCGTGCGCATCCACAAGCGACTGGCGCAACAGCGCGAAGTGCTGGTGCCCCAACAGGACCGTCCAGCCTCGAGTCCTCCTGGTGGCGCGCTAGCCAGCAGCAGCAACAACAACAGCAACAACAGCAACAACGAGTCGGCCAAAGTCACCAACGAACTGGATCGCCAGAACCGCTTTTTACTGAGCAATCGACGCTACTTGCAGCGCCAGGTCGAAGAGACCCGCAAAGAAAAAAGCCACATGGTGGCCACCATGTCGTCGCAGAATTCCACGTTGATTGGCGAGTTGAACCACATGCGCAAACAGAATCGCGACCTGGATCGCAAGCTTCGAGACCAAATGGCGGCGACCAAACTGGAGGCGCTTCGCCACAAGCTGTTGTTGCGCTCTACGCCGCTTCACGGCGTTGGGTCAAGTGAAGTAATTGGGCTTCACGACCAAGAGACCGAGACGGACGAAATGTTGACGACGGCGATGGCCAGCGCCCGCAGCGCAAGTGAGCGACACACAGACGACTTCGAGACCGAGCGAAAATCCGCGTTGGCGGAGGAACTGCTTCGCCAAGCACAGGAACAAAGCGAGAAGCAACGCATTGCACCACCAGGTCAGGGATCTGCCATAATAGCTGCAGCCCAGGGAACGGACCAGCGAACCACCCAACCCACCACCACACCCACGACCGGTGCTTCCACTGGTGGGGATCCTCTGAAGGAACCTGAGGAACTGCAGCATATGACCACGGTGAAAGCGAAGGAACAAGCTAAAGACCAGCAGCAAGAAGAAGAGTCAGGACAGGGCCATGAGCTATCGCAACAACAAGGAGACAACCAGTCGATGCCGCACGACAATGGACAGATTGTGATTCCTTGCTCACTTCATGACCACCCCAAGGACCAGAAGGACATCAAGAGACGTTTCGAGTGGCGGCCAAAGTCAGCAGATCGGCTGCTGGAGCTCGAAAAACCGGTGCGACCGATGCTGCAACGCCCTGCAAGTGGCAAACTCCCATGAACTGTGACACAAGAGAAAGACAAATCCCGCAAAGGATACTCAATGGATGGGTCTATTCGTTGGGACAGTTATCGAGTTGAGGACGACTCACAAAACATCACGCACACAGCGGAATCCAACATAGGCCGAACGATCGTAGCTCTGGCTGTACATCAAGAACCGATTATGCTGATTCGACGCCTGGACCTGCGGGAAATACCAGTTGGGATCTCCCAGAGTTGACGCCACTGGCTGATAAAAGCTGCCACCGCGCAACAGCAGCCCACACGTATGCTCATCACAGAACTTGTCGGTCATCTGCCAGATGTATCCCACGAGATCATGAACGCCGAAAGACGTGGACCCAGCGCTTGGATGTGAGCCAACTGGATCTGCCGGTGGCGGGTTTTTGTCGCGATTGACCGTCGGCAGCGAAACGCTGGCATCCAGCGCATTTCCCCATGGGAATTTGGAGTAATGGACGCCATTGCTGGCTACAAACTGCCATTCCCAGTCGTGAGGGAGTCGTTTGTTGTAGAACGACGCAAACGCTGCGGCGTCTTCGTAGGCGACGTGGACAACCGGACGAGTCTCAAAACCTTTTGGGACCTGCCAATTGGCCACATTGGCGTCGTGTCGATTGGTCCATTGCACCAGAAAGTTGGATTTGTCGATCGGAGAATACCCACTGGCCCGGAGAAAGCGACAAAACTGCTCGTTGGTGACCGGGTACTTGTCCATGTCAAAGTCACGGATGTGCAGTGACACGCTGTGATCGTTGTGGGGACGGTCTTCCCATGGGAATTGCACGCCGACACCAAAGTCTTTGTACCCGTTCGGGGTCCACTCGAGCACAGGCTCAACCATAACCCCGGAGACATTGAATTGCCAGTCGTCACAGCCTCGGATGTGCACCATCAAACCTTCTTCGTCGTCGTGTTCAGTGCTACTTCCATCTTTGACTGACAAACTTGAGCTGGTGCTGTGAGCCGACTCCATGGTTTGCTTGAGAAAGGGGCGCGTCATGGAGAACGAGCGGAGAGGTTTCTCCGTCATGCGGCGCATTTCGGCCAAGAAATGCGACAAGTCGTCCACAATGTCCTCTGGAGACCCTGCGACTTTGAGCACGGCTGCAAATCCAAAGGCTTCGATGGACATGTACACCGCATTTGCTTCAACCTTGAGTTCGTGGCCGTTGTATACATCAAAATACCTAAGATTCTTCTCGCCATCCACCGGAAACCTGAGTGTCGTGTCCGTCGACGAAGCACTGATACCCGTGAACAACGATGATCCGTTCTGCCGATCAAAGGGGAACTCGGAGAAATGGATCTGGTCTTCAAAGGACGAGAACGCGTACGGCTTCCACTCGGAGCTGCGAATAGCCAATGAAAACTTACGCAGCACCGTGAACGCTCGTCGAATGGCTTCGTTCTCGCGCTCAGTGTTGGCGTTCCAAATGCCCCACACGTTTTCCCACAAAACATATCCGGCGCCATTGAAGAAGGCCTCTTGAACGTCGACAATCTTGTTGAGAGACCATCGTGAGCAGATCTGCACCATGTGCCGGGGCTCCAGGAATTTGGCGCGTGCAACCGGAGGGAAATGCGCGAATCCACCAAAATACCCCCAGCTGAGCGGGTTGTGACTGAGATACGCTGAAGGCACGCCGCCCTCCGGACTAGCCACGAGTGGCTGGTCAGAGGAGCAGTTGAAGAATGTCTTTGGTACCCCATACATGGTGTCGCCATTGAAAGCGTCGGCACCCAGTTCTTTCACCACTTCGTTCAACGTCTGGATATCTGCTTTGTACATGCGCACAGTGTCTTCCAGGCCAGGTTCATCGCGTGTCGCGGTGTCCCAAGGATTATAGGCTATGATCACCTTTACGTTGCGCTCGTGGAAGCGTCGGATCATCTTGGCGACCCCCGAGAGGCCACCAGGGAGTCGGCGTAGCATGTCAAACTGGTTCAAGTTGTCAATGCCGAGATTTGGATACGACGACCAGAGCAACACACTGTCCAAGATGCCGACTTGGCGCTCCATGGCGTCGAGATATCGGTCGACCTGAAACTCATTGGTGTTGCGATCAAGTATAGCACGGTCATGGAGCATCAACACGGCTTGTAGCAGATTCGATTGGGTCCATTGCGTATGGGGAAGATTGTACACGTTGCACGCGGCCTTTGCATCATAGTGGATTGTTTGGAGCTCCATTTGCCTCCAGATGCGCCAGTTTTGTTGCCACTCGGCCACCTGATCACCCTTGGCAGGGCCATCAATCACTTCATAACCATCTGGCTGGGGATCCCATGCAATAATCAAAGCCAAAAATTGAGCAGCGACCACGACAAACAGCATCACTGCTCCCTTCAAGAGCTCCATGGGGTCTCGTGCGCTTTGCAACCAAACCAACAAACGCCAAAATGCCAGAATGCCAAAATGCAATCCAACGCGATCTTGCGTTTTGTCGCACGTTGTACAGTTGACTTGCCGTTATGACGGTGTTTCACTATGTATCTTGTAACAAATGGGATGCTGTTGGATTCATCAGTTTTCGTTTTTTTTGGAACGAAACGGAGGATAGCAGTTACAGTTACATGCTCCTTTTTGACGCATTCGCATGTAGTTTACATGAGATTGCCTGTGGCAGCAGCCTTGTCGAAATCCCTCTTCAATTTCGAACGGGGGATCCCCTAGCCGCGTTCACCAATCCCCCAATCTCTAAACGCGTTTTGGGTGGCTGGGTGATTGCAAACCATGAACACTTCAGTGTGAAGTAGCGTTTTGCCTTTTTCCTACCTGAGGTGTCCATACAGTGGGGTGGATGATGGATCTGTATCGGTAACCTACGGTATTCTCGTCAATTGCTCCATTGGACTGGTCAAAGGCCACACAGATCGAACGTGTCCAGTCGGCCTGTCGTGGCTGTTAGAGAATCCCAATCTGTTAAGAAAGAACACTCAGTAGGAACCAAGAGCTGCTGAAAAAAAGTGAAAAGCAGAACGCTGACAGGTGTGTGTGGACTGACGAGACAAGTTGCGTGGGCATGGAGCGTTGGCGTTGTGGACACGATCCGCGTGCGGTCGATGTGGTGGAAGAAAACGCGTGAAAGCGCGACGGGTTTTGGCTGAAACCGCTCTGCACCCTCAAGGGATGCAGAGTCTCTGTGCCTGCCCATCGCTTTCCCTGTGACTGGACTGGATCTAAGACGGTCGCATTCCCAACATTGCTGACTCTTAATCGGGGGATTCTTGTTCTTTTGCTGGTTGATGCCACAGGACGACGAGATTGAAGGAAAGCAGCAGTCAGCCCCAAGCAAGGAGCCACTTGTCCACATCCCCATACGCGACAGTTGATTGAGCTGCCATGGGCATGGTGCTCTGTGAGACGGAAGGACGCGGAAGTGGCGCCAAAGACCATCCTCGCCCCCACGACAAGAAGAAAGTGGCGCCCATCGACTACGGTGAAATCGAGCGACGCAAGCGATTGCGCTCCAATTCCGAAGAAACTGCGTTGATCCTCACTAGCATGAGCAAAGGAAGCTTTGCTGCTGGCGAGAATGGCAAGGGCACTGGCAAAGACAAAGACCCTGTTACCGGCAAGACCAAGCGAGCCGCAAGTCGGGGACTGAGCGAGTTTCTCACGCGTAATCGTGACCAGCTTCGTCGTCAGCATGAACAGGAAGACCACGTGGATCGCATTGATGAGGAAGAAGAGGAAGACGAAGACGACGAAGATGCGGCGGAAGAAAACCCCGACGAAGAGGACCAAATGAGCGAGAGCAATGCTACTGGCTCCAAGCGTGTCAACACTGTGCAGCAAATCAATTTCGCCGGCCCCAAAGGTAGCAAACTGGATTTCACTGACGAGGCCGGGTTCAGTCATCGCTTCCGCAACGAAAGCAACCGCGTGAAGAGTCTGGTCACCAAACACATCTCCATTGAGGAATTGCGCGCGCATTTCGATCGCCCCATCATAGAGGTGGCCAAGGACTTTGGCATTTGCATCACGCTCATGAAGAAGATTTGTCGGCGAAATGGCATCAAGCGGTGGCCACATCGTCAGATCCGGTCTTTGTCTAAGTCGATTGCCTCGATGGAAGCCGCCATGCTCAGTGCCCACGGCGCCGAGCGAGAGAAATACAGAGACCAGATTGAGAACCTCAAGCTCAAGCGGGAGTCTGTCATTGCCGACCCTAACAAGGAGAACAACGTGCGCTCGTCTTCATCTTCGTCCGCCTCTCCTGCTCCTGCATCCAGATCGACGGCTACCATACCCAACGAGCTGGAGCTTTCGTCTAGTATGCCTCGTTTCTCCATGACAGCTGTGAAGATGAACGCGATGGATGGAGCGAGCGGCCCACTACAGGTTCCCGGTATGAATGTCCCCACGAACGTGGATGCGACGAGTTTTGTCTTCAATGCGTCGAACCCTCCCGAAGCCCCGGTCACCCACCCCATCGCGGAAGCCATGACTTCATCAACAGTGCTTGCCTCTGCTCCAATGACAACCACGTCAGCACCAGCTTTGTCCACTCTACCACCAGTGTCTTCAAGTATAGGGGCCTATTCGCATTCGTTTATCTCTTCAGCTTCGGCCGCAGCGACGCCACTGGCACTAGCACCACAGGCACCGTTAGTTCCAACCTCAGTCCCATCCACTTCGGTAACTACCACAGGTTCAGCCTCAGCTTCAGCTCCAGCGGCGACCACAGCCTCATCCACAGCTACTTCCGTGTCGTCGCTTGCGAGCTCTTCCACTCTAAAGGGTAGTGTGACTCCCATTGCTCCCAACTTTTGTCCGAATGGTGTTGGTGCCGGTGCGGAACCTGTGTTCTCCAAGGGAGGTCGTTGGACCGCCGAGGAGCATGCTGCATTTTTGGAAGGCATTCGCCTGTATGGCAAGGATTGGCGAAGAGTCTCCAAAGTGGTCGGCACCCGTAGTGCTGTTCAGACGCGAACACATGCACAGAAATATTTATTGAAGTTTGCAGGAAAATTCCCATTTGATGCGGACGGGATGCTGAAACAACCAGGTGTTGTGGACGAACACCAGAATGCACGTGCGCAGTACCCGCAGCATCAGCAGCAATCGCTTCAAGCTCCACCGTCGCGTGCTGGGATGATGGGAATGTCGAATGGTATGAATCCCCATGCCATGCCCACGACCGGATATGTTCCAGGTTCAGTTCAGTCTCGGGCGATTGACGGGATGACTGCTGCCGTGTTCCAACAACCTGTTTTTGCACCTCAATTTTCAGCCGCTCAGGTTGCAGCTCTGCAGATGCAAGGAGCAGCAATGCCAAACAAGCCCGATATGTCTGCAGCTGTTCCAGAGTCAGTCTCCGCTTCAGCAAATCTTGTGGATACCACCGTTCCGGATTCTGGATCTGGAAAAGTGGATGCTACTGACTGTAGGATTGAGGAGAAGCCGCCGTCCACTGTGTCGGCTGCTCCTGAAGATGCTGATAGCACAGTAAAGGTCGAAAGTGCTGAAAATGCTGCAATTGCGGACGATGGTGCAGTGTCTGCCAATGCGGATGTTGAGAACGCTGAGAATGCTGGCAGCGCTGATGATCCTGATAAGGCTTCAGCCACCGCAAAGTCTGAAGACATTCAAAACGCTGAAGAGGCTGAAGCTGCAAAAGTAACAGAGGATGCAAGCGAGGAAACGTCATGAGAGTTGGTTTGAGAGGAAGCCCTCTCAGCAGTCAGTTATCGAAAAAGAGACGAGAAATAATCCAATTTTGCTTTTGTGTGTGCGTAACCAATGCGACAGCCAACCCAACGAAATAGGAAACCAGTTTTGATCATAGAGCCGTAAGTGTCGTCGTCTTCTTGTGTTTCTTCTTCGTTCTACTCTCCAGTTGGATTCCGACTGGATGCGCACTTCCTCGCTTGAGACGAGAGCGGAACAACTAGCAGATTGGATCGAACAAGAGACAACAACAAACGCCGAAAAGGGCAAACGATGAGCTTCTTCTTCATTGCTGACCAAAGACAAGACAAACACACGTGGGAGGGTCTGATTGCTCGCTCTTCGGGCTCTTCTTCTGAGAGAATTTGGGATGACTTTTTTCTTTTTATCTTTTCTTTTCGAGTGGTGGGCTGAATAGTTTGGGATTTCCTACGCTTGTTGGTTCTTGGCCTCGACTTCTTTGATTTTTTCTGCCAATTCCGCCGGGTTGTACAGCAAGAAGTACTTGTTGATCTGAGGCAGGTGGTAGATCTTGCCCTTGGTCATGGTAAACCAAAAGAAATAGCTCGAGTCGTTATGGGAGACGCCAACGATGCGCGTGTCGTGGAAGCCTGGCACCAAAATGGGGTCTTCAGGCGAGTTGCCTTCGCTTTCCTCGGTCTCCACCGCCTTGGAGTTGAAATGCTCCAGACCACGCTTTTCGTCATCCAACTCGGCACGTTGACGGCCCACGGCAAAGTCCTGGATGTCGGGGATACCCTGCGACGAGAACGAACGAGCGCAAGAGGTCTTGAGCGCCGTGCGCTTCAAGGGAGCCACCACACGCGTCAGCAAAGTCATGTTTCTTGGTGCTTTTTGTCTTCTCCGAGTCGCAAAGTGGTGCGCAATGCCGCTTTCCAATGGGGTCAACCAAACGCCAGAATCCACGACGAATGAGGAAGAGAGAGGTCGTCGTGAAAAACGTACTTTAACGCGACTTGAAAATTGGTGTATCGTACTTTACAGCGCAACGCACTCACTTGCAAAGATCTTATGTTTAGTGAATGATCGTACTGTATTTTACACCTGTTGCGTATCGAGAATCACTTGTGACTATTAGTTACAAACTCGTGATTAAAACACTCTGTCCAACTTGAAGTTGCACCAGATTGGACGTTATCAGTTGGTCGGCCAACCAGAGTCGAAAGCGCGGAAAAGCCACACGACCGACTCGCGAGGGCATCAAACGCTTTGAGACAACGCAATGAGCTGATTCTATGGAAGAAAACTGGCTCGTTGGTGGGTTCGGTCCACTTGCGATGTCCGTGTCAAAGGGATTAGTGCTTGTGTCACCTTTGGTGCTGGTGGTGGCGATGTCACCATCCGTCATGACGAGACGTTCTACATGTTTGCCAATCACGACCCAATCACCGTCACTTTGAGGATCCATTTCAAGAAAAACCGTCTGTTCGTCTTGTTCGCTCGCTTGCTTTGCAGCATGTTGCGCGTTGCAGAGAAATCGTCGAACACAAAGCTCAAAGACAATGTCTTCACCAACGGCAAAACTCGTCTTGTTGTTGTTGTTGCTGAGGGGATCATCGCCCGAGCCGACGGATTTGATGGTGACATCTAGCACAAAGGTGTGCTGCACGAGAGGTGTAAAGTCAAGAGCAACCACTAGAGTCTTGAACCATTGCCTGCAGTCATCGCATTTGGCTTGGCAATAGCCACCAATGAAATGGAAATCCAATGCGATCGAACAAACCGTCGCTTCTACAATCTGTGGCGCAAGGAGCACCAGCGCCATACAGAAATTCCTTGAAGGGTCCACTCGGCTGTTTGCCAACTGGGCATTCGGGTCTTGGAGGACCTATCGTATCCAAGCACACGAGGTCTCACTTCCTTGACCATTGCACCACTCTCTCGCTCTGATCATTACTCACCTGGAATCCTTTCTTCTTCAAATCGGACAGATCATAGCGATCAAGAACAATTCCAACGTGCGCATTACAGTGCAATGAAATCGACACAAACACTCTGCCGTTCAAGACTTTGACCCAAACACTGTCAGTCATGGGTCGATCAACGCAGACACGTGTTTGAGTCTGACGAAACTCATTGATGACATCCTTCGAGCTTGCACGCTGGTATCGAAGCGCAGCAGAAAACGTCACTTCACGGCATGTCTCCGTCCCAACATCAAGAGCGATCGCGTATAAGAGACTGCAGCCAGCCACGCAAGGCGGCAGATCCAATATAATCTTGGTTGCTTGCACCTCCATCAACGTGGCAGGATCACACGTGTCGGAAATATTCTCTTTGACTTCATGGCCCTCTCGGAGAAACGACACGCCAATTGGGGAATCAGCTGATCCTATATCGGGCCTGTCATGGCTGGTTGCCAACGTAAGCTCCAGCGTTCCACCCATGACAAAGTCATCTACCGAGTCAATCTGAACGTGAATCTCTTCCTTAGTGCCTTTGCACAGAAGCGGAGGTGTCAGAATTGCTATCTGAAGCGTGCTTTTTCGCTGCAGGATCTCGAAGCAAGTTGTCTGAATGGCTTCGTTCACCAAAGCAAAGGAAAAGCCAGCCAAAACGCATTCGACGTGTACACATTCATAGTAGCCCACTTGGAGGTTTTCTTTGAGGAAATTCAACTGGGCCGAAGCGTTTTCATACAAGTACACGTTCTCTTCTTCGCAAACAACCGTTTCGTCATCCTCTGCTGGTGGTTCATCCCTTGACGTCTGGTCCGTTAGTTGTTCCTCCGGTGCCTCAAACGAATATCGTGCCATGGACTTGTTTCGTCGTCTCTTTCTGAAGTTGATACGCACTTTGCCAATTTGAATTCCCGTTGGGAATCGATTGGTCAGCGTCAAGTTGACGCGAATTTGACCATACAAAAGAGTCGTTTGGTCTGACTGCATGGTCTCGACCTCCAATTGAGGTCGAATCAGTTCGCCCATTCGCAGTCGCATGGTACCATCATCTTCAGCTTTGATATGATGCAGCTCAAGGCGTTGCACTAGGGCTTGCATCACTTGACTCCAATACTCTCTTCCCATCGCCTCATCGCCGTCTTGTTCTTTTTGCGCGATCTCCAGTAGATTGAAACAAGCCGAAACCGCCTGGGCTGCTCGACCAAGCTCCAATTCGCATTGGCACACGAGTCGCACGTTCACTCGCATCAACTGCCACCATTTGTCCTCCTTGCACTGGCGGACATACGACCGAATAAGACGCGACGCACTCTCATACTCAGCGTGCTTCAGATGGAACCGAGCACATTGGGTACCGAGAAATACCGCGAGACGATGGCTTCCCGCTCGTGAAAAATGTAGCGATGCCAGGTGCGAGACTTCATACAGGATGCGTTCAAACGAGTCGGTAGAGCTGTCCATCAACGCTCGACGCAACCAATCGTACCAGCACTCTTGGTGGCCTTTGGTGGAAGGAAAAACCGCTGCAGCTGTACCATCCGCATCTCTGTCGATCGTTGTACTCGTCTTTTCTCGTTTCTGCGCAGACTTCAGGAATCGACGAGCCAGATACAGTAACCGGGCAAGTTGCCGAGACATTTGTTCTGGTGTGACCGCCTTGGTGGCCATCTCGGAGACACTCGCGGACGAGACCTGGTAGTCATGACCTCCCCACGAGAGTTCGCACGCATACGCGATCTCCAGACACGCACCGACGACCCACTGATACGGTTCAATCCAGTGCAATTGGCACTGCTTGGTGAGCGATTCGAAGAACGAACTGCAAAAGGCCAGTGCACGGTCAATGAGTTGCAAGAAGTCGCCGGCGAGGTACAACATTTGAATCTGTCGGCAGAATAGATACAACCGAATGACCAAACTGGGAGCTTGAGAGCAAGTGATCTGAGTTGGGAGCGCATCAAGATCTAGGGCGAGCTGGAGAGAGATCCCGTGAGCAGAGTGAATGACAAAACAACATAAGAACAGAAGATTGGGCCCACCGGAGAAAGAGTGAAGAGACATGACGGTAGCGGTTTGGCTAACTTGTCAAGGGATAAAATGGCCTCGTTGGGCGTCATACTACTGAAGATGGCTTCAAGCTCATCCATCTACGAACGAAAAGTGAGAGCGAGGTAATACTAGTACGCACCAATCATTCGAATAAGCACTCACATGACGAATTGCATCATCCAACAGATATGCCTGCTGATACATGAGCGCCAGTCTGTCTTTGGCCAAGAAAAACGCGCCAAAATCCCATCCTGTTGTGGCTCTCTGTGTTCGCTCAGTAAGACTGGGCCATCCGATAAGCAAAAGAGAGACAGACAAAGTGTATCACTCACTTTGGCATCCAACACGCGCAAATCTTCTTCGTACTGGAAGCATTTGGTCTCAAAGGCCGCCATAATACAATTGCGCAGTTTGAGCAAGAGTTCTGACCACTGGGCGTCGTGCTGCTGCTGTTGCCCGGGTGCCGCGATGGCGGTCGAATTATCCAGAATTTCAATCTTGCAGGTGCGATCTGAGCTGGTCGACGCGGCGTTTCTTTTGGAAGAAAAGTCGCTTTTGATCTTCTCGTAGATCTTTTTGTAAATCGAGTGACTGCTCGAGTTGCGATGAGTCGCCATGGCCATGGCACTGGCGACGCCGCTGGACATGGCACTGATAGGGGAGGGATTCGCTTTGGCACGTGTGCCCAACGGAACGTAAAGGATCATCCACTCGACGCGCAAGAGGTTCATCTGGTCCACCCAGCCCATCAACTGGCTACGAACTTGGCTCTTGTACGTGTCCATTTCTTCGCACTTGACCACGTAGAGACACACAATTGGCATGTTTTGGACCGCCAACTCGCGCGTTTTGGAGGCGTTTACGAAATTCAGCTGCAGTTTGTCAATGCGTTTCACGACACCGACGCGGTTTTTCCATTCGATGGACCGCAGCGGCAGCCTTTGAACCAGCGAGCGCTCGAGAAATTCCCACACACCACCGTCATCTTGGTAGCCGATTTTGAGTCCTGGTGTCAGCAGATCCTGCGTGAAATGCGGAGTGATCGTCGAGTACAAGGACGCCGTCGCCGCCACTTGTTGCTGTTCCTCCTTGCCGCCCATCGACTGACCTACCTATCGATCCTCTCTCGCTTGAAGGCGGAATGTGATGGCTTGCTCGTAACTTATCGGATCGATCAGATGCTCCAGTTAAGTACGCCTGCCACCACAAGTCCAAAGACGACGAGTTTTGACCAAGTGGCTTGCTACTTATCTATTAGATACGACAAACAAGATGACTTATTTGGTACCAGAGCTACTCGACGAGCTGTCCACTTTAAACTTCTTACGCGTATCTTGAAAGGTCGTCATGCCCTGACCACTGCCAACAACGCCCACCCGCCCATTGACTGACTCGGGGGACGCAAAAATGCTTTCACCGCGACGCGATAGCACCCCGCTAGCGCCTTTGACGCCTTTTTTGCGCGCTTTGGTCTGAAATGCTTTCCATCCTTGCTGCTTCTGGTTGCGTTCGATCTCGATGGCTTTCTGGTGATTCAGATTGTTGATGGCGCGGATGCGACGGCGTTTGCGCTCCTGTTCTGCTTCCGTATCGGTCGGTAGAATCTGCAAGTGGTCGGGGATTTTGATCATTTTCGGCTCATTGGATGACTTTAACGGGCGCTTTTGCTGCTGTTTCTTGGCATTGGTGTGACTGCTGACAACAGTGTCCGAGTCACCGCCTTGGTTGGAAGAGGCAACGGAGGGTTCAGTCAACGCTCGCAAGTACTCCCATGGAACTTCTTCTTTGTTGCCATACCCATCAAAGAGCACTTCAACGCCATACTCAGTGACTTGCATTACAGAGCAAGGATAGTATTGTCCATCCACGTAATATTTCGCTTCACATTTGGCGCCAACCGCCACCTGGTCTCTAGGCAGCAACTGGTCGTGCTCGATAGCGCGCAAAGAAGCCTCATCCAGCTCTTGCTTGGTGCCAAATCCCAAGAAATGCACATTGTAAGTGTTTTTATTCGTGGTAGACTCGATGTAGGCTGCCACAGAATGCAGAGTCAGCTAGCATGCCACGTTGACCATCAAAAACCACAAGTTCCCAACCTGGATACCACACGTCACTGGACTTTGCCTCACAGCACGTTCCTGGAGAAAAACTGAGCACTACAGAAAAACATCACAAGACCAATTAAGCTGACTTTCAGTTCAGTCGCCCATGATGGGCTTGCAAACCTGTCAGCAGAGAATGTGTGGCTTCTACGTCGGGGGCTTGTTGTGATTCATACGACGGAATCGCAGCGCCGCTCATTGTTTCAGCGGTTTGTTGTGATGTAGTTTGCACTTGACTTTGTTGGGCAGCCGCAGTGTCTACGCTGGGATTGAGTTTGAGATCGATCTATCAAAAGTGGCCTATGAGCCGAAAGAGCCATCCAATCGAAGACTCAGCATGTCAATAGCGTACCATTTCTTTGGTCAGTCGGATGACTTCCACAAGATCTTTGGCGATCTGAAGGAACTCTTCATTGTCTGGATCGGCCTCCAGAAGCTGATGCACATTTTCGAGTTGCTGCGAGAAGGTCACAAGACGACTCTGCAGCTCATCGATGCTCACATCATTGGCATTCATGTTTGAGGGTGTTCTCTTTTGTTTGAATGAATGGATGATGAACCGGTACGAAACCAGTTTTGTTTCGCATCTGATTCTGTGATCATGAATCTGATCATGTAGAGCAGGTTGCTCCATGCCAGGGCGCACTATTTGAGTCGAGTTGCTCCGAGCAACTCGACTCAATCGCACTTCATTACAGTAGGCTTGTACCCACAGGAAAGTGGTGTGGTGGTGTCTGGCAGAGAAGAGCAAAAGCGATGGGTAATGCGAGTGCTTTGACGTCACAGAGCGCGACGAGAGAGTAGCGGAGGAGGGTGAGGTGGCGTCAGGTGTGGTCTCAAAGCGCTAACCTCCGACTTTGTGCTGTGTTGTGTGGCTTTGGCTCATGGATTGCGGGGCGTCGAATGGGCGAAAACAACCATCGTGTGTGTACACTGGATTTGTTCATAGCGGATTCGACACCAACGTGAGTGATCGGTGTTTCCCCATGGCTTTATGCTGGTTTCTCTTGGCGTGCTTGTTCATAGAAACAGAAACTTTTCGTGGAAAAGCATTCATTTGGCTCATATACTCATGCATCTCTCTTCTTTACGCAGAAGCAAACGCGACAGAGGAGACCTTGAAGACTCCAGCTTGGTGTCATCGCTACATGAGCGACCAAGCGATGCGCAGAAAGTCAAGGCGGAAGAAAGCAGTTCGGGGAAGCGATGGACACCCGAGCAAGTACGAACAACATGCTTCAACCTGTGCTTTCTGAACTGACCCATGACGCCTTCCATAGGACGAAGCACTCAGGAAAGCAGTGGATGAGTTTGGGCAAAGGAACTGGAAGGTTTGTGACCTCTGTAGCTCTTTGGAGCAGTGAACAGATCTATTTGATCTCACGCATTGTCCTGTACTCTAAGGCGATTGCCACGCGTGTGCCAGGGAGAAACCACGCGCAGTGTCTTCAACGATGGAACAAAGTGCTCAAGCCGGGCCTCGTCAAGGGCCACTGGTCCTATGAGGAAGATAATGTCTTAGAAAACATGGTCCTGCAAGGATGCCATTCGTGGGGAGAAGTGGCGGCTCACATTCCAGGACGCACGTGAGCAGTGTTTTCCGATTGTTTATTCGCTGGAGTGCTTGAATCTATTAACGAAGGCTTTGAACGTGTAGAGCCAAACAATGTCGAGAGCGATGGAGAAACCATTTGGATCCCAGCATTAACAAGGCGTAAGCATCGTTGTGATGTAGTTGTTGATGATGCACGCAGCTGCTAACAGAGTTATCCACGTGATCGATCAGCCCATTCACTCCAGAAGAAGACGTGACGATCCAAAAAGCATATGAAACACTTGGCAATCGATGGACGCAGATTGCAGAGATGCTTCCGGTGAGATATTATACAAGGGTTCTGATTTTTGGCGGGGACTCATGGATGATTTGGTGTGATGCACATCATAGGGTCGCACGGAAGATGCCGTTAAACTTCGCTGGAAGTCTCTCAATCCTCATCAAAAGACCAATGCTAAGCCAGGTCGACCCCGCTTGATGCCAGGCATGAGCGTCACCAAACCACGCACTGCCGCTCCTCAGAATGCAGGCAACGTCGCAACCATGCGGGCTGCTGCAGGGATGCCTGTCATGCAGGGCCAATACGCATCAGAAATTGCTGTACCAACTCACATGCCAGTTGGTGTCGGTGCCCACATGGGCGGAATGCCCATTACTGTCCCTGCTCCAGGACATCCCCCACCTTTGCATGCGGAACCCTTGCTGCCTCCCCCACCAGTCCATGGTCATCCTCACCCTCATGGCCATATGAATCCTCACTTGGCACCGAATATGGGGGCCCCTGGACTCGAGATTGTGAATCCACCAATGGAGCCGAAAGAGAGTTTCGACTCTCTCAAGGATGCTGCCATTCTGCAGCAATTGTTACGAAGCCAAGGCAGTGGTATGCTCAGCTTCGGGAGCAGCAAAGGACGCAACTCGTTCCTCGATATGTCGCCGGACGAGCTGCTGGCAAGTGGCGAACTGGATGAAATGCTTCGCGCTGTGTCTTTGGCCAATGTGTCGTCCACCAAGATGTTGGACTCGCGGAACTCGATTAAACTGGCCGACTCGTTCACGAAAGCTATGGGAAGCATCGATAAGGAAGAGAATCGCCATGTGTTTCAGGAACTCATTGAGGAGCTGCGGAATAGTGCGCTGAGTGGAGGTATGGCAGCGCATCTGAGCGAAGATGCTGCTGCAGCGGCGGTTGAAAGTGGTGCGGACGCAACCGCTGCCGACACGGGTAATTTGGAGCCGCAGTTGCTGCATTCGTTGGATTACCCCAGTGAGACAAGCTCAAGTGCTCCCAAGAGCCAGCCTCGATCCAACACATCAGCCAGCTCTGCCTCTCCATCCACAATCAAACGCGAAGACGGCGGCATCTCCGCCGTCGTTGGGGACGCCACCAGTGGCATCGACGACATGTTGGATCCGGATATGATGCGACCGTTTCGCAATGGCGTTCACTACTGATTCTATATCTGATTCCATTGTTTACTTTGGTGTATAATTGGTGTGGCTGACACAAGAGTTTTGCCTTCCAAAATCTATCCACCTTTAATCTGTTTGCGATTCTTTCTCCTTGTCCATACAGATTCTTGCTTGGATTCTTCGTATGAAATTGCGAAAATAGCCACAACCCATGGTTTCTTCTCCACCATCGCTTCATGCACAAGCTGAAAATGGAAGTGGCATCAATGCAGTCTTTGGCCGCATCTTTTTCACACAGCCACCCAGATCCACGAAAGCAAAGAGCCAAAATGCGCTCAACTTTCGTTCCAGAGACTTTGCGTTGGAGAAACGCGAGCAATTTCTGCAGCTGGCTGACGAAATCGCCGGCGATTTCTTGTGGCACAAGCACCAGTTTGATCTACGCGTGACTCACAATGACTTGGAATTGGCTCCACTTCAGAGCCATTTCTCACCTTTTTGTCTGGAGCTGAAAGCAGACGTGGGAGACGCCATTCAAGATGAGTGGCTCATGTGTCTGATTCTCTACGAGATCACTCGACGCCATGCCGAAGTGGTCCTGCAAGTCACTGATTCCGACGGCGAGTTTCTATTGATTGAAGCGGCCGACTATCTGCCCGACTGGGTCTCGCCCGAGAACAGTGAGAACCGCGTCTTTGTGAGGGCGGGAAGACTACACATCGTTTCGGATAGAGTCGACGGGAAGCCTAAACGCACGAAGGAGCATGACGACGACGACGATGATGATGATGCTAGTTCGCGCACTGGCCTTTCATTGACCCAAGGACTGCAGTTGCTCGTGACATCCAAGAAATCCGACACTTTGGCTTCCGAAACTATTCAACAAGCGATTGATTCGCATCTACAGGACATTCCTGAGTACATTCGCGACAATCGACACCACGCCCGATGCGTGTTGCCTGTTCGCGCAGCGCAGTTGCTTTTGCAAAACCCAGCGTTGGTTGCGCCAGCGGTTGAAGCGTTTTATTATCGAGAGCCGTCACAAGCTGCAAGAATCTGTGGTCAAATGCGCGTTTTCTCCCCTCAGAAAGCAGTGGTGGAGCTCCGCGTGGCATTCACTCGGTGCATGTACGCGCAACTGAAACAGCAAGAATTCCATGCACCAAAGCCGTTTGTGCGGGCAACCAGTGCAAAGTATGGGGTTGAGACCTCACATGTTGACTTTGCAGCGCATGATCTCGGCATGAAACTCGCGTGTGGGCTGGAACTGCTGTATGCGAGTGACCAAACGGACCAGAACGGAACGAAATGGTGCCAAGTGATGGACCAATTGCTTGAGAAGTGTTGTCCTATTGCAGAGTTTGTCGCACCGGTGGATCAAAAGCTCGCACTCGACGATGATGACTCGTGGATGTACTTACACCCTGACACGCTAGAAGACAAACTCAATGCGTGGGGACTCTACGAGGGTGAAGGTGAGGGCAAAAGCCAAAGCCACGATGAGGACACCGTGGTGGGAGGTGCCGAGGAATTGCGCACGCTGGCGACCATGTTCCGGGATTTTATGCAGGAGAATTCGGACTTGAGCGGCGTGGAGAGCAGCCAGGCGTTGGACTTTGACGTGGATTCGTTCATGCGCATCCTCAAGGGCGAGCAGAGAGACTCAAGTTGGGTTGAAGAACTGGACGAGCAGGAAGAAGCATATTGGAGAGAGCTGGATAGTCATGAGGAAGTTGAAGTCGGTGGACACGAAGTAGACGGCGATGATGACGAAGAAATCGCTGTGCAACGAGATCTGGCATCAATGGATCGCGAATTGTCCAGTTCCACTCTGTCCAAGAGCTTTGCTTGCCTTTCCGTGGACCAGCCCGAAGTGGAAAAGGACGAAGACGATCGCGGCAGCGACGACGAGGAAGACGAAGAACGAGTGCAACCATTGGATCTGGACTTCAATCTCGTGTCGAATCTGCTGGAATCGCTGGCGATGCAGGAGGGTGGCAATGGCCCTGTCACCACCATGCTCACTGACATGCACTTCTGAGTCTGGGCCTTCAATTGGGGTTTCATGCATACCGGTATCCTGGCAGTGTTGGTTTTTGCTCGTTCAAGAAAAATGGCGACCACAACTCTGAATTCGGATGAGCCGGTAAGATGTGCGGCACGCAAGAGAGGAAGGAGAGGAGCAAAAGAACGGATGACTGAAGATTAGAGAGGGTGGCGAAACAATTTGCTTGTAGGTTTGTATTGTAAATGAACAGAATGAAGTGGTGGGCAAAGCCGATCGCATTGTGATGGTGAGTCCTGTTGATCCCTTGTCGCATCCAAATTGAAGGCCATAGGCATGTGTGTCACTTGTCCATAGCGAACCTTCAATCTCCCGCATCGATCCACGTTCGTCGTGATCCGCAACTCAGCGTAAGGCGTGTCTCTGTCTCAGTCCTCGTCGGCCTGTGGTGAACTCATTACAACGCTTTTGATGCCACAAGACAGTGGGCTTTACTATGTGCAGCGTCGCACCAAGATTAAAGACTATTGTCCAGGCATGTTGGACCCCATGACTGGCGGTGTTGTTCAGTTTGGCGAGTCCTACGAAGAGAACGCGTATCGCGAAACCAAAGAAGAGATGGGGATCGAGGGTGTCGAACTGCTGAAACTTGAAGTGTTTTACTATGGCGATGAGCGTAGCCGTGTGTGGGGTGGCATGTTTGAGTGCACATATGATGGTGAAGTCACTCCGCAGCCCGAAGAAGTGGACGAAGTGCTTCTTCTCAGTGAAAATGAGATCAAAGCACGTGCCAATGAGTTTACGCCCGATGGTATGTGGGCTTTTCAGCGCTATTTGGACCTCAGGGCCAAAGGACAGTAGAAATGTTGGTCATCGAATTTTAGCCAATCAGAGTCCCTTCTTGAACTCCCAAAAGCCAATCATTCAACGCATTCTGCTGAAAACTCTTTCAACGGTCGATTGAACGACACTTTGAAACCATCAGTGCTGAAGATCTCTCTCGATATCGCTGTATCCTTTCAGCCAAGTTGCTGAATAACGGAGGTGAGACAAGAGGATGAGCTCAACGCATGTGCAGTGGATTGCCTTGGATGTCGCCAAAGAGAATGCTTCCGTGCCTTCGTCAGCTACATGCAACAGTCCTCCCGCGCGCTCAGGCCATGCGATGACGCTCTTGGCGCCATCCAAGAGCGTGCTGTGTTTTGGCGGATCCAATGGCAAAGTGTTTTACGATGATTTCTACGTATTGGAACCGCGATCCTTTGCACCATCTACGGCATCACCTGCCGTTGTCCATGCCAGCTCCAGTTCCGAGCCTACAATGCATTCGGAAGAATTCCAGTGGAAGTACCTGATGGTTTCGTATGCCGCACCGCCGTCTCTGTCGACGGATGCACATGTCAATGAGTTTTCAACGTCCCTGACATCGTCCTCCACGAGTTCCCAGCTGATCCACTCCGGTGTTGGACGAGACTACCACACGATGCACTACATCCCGCCTTCCTGTGAGCGGGAACGACTCGAAGAAGAATCTATGGGCTTTCGTGTGCTTGTGATTGGCAACATCACGTGTCGTCCCGGCAACAGCCACATGGATCAAAGCCACCACCAGAGCAACCAACACAGTGAGATATCATCGAACCTGCTGAATTCCCAGGCTTTTGACACGGACGAATTGCGCATTGAGCAAGTCCGCATTAAGCAGACTCAGTTGGAGGCCCAATGGAACGTCTCAAAGCCCAAAAGCATGTGGAATCCTCGCGCAAGACATGCGCACTGCAGTGCTGTGAGTCGTAACAAGGCATGTGAGGCTTGGTTGGTAAGACTGGCTAACATTTTGCTACACGTTGCAGCTCGTGGGTGACCAGTTGTTTTGTTTCGGCGGCAAGAACGCCGATTCGACCGAGTTTTTCAATGATTTTTTCTTCTTTGACGTGCGACTCAACCAGTGGGTTGAATTGAACAATACAACTGGATGCAAACCGTCCCCGCGCGCCTACGCCGCCATGGCTGCCGTGGAGAACGACAACAAAATATTCGTGTATGGAGGATACGACGGCAAACAGCAGTATGGTGGCTTGTTTGTGTACCATCTCGAGCTCAGTCGATGGGACAAAGTGAGAAGGTTGGCGCAGTTGGGCAAACGTTTTCACCTTCTGATTGTGTTGTGTTTGTCAAGGTGCCGACGTATGGCCAACGCCCCAACACTCGCATCAACCACTCGGTACGTCGATGAACCTTATAACTGATTGTGAGTCGAGATACCTCCTGACGCTGCGTGTAATAAACAGCTCTTGGCCTTTGACGATGCGTTGCTGCTTTTCGGGGGGCGCCGCAAGGTGGTACGCCAGAACGATCTGTTGTTGCTGGACAAGCAAGTAAGGTCATCCTCTTGTTCGAGCTTCCTCATCTTTGACCTGGCGTCCTCTCATACGCCTGTTTTCGGACTTCTTCAAAGACTTGGACGTGGAAGGACGTCACCATGGACCAAATCGCCAAGCCGATGGCTAGGACCAACCATCAAATGGTGCTCTACGATCAACTGCAGCAGGATGCAACGTCAACCACAAACGGCAGCAGCACGCCAGACGACACGGCGCGCATCAGGTCTCGCTTCATCGTGTTTGGAGGATACGCTGGCGGCTACCGATGGCTAGATGATATGTTTCTGCTTCAAGTGACGTGTGAGCGCCATCACGTGCATCGTCCGTCCCAACAGCTCTCACAGCTCCCACCACACCACCAGCAGGTTCAGACGCCAGATACTACTCAAAGACTCGAGATGTCAAGAGAGGATCTCTTGTCACACCAAATGATGTCACCTGCAACAAATGAAACGCTGCAAAGGGCTACATTGACTTCTGTTTCGCCGACGGCGTCGATCGTGTTGAGTGACATCACCAACCATCGTGCAGGCAAAAAGCGGCCGCGAACTGTCGCCTTCGAGCAGCAGGCCAAACCTCCGGAACCCAAGAATTCTTCTGCCACTCAGTGGGCGTCCATGAAGGATGTGAGTGATGGCAGTCTGCCAGCAACAGCAACGTCAGTTATTGATGTTTGAGGTGAATGTGTCTATATGGTGGATGGTTAGGAACTGCAAATGCTTCGTAAGAGCCTGGAGGAACAGAACGAGAAATGGAATGCACGCGAAACCTTTTGGCAGACCCAGCTGGTCAACGAGCGAAGGACCAACCAGAGACTACAGCAACAACTCGATACCATGCAACAAGCGATGGAGACCAGTCGCTTGCAGCTTCAACAGCTGAGCGAAGACAAAAAATTGTTGCTTCATCGATTGAGTGCCGCGAAACCGGTGGAAAAGCTGCAACGAGAGCTGGAAAGCCAGTTGGAGAAAGTGGTGGAATTCTGCAAGTCTTCGTCTCGAAGCCAAAAGACGTCATTGGATCTCATGGAAGGCAAGCTGGCGACGTTGTTGACCTCGCTGGACCAACTTTTCCATAAATCCGAAGATTCCACGCAGGTTTGCTCGAACTCGTCCTCGTCTTCTGGCAAACAGAACCATCCTCCGCTTCTTCATCAACATCATCGGCCCACAGGCCATCAGCAACAACAGCAGTAAGTCGCGTGATGGTTGTGGATTGGAAGAATAGGAGTCGATTGGAGCAAATGCCTTTCGGGGACATATCGTGGCAGCCAGGACGTTAGTTGGCCCACTGCGATCGCATATGCTCCACACACCAAAGCGACTGATCTTCTGATGACTTTGAGACCCGCAAGATTCGCTTGACTCAAGGACAGATACGGATCACACAGTGTCAGCTCACCGGCTCAGTGACCGGCTGATGAACTGACTAGATAGACTATCCGTTATGATCACCTGACTGGATTGAAGGACTGACCGACTGACTCACTGGAGTGATTGATGCGTGGAATTGACTCTTCCAGGCACGACCGAGAAAGAGAAGTGGAGCAATTGAAAAGTCAACTTGAAGAAGCTGCCTGCCACAACCAGCAGCTGACAGCGCAGGTATCTTGCTCCGAATCTTTTTGTCCTTAAATGGCTGGCTGGCTTTTCCTCTTCTCTCTCTTTCTCTCTCTCTCTCTTGGGACATGGAACTCAGGGGTTGACATCATTTGGCGTGTGCTTGGGACAGCTGACGACGCTGCAAAAGAAGCTTCAACGAGCCGAACAAAGTGCGCAGAACATCCAACGGCTTTCCATGGCGTGGTGTCAAGAGCAAAAAGCCGAAGGAGATTCCTCGTGACGTCTATTGCGTTCATTCAGTTTACTAGGTCTTTGGCTTTTGGCTCTGGCATCATACTAGTCGACTGCTCGCTGCTTTTTTTTTTTGGACGGGGATGGCCGACAAACGTGTCCATACCGGTCAAACCACCAGCTAATGCGAGGATTTGATCGTAGACTGGCACTGGAAGCAATCGCGCCAGCACCATGGCGTATGGCACAAGCAATCCACGCCATCCAGACGCACAAGTGATCACCAATTGCTCGCGACAACAGATGGCTTCAAGTATCCGGTCGGCAACTTGCTCTTGAGGCAGAATGGGAGCCAAGAACCTAGCAAATACGTCCAGAATCGACGTTCCCTGGGCCACGCCGCCAAACATTCCCGTGTTGACACCCATGGGGCACACAAGTAGCGTGTTAATGCGGTTGTGAAGATGCTGCTTTTTGAGTTCCAGGCGCACTACATCAGAATGTGGCAGCAAATCCGTCAGTCTAATCCAATCCATTAGCCAGTCCCATTAGTCCTGTGACTCAACACGTGACAAAAGAGGAAAAGAACGTACAGCACTCGTGGAACGCGATAACAGCTGCTTTACTGCCGCAATAGTCTGCCAGACGAGTGCTGGCTGTCATTCCCATCTGTCACCATCAGTAAGCACCATGTAAAAGAGTTTTTGATGAAGTAGTTGAGCCATTGAGCGTCACGTAAAAGCCACGAACCCATCCGTTCAGGTGCCAAATGGCAATTCCACCGATTGATCCATGCGGCAAAGAGAGTACAACCAAAGAGAGTGATGCCAAGTCAGCAAAGATATTGAAGCCAATCACATAGCCCAGTCAGCCCTCTTTGCTTTTACGCACCACAGACGCCATGGAGACAATCATACAGCACTCAGTGGTCAATTTCATGCTTGGCAGCACCTGTTGCACCAGCCAAAAGTGCGAAAGCGAGTTGACCTCAAAGGTTCGACGAATCTCATGGCAAGAGAGCTGCTCAAGCGGTTTGCCGTGCACGATGCCTGCGCGTTCCGAGTACGTCAGCGTCAGTCAGTTGGCCTCCTCCAATTGGACAGACGGTGGTGAGCTGGCCAAGGCATTCTCTGTACAGAGATCACTTGCCTGCATTATTGATGAGTAGTTTGATCGGCAATGGCGCGACTTGAAGGAGAACTTCGCTGACCACTTTTTGCACTTCACTGCAATAAGCAAATCACAACAGCAAGCATGAATGAGGTCAGCAAAATAGCATGGATACCAGGCAGCGCAGGTTCTTTTGCGTTCTCTCTATCCCGTAAAGAGCAATCCACAGAGAAATCCGTTGAAGAGGGACACACTGTGCCACGGAACCACATGACGAGTTGTGCATGCAGCCATCTGGTCATCTGTTGCAAGCAAAGAAACTCTTTTCTGCGCACTCACTTTTCATCGGCTACATCGCAGTCATATGGCAGCACGCGCACATCTGGCAGCTCATCATGGATCTCTTGCTGCAGTTGCTTCAAACCGGCCTCATTGCGATCCAGAATTACCAGCGTTAGCCGCTCGAAACGCCGAGCAAGGCGCCACGCTAATTGTTTGCCGATACCCTGCGCAGCTCCCGTGATCAGCACCACTCCGCCGCGAACGCTGAACAACCCTGATTGGCTGGCTGAGTCAGCTACTCTCTTTTTTAGCAGCTTTTGGCTGAGCCACAACAAGACCAGAGTGGTAAATGCAACCAGCAACACCCAGCTCCACGCCAGCATTTTCTTGTTGTTGTTGTTTTGTCAATCACTGAGAAAGAGTTGGTTGAGAACTAACGGGATAAATACTGTACTCCTTTATCGCTTCGTTTAATTCCGCTTCGGTCTTGAAATGATCCATTTCATCAAAGCTCTCCACATTCGGTGATGGTGATGGCCAGCTTGGGTTTGCTCTGCACGCCAACAGGCACGCTCTCCATCTTGCGAAGAACCAACAGTGAAGCTTGGTCCAGCAGTTTTCCAAACACGACGTGTTTGCCGTCGAGCCAGTCGCATGGCGCACACGTCAGGAAGAACTGGCATCCGTTCGTGTTGGGTCCACTGTTGGCCATGGAAAGCAGCCCAGCTTCCGTGTGCTTGTGGATGAAGTTTTCGTCTGGAAATTTGTCGCCGTAGATGCTCACGCGTCCCGTTCCGTCATGCTGCAAATTCATAAGATAAGATCTAACGTCAGTCGACTTGTACTTATGCAATTCCAATGTTGCTCACACTTGGCCATAAATATTCGCTTTCCCATCCATCATTCCCACAGCGCTGTTGCAATCATTACCATACGCCTAACACTTACATTAAGAAAGTCTCCGCCCTGCCGCCATTCGAACGGCAGCCGCATCCATAACAACAGCAACCGCGAGACCAATGCCACCCATGAGTCAGCCAATGCGACAAGAAAGTCAAGAAAAAACCAGTTCAGAATTCAATCAGCCATGAACCCGTCTATCTCCGCTCTGTCGTGCCCATCTCATCTCCTTCCGTTGCTGGCCTCATTTGCGTGGCACGGGGGCTTGTGCACCCCACAAATGCCACAGCTTCAAGGTCGTAGCAGAGACGGAGACATGGCCAAGCGCTTGAAGAGCGGGCATGTGTTCTAGCGTTGGCTCACCTGCACCATGAAATCTTTGATCACTCTATGGAAAGAGCATCCTTTGTACCCCACTGGCAAGTCCGATTTTCTACAAAGAGAGATTTCCATCCGTGAGATCTTCGACCCTCCCCTCCACACAAACGTAGTATCCCACAAACGAGGTAGCCCTCGTGCAATGGCACGTAGCGGGCTCGTGCACCCATACACATGTACAATACTACGCACTCAAACGCATCTGCTCCCTGATGGATCATCCACCATTATCCAACCACAACAAGCAACCCGCGCCAGACGGCACACACCACATGCGGGCATGCCACATCGCCCTCAAATGTCCCAGCTCTCCAATATCAGAGCAAGAAAGCGAGGCAGATGGTTCGTTAATGGATGGAATTTTCCACCTGGCCAGGACCTTTCGGGGTGGCATATGTGCCAAAGGCCACGCAATTCTGGTGCACGTCAAAGTCCCTCCATAGACACTACATGCTGGATTCCAAGAAGTCTCTCTTTAGCAACGCTCGCGTGACGAGCCACTCCCTTTGCACACCACTCCGCACAATATGGCAATTCGGAACTGCCTGGCAAACCTACCTGTACTCTCCAGTGCAGAGCTGTCTATACAACACCAACACACAGCACACAGAATTCGTCTAGTGAGGTTGAACAAACGCGAGCCACCCACACATCACACCACTTGACCCTCATCCTCTCGTCGCCATCTGGCTTCCACCCAACGAATCCCAACACACATGCAGCGATCTTGTCCTCAACCAAAGATGCCATATAGTGTGATGATAAGAAGCGGTGACACGCCCTGATGGAATCGACGTAGAAAAGTGCCTCCTGCCATGTTAAAAGCTTGAACACCCATAACACGCACCTGAAGTTCTCCACCGTCTTGGGACAGTCCCGTTTGAACAATTCCAACTTAAGTCTTCCGGCCGGTGCGCCGCCGATCGCGACGTCGATAAACACGACCACGTTGCCTCGCTTGAGCGCCTCCTCCATTGGCTTGTTTGCTGTTGATCTTTTTGCTCTCTCCAATCAGAAGAGGCCAGAAAACAGAATCAGACAACCGGTATCCACCGGTTTCACAATCCTCCATCCCTATTACCAAACGACTGAAAACCAGCTGGTGCAGTTTGCGCAGGTGCGCAGGTGCCACCAGGTTTCCTCTGGAATCCGATTTTTCGCCACACATAACGCCGGAGAACAAAGTGAATAGTATAGTGGGGGACCTGTGGAACTCGATTGTGCTCTACACACAACTCGCTCAGCTGACCCCATTGTAAAAAGCTCACAAGCTGTTTCGTTGGGGGTTGATCTCTGGCGCTGGCAGTGAGTTCAAGAGGTGAAGGTATGAAGAACAGCAGTCTGTGGAGAACCGTAAGAAGAAGAAGAAGAAGAGGTCCTTCTTCTCATCTCTTCTGCGGTACGGAAAAGTCTGGTTTCTTAACCGGCACTCGCTTCTTTTCGCCAACTGCTCGCTTGCTGGTTGCTCTGGGGACTAGTGCAATGGCATGTACTGTTGACACCATCTGGTGACGCGGCCCTGCCAAAGCGACCAAGAGGAGGAGGAGGGGGATGAGTGAGTGAGTGAGAGGGTGAGAGGGTGATCGAGTGATCGTCCCCCCCTCCGCTTCGACTTTCACCCACCCACTCACTTGTTATTTTCCCCAACGAAGCGCACAACCGCTTACAGTGATACCCCGTCCCATACACCCAATCAAATCAGTCAAACCCCTCAAACAAACACACAACAATGGTGGCGGTCTCAGTCTCAGTCGCTTCGCTTGGAGATCGCGCAGTGGTTTCGCTCTCAGACGCCAACCGCTGTCGCTACAAGACCGGCAAATGCACCAACATGCGCTCCAGCAAACGCAATGGCCAACCGCATCAGCTCTGCCTCTATCACCGCGACAAGGCCAACAAAATCCAACGGAAATTTGATCGTCAAAAACGCCAAAACGCGCGCGTCAAAAAGCTCGCGCACCGCGGACTCGGCGCGACGCTGCATCGCTCGTCATCTTCCTTGTCGACATCTTCGACTTCCAGTGGCTGTGGCGGCAATGTGCTCGGCGCGCAGTTCACCACGCTTCCGGCACACGAATTGGATATTTATTCCGACTCGGATTCGTCCACTTGCGGCAACCGCTTATCAGTCGACAGCGAGTCGAGCCAAATGTTGGGCCAGCTGTGGATCGATCTGCCATCCTACGCACAAGTCAAAGTCAAGTCAGAACCCCGGGAAGAACCCTGCAGCAGCAGCGCAAATTCCTCCACGAGCAGCACTCCCAACTCCTCCGCCAGCGAGAACGAGTCGCTGTCTGTGGAAGAAATCAACTTTCTCTGCTCTGCAGTGTTAGACTAGACTTAGTGGCCCCTGCTCCATCCTCCTCGCCAGCACCAAACCTCCTCGGCACCTTCTCCTTCCTTCCATTCAGGACACCAAATAGCGTTGTGTTTTCATTTAAATGTAAAGTGGCTTCGTCAGGTTCCAATCGTCTTTGGCCGTTAACGTGGCTTCTGATTCGGTCTGAGATTTGAGGCCAGTGCAAAACGTTTGGTTCGTTTCTCTAAGATATTGACCACAAAATGCACCAACGATTGTGAACGGGCAGTTCACTCTTTTTGCGTCTCTTCATGATCGTTTTGGCGTTGCTCCAACCACCGCGTCGACCATGAGCGCTCACGAACTGACTGCCATGCAGTCCGTTAGCTCTTCTTTTTTGCCCATGTTCCACGGCCGGCTCTCGCCCAACCACTACAAGTTGCTGTATCTCGTCTCGCTGTACGCTGTGGCATCCAACTCAACCAAACAGAACGAGCGCTGGATCCGCCAGATCCCGCTCTATGTGCTGCTCTACGAAGGGATCCAGATGGGTATCTTCCTCTTTGACTACGCACCAGCGTCTGTGTGCCTGTCACTACGAGGCAAAACAATGCGTCGCTGGATGAACATCTCGCGCGAGGGCAAGGGCGCGATTGACGATCTCTGGGAAATGCAGTTGCTCAATGGGCTCAAGCTCTCAAGTGACGACTTTCAGCCCGTCACGGCCTACCAGGTCTCCTTCAAGGGGCTCTTTTACCTCAAGAGCAATCCAAATCTGGCCTGGCAACACGACGTTGACAAGCTCGTGTTCCCGCCAACGATGCTCGAGCACAAACCGACCCAAGTCTTCTACGACGGCACCAAGTTTTCGCTCAAAAGCGGAGGCTTCGCGGTGCCCAGCTCCATCACCGACTGCGAAGACGTCTCGTACGTGTCCAGTCCGTACTTACCGCCGTGCCTGCGCAGCTTTTCCGAGACCTTCCATGTGCAGGAAGTGGACAATTCGGACCGCGCGGAGGAGAGTTCGTTGGGCACCAGCAACATCTCTAAGCGAACAACCGAGACGCTTCGGCTTGGATTCGTGCAGGCGCTTGTGGGAGAGTGGGTTCCGTGTGGGTCCAATCAGATTGTGGCGCTCAATGAGCGCATGGGCGCATTGGATCGCTGCCAGGGAGGCATTCTCACGTCTATCGTGGATTTTAGTCCGACTGATGCGCGGTTCAACATGCCCGTGGGGGCCACGCTCGTGCGTATTCTCGACTTTGACTTTGTTCGCTTCATTAACTTTGAGGCTGAGAGTCATTACCCTGAGACGGCCGGCATCGTGCAACTTGAGAGCTTTGGTATGCACTTCAACTGCGACGGATCGCTCATCTACGGCATCCGCATCAACGCCATCATGGACCGTAAAGAAGACAACGTCTCGATTGATCATCTGGCGCGCGTGCTGGTCGACGTGCACCAGGACTCGTCCACTATCGTCAACGACTTGTTGTCGCCGTATCAGGTCAGTTTGCTTGACATGTTGTTTCTGGGAGACAGCATGCAACGCAACAAGTTCAACTGCATTCTGGCGCGGAATATTCATCCACTGCTCCCAGCGCGCAAATACCTCGAAACGCCGTCGTATGCGCACGAACTGGCGCAAGTATTGGGCGATTTGTACGCTGCGTTTGACTTGTCGCCCAACGATTTGATCGTGTTGGGCAAGGCGGGGCTTCTGTACTGTGGCCCCAACGCGCACCGCATCGAACAAATCGTGATCATGTACGTGACGCTCGTGTGTCGCGACATGTTTATGACCAACTTTTTTGCGCGCACTTTCATGTTGGACGCGACGCTCAAAGAGATTCGCCGCCAGATCCACCACGTCGACCGTCAGCATTCCATGGTGCTGCGGATCCGAGACAAACTGGCCGTGGCGGCGCGGGACACTATTTTGCTCGCCGAGACGCTCGAGTATCTGCTGGACTCACTCGAAGACTTTAGCGCGTCGCCACCGACGACGGACCAGCACGACATTGTGTTCCAACTGTTCGAGTTGCTGGCGATCCCGCAGCTCAAAGCTCAGACGCTCATGCGCTGCAACGACTCGATCAAGTTGATGGAAGGCACAATGCTGCAACTGGAGCAACTGCAGATGATGGCCGAAGCCATGGCCACCACCCAACTCGAGTCGGCCTGCCAGAAGCTTCACATGAACACCAAAGAGCTCATTCTAGCGTCGGATTTGCAAGAGACCATGTGCGTCAAAATGCACGTGATCCAGCACCTGTGCGGAGGTCTTTTCGCGTTTGACGTGCTGGATCGGTTAACTGGTGGCACATTGAATGGTGACATGGCTCGCTGGGCTATTGACGCCATGAAACCACTGATGCAGACGCCCATGGTCTGGTGGCTCGTGAATATGGCGTGCCTGACGTTATTCAGTTTACTGTTTGCGGGTGTGGCCGAGTATTTCCATCGCAAAGGAGTCGGCATGCTGACCATCAAGGCCGAGTTGAATCGTAAAGTGAATGTGACCCAACTCAAGAAACTGTTGACTCAAAAGGCGATTCGACAGGTGTATATTCGACTCCATGGTCCATGCGAAAGCTGCGCTGTCAACATGGTACCGACGGTTGTTAAGTCGAATAGTAAATTGAGCTCCATTCGATTTCAGGTGTTGGGATGGCACGAAACCGACCGCAGTATCTGGGGCGGGGCGCTTCCCCACATTGAGATCTGTTTTGACGAGAAACACGATTTCTTGTTGTACGTGTCCATTCGAATTGACACCAAAGACACCCATTTCCGAGAAGACGATTGCATTCGCGCCTTTGAGAAGCTGATCAAACAAGTGGAAGAAAAGAGTAAAGACAAAGAGGACGAAGAGGTCGAGAGTCGACACAGTAGCTTTATGGCCGCAACCAGTGTCGCCAATCTGTTCGGGAAAGACATCAGTTGACTCGGCGTCAATTCCACTACCTGCCCTCTTCTATATTATTAAATCCCAACCCGCGAGGTTCAACTCAAGCTGAAAGAAAGAAACCCTTTTTTGATAACGAAAGAGATTAACAACGAGTGAGCGAAGACAAAAGCGAAAGACAAAAGGAAACTCCACATCCTCGGACAAAGAACCCGGATGCTCCACGCTTCTTCCTCTCTTTGGTTTCCTCTCCGATAGATACACTTACTACTTGGTGGTCGCTGAAAGCAACTTCAGCACTTGCGACTTGGATAGGTTTTCAGCATTCAGCAAGGTCTCCAGTCCCTTAGGTTGCCAAAGCGCTGTGGTGAAAATGTCGGGCTTGCGCAGCGCGTTGATTTTCTCCGTCCACAGAGACAAAAAGGCTTCGTTGCGGTACACCAGCGACAGAGTGCGAGGCGCCGTGGGGCCATGGCTCTTGCGGTCAATCATGTTCATGGCCACCAAAAACTCCATCGATTGCTTCAGCGTCTCACTGCAAAGTGCTTCCGCGTGGCCCAAACCATGCTGCCTTTCAGCCAGCTCTTTGCCCAGCGCTTGGGCCGTCAGCACCACTTGCTTTTCATCCCATCCACTGGGGCCGTGGCTTTTACGCAGTCTCGCAGGCAGTTGCTGAACATCTGCAAAGTAAATCCACAGACTGCTGACCAGGAGCCACAGCGAATCCACAAACGGACTCAGCAGCGACTGAACAAAATGTACCGTCTTGCTGCTCTGCCATTTCTCACAGTCCACGATCAAAAACTGCTCGTCACCGACCGGAAACAGCGTCACGCAGTCCACCTGGTCGCGTAAAAAACTGAGCACTTGGGCTTCCAGATCCACTGGCTCCTGCTGACAGATATGACGCAGGAAATCCAGCACAAATTTGCTCTCGGTTATCAGCTCTTTCAGCGAAACCACTTGAAACCGAGTGCCCTTTGAGACTAAATCCGATCCTGAAGCACCCGTCCCCAGATGAGAGTGCAGCGCCAGTTGCAGGCCTCCCACCACCGCCATCTCCAGCAGAAACACACTGACGAGCTGGTTGCGATAGTATGCCAGTTCCAGGGCACGTGAGGCCGGACAGTAGCTGGAGTCAGTGTGGATATTTTTGCCCAAATGGATCACCCCGTTGGCTTCGACACCAAACTCAAGCACTTCCAGTGCATGGGGCACCATTTGCTGGGTGGCAAGTGGCGCGACTTGCATTTGGGGCCGCGTGCGTTTCAGCAACTGGAGCAGCCACTCGGCGTCCGCATAGAGCATGTCAGTGGTCAGGTAGTTGCGTTTCCAGAGCGCCAGTGCCGCCACCAGCCCCGAGCTCGTGATGGTCTGCGTGTCCTGGAGTCGACAAGCCACTTCACACGCCACTTGGTCCACATGGTGCTGTGGCTCGAAGTCCATTGGCGCGCCAAAGCGCACATACACGTTGCCAAATTTGCGCACAAACAGCAGTTCGTATAGCGATTTACACAGCACCACCAGCGACTCGCGAACTTTCGGCTTGCCAAGCAGCTGACGAGCATATTCTTCGGCTTCAAACACCTTGTCGTAGTCTATGGTGATTGGCACGACCACCACTTTGTGGGCAGATTGCTCCGCGTACGAGTGGAACATGTTGAGAAAGCCCTTGCGCAGCTTGCACACGCGACCGTGGCGGCTCCTTCCCCCTTCGGCAAACACTTCGACCAAATTGCCGTCTTCCAGGATCGTGTGCACATACTTTTCCAGCGTTGTCTTGTAAAAAGCGTCGTCGCGAAATGATCGACGAATGAAAAAGCTCCCGTTCATGCGCAAAAAGTCCCCAACGCCCTTGAGATCCAGGTTGTTGCCCGCAGCGATCCGCGGCATGGGCAATCCGTACCCGTACAAACAGTAACTCACGATCAAATAGTCCAAATGGCTCTTGTGGGTCGGCAAGAGCACCACGCGGGTCGTGTCTAGGTCGTACTTGCTCTCCAAAAGCTTTTGCATCTGTTGCAAAGAGGCCACATCCACGTACAAGCCATCAAACATCCAGCGCCAGGCCTTGGTAAGAAGATACCCAAAGCACCGCGCGGCAGGCGCCACCATGTTGGAGTGCAAGCGCTCGAAGATGTGGTCAAAGCGCTTTAGATCACTTGGAGTGCAGTGTTCGGCCAGTTTCTCGCGCAGACTCTTCTTGTGGTCTTCCACCGAACTCGGCAGTTGCCCATTCAGATTGTTCGGGAAATCACTGGTGAGCACATAGCTGATATCCGACAGGCAGCTTTGAAGAAAGGACGGTGTTTCGGGATCAAACGGCTGGTTGTGACGCTGCTCCACCGAGCTCACCAGCCATGAGGTCTGCATGACGTCCACAAAGCTGCTGTCTGGTACTTCCTCCACGTCCACTTGGTCTTTTGGGGTAGCAGGCTTCGAGAGGTCCAGCGCCGGCTCTTCAGCTGCTGGTTCCATGGTGTCTACGTCTCCATCTTGGTTTAACAAATCCAATTCGGTAGCAGTGCTCTTCACATTGGAATTGGCCATCAGCACTCTGCTCAGCTTCTTGTCGAGGCCCCATTCCATGGCAAGATCGCCGAGTGCGAGTTTTTTGCCCGAGTTCGCCGGCGGAGCTGGTGTGGGCGAATGGCTGGAGCTAGTGGCCTTTTCGCTGTTGCCATTGACCGGTGCTTCTTCTGCTGCTGGTGACGTGGGGCACGTAGGATCCTCCACAAGCTCCATGTCGGGTTGCGCAATGGAAAACGCCAGCCCCAGCGCCATGCTGGCACTGACTACTTTTTGTTTGGCTTTGGCTTTGAGTTTGGTGCGCAGACGCTGGAACTTTCGAGGCCTTGGAGGCGCATTGGGATCTCTCTTGAGTAGCAAGTCCATGCGCTCACGATAGCGTCGATAGTGCTTTTGGATGCGCTTGGCGGCCCAATGGCGCGCATCATGACAGCGCTCGCGCAGCACTGCCGAGCCCGTCAATTGCTGCATCTGCTGCTTGTTGCGTTTGACATGGGCGTTCCACTCCTCAAGACAGGTATGCGGGAACGGCAGGACCAAAGTCTTCTTGGCACCCATAGGCTTGAACATCTTGGCTCAATGCTTAGCTGATGTCCGGGCGGCCCTCTCGCGCAAAGAGCTCACTCGCTCTTTCGCTTCCTTCACTTCACTTCACGTCTCGTGTTCGGCTCTGAAAGCTTTGAGCTTTGGCCTTTTGATTGGACCCGCTTGACACACTCGCGTCTACAACTCGACCCATGGATTGCGGCCCACCCGACCCGACGCGTACCAGTACAATCAACTTCCAGCATGAGAAAAAGCAGAGAAAGACAAACCCACGGGCCGAACGAACCCGAGTTGACCCGACCCACTGTTAGGTTCAACACATAACAACGTACCGTACGATACTGTACTTTTTGTTCCACACTGATTACGGGGCTACAATTCCGCACTTCGGCAAGCAGAATTGTAGCCTCCTGCTTGACGAGGCTACTATTCAGAGTTCATATATCAGCCTGTGCCTGTATTCAAAGTGGGTTAGAGGTGAAAGGACACATGCGTGACCTACTTGTTGTATGCAAAAGTGAAAAGAGCTACTGTTGGGACTGAAATCTTGAGTTGCTAACTTTAGGACCTTGGGCTTCAAATACGGATGCCAACGTAAATTACTTGCATCAGCCCAAGAACAGAAAGAGAGTGGGCAAGCAAAAAGGTGGAAGAGTCATCCTCATCAATTGCGCTATAGGATGAAGTCGCTGAAGCTGCTATCGCTAGCGTGCTTGGTGTCTTCTCTCTGGCTGACAATGGCGGGGGTCGATGGGTCATCCTCGACCGATGATGTGAGCTGCAGAGCTTGTGCAGTGCCGCCGCCCGAGAGCATTCCTTTTTGCGACGAATTTGTGCATTATTCGAGCTGCAAAATGCAGAGCTCCTGGAAAGAAATGGTATTTTTGCTTTACTGCTGCTGGTCTTGCAGCTTCACGAAGAACAATTCGCTGACCGACGGTGGCTGATATTGCTGAAACGCTAGGACACCACAGCCAAACAGTCGCTGAGTGACCTGATTCAAGAAGCGCAACTGGTGAATCGGAGCATTTCGCCTGAATGCCGCAAAGCCACCAAGAAGGCCATTTGTCTCAAACAGTTTAGCGCATGTGAGAACGGAACCCCCGTGTTCTTTTGCTATGGTAGTTGCCAGCAGGTTTGTCAGCTTCGTCTCCATCTCGTATCTCTCAACACCTGTCGAATGATATTTAATGCCTTCCCATTTTGGCATCAGGCCATCATGGCAAACTGTACTCTGGCGGTTAATGTCACCAGCACCATGGCGCGATTTGTCTGTGGCGCAAACGATACTCCAGCCATCGGTGTTTCCACCGAAGCAACCCAGTGCATTGGGCTGGACTACGCCGGAGTGCAGCACAAGGCGTGGATCGCGGGTTTTGCCATCGCCGTCACCTTTTCGTTTCTGGCTAGGTAAGTTTACTTGAAACTCCCGTCATTCAGGATGGTTAATCTGACTCGATGCTGGGGCTGGCCATAGTGTGGGTATCAACATGCAAAAGAAGGCGCTGAAGCAGAACGAGATCAGCGCCATCGACCAGAACTGCGACCCACTGCCAGTGTACAAACTGCCGCTTTGGGTCGCTGGCTTTGTACTCATCTTTGTGGGTTCCATTCTCGACTTTGTGGCCTTCGGACTGGCGCCGCAGAGTTTGTTGGCGCCGTTGGCTGCGCTCACGTTGGTGTGGAACATGGTATGCGAGTCATGAAGATCACATGAGCCCGAGAGGAACAGCTGATTTATGTTTTTGTTAATTCATGAATGACTTGTGCTTCAAACAGATGCTGGCACCTTGTTTTAACAAGGAAAAGCTCAGTAACAAAGATATCGCGGCGACACTCGTTATCTTCACGGGAGCTACAATTGCAGTTGTCTTTGCGAATCACAGTTCTCCATCCTACACGCTCGATATGCTGCTCGAGTTGTACAAGAACCCGTTGACATGTACAGTCAATTCATAGCTCGACAATTGATCGGTGGTTGATTGTTCACTGGCTGATTGATGCCTGTCTGTGTATTCAGGTGCTTATTTTGTGTTAGTCGCCTGTGTGATTGCCTTTCACTACTTGCTGATCAAATTCGTTGAGCATCTGAGTCTGACGAGTCGCCGTCATCGAATGATTCAATTGGGTCGCCCGTCGTTTTGGTCGCGCATGCGACTCATTGGCTACGCCGGGTATTGGACTGCAGCTCATTTGATCATTTTTGAATGTTAACTAAAATATGAGCATGTTAATAGACTTGCGGGCACGATGGGTGGCCAGTCAGTGCTGTTTGCCAAGTCGATGGCCGAGCTGACTAAGTCGTTAATCCATGGGCACAACCCGTTGGGCCATTTCCAGACATATATGATCCTTATAGGACTCATTTCCTGTTTGCTCTGTCAGGTTGGTCGTCAATTGGTTGACTTGGGTATGGGTATGAGTCAACTCACGGGTGCATGGAATTTGCTTCCACTTTCAGGTCAACTTTCTCAATCGAGCGCTGGCCTACTTTGATGCGCTGTCCGTTGTTCCCATTTACCAGGCGTATTGGATCATCAGTGGTGTCATGGGCGGTGCCATTTACTTTGAAGAGATCCGCTCCTTTACCATTGAGCAGGCCTGTTTCTTCGTGCTGGGCATCGCTATGACCATCACAGGTGTTGGGCTCTTGACCCAGCGCAAGCCCGGTAGTATGTCCAGTCGCCGTCTCAAGCGCAAGTACACCACCGAGCGGAGCATCAGTGGACTCGGCATTGACGTCATCAAACCGGCGGCACCCGCCGACATCAAAGAGAAAGTCGACGAACCGCGTGATCGTCCGGAGCAGATGGCCACCATTCGAGAAGCCGAAGCCGAGGCCGACACTGAGACAGAGAATGAACTAAGCACCGCGGAAGAATCAGATGAAGATGCTGTGATCGACGACGTGGCGGCGGGCGACCAGGTGAACCGCCACGTGATTGATAATTACTTGGACATGTCCCCAAGTATCTGCATCAGCGAATTGCTGGGTGGCTTGGGCTACAACGCGAACCACACGGCGGCTCAATTGGGCATTTTCACGCGTCGACCCTCCAACCGGTTTCTCAACTACAACGCAGGCGCGCAAGAGCGTCGATCGACAGTGGACGACTTTGAAGTGGGTCTGCAGCCATCGCGAGAGGACCGGCCTCGTGACGCTAGCAAGCGGCGTTCCATCACTTTCACCGTCTTTTCGAATAGATTCAGTAGTCGGTCGGCCTCACGACTCCAGCAACAGCAAGAGCAGCAGCAGCGGCGGCTACAACAGCAAGAGCAGCAGTCAGATCAACAGCTCCAACAACTGGAACAGCAGTCGCTTTCATCATCTTCTTTACCTCCACTTGCCCCGCCAGCACCGTCGTCATCGTCATCATCAGGCGACCGGAGCCTTCCCGCACCCAGTGACACCACGACCTCAACTGTGGAAGCTTCCACAAATGAGAATGACTCGACGATTCCGTTGAACAAGCAGTCAAGTCGATCGATTTAGTTTACACTTTGAACACGAAGAAGAGATTCATCATTTAGCGCTGGATGGATGTGTAAGTACATGATATACACGCACCTCGCATCATAATGGGCAAAAAAACCAAATGAACATTTGTTGTGGGAGATTATGGTGACTGACTCGACTGGACTGGACTAGAGAACGGTTCAACTGCCCTCGCGTCGTGTTAACTGAAAGCAAAAACACATCTTGATGGGCAGTCTGGCTACTACTGCTGCTGGTGATGAATTGGGCTCTCAGTGGAGGAGGTCCAAGTCACACACACACGAGACCGGATTGTGCTAACACTCTTTGAGCCACTCGTCGGGCAAAACGGAGTGACGGGGCGGTCACTAGTTGATGGCGTGGTGCACCTGCCTCTTTGCTTCATGGTGGCTCGTGACGCTGGCCTACAATTTGACAGAAACGGTGATACTCTCTTTCTTGCGCAGATCCTTCTTGGTGTCATTGCCGGATGCAGCCACCACCGCTTCTGCCTCTGTCTTTGGTTTGCTGGTGGCACTGCCGGTACCAGCAGTTTTGCCATTGGCGTTGGCACTGGGACTGTGCGGAGACGTTGGGTTCTTCTGTAGACGATTGGCAAAGCGCAGCACGTACTCTTCCGAAATGAAATCCATGACTTTCTGGTACACTCGCGAGCGGAATTCAATGCGTTCGTTGCCTTCGAGATACGACGGCAGCGGCACCACAATGCCATCAAAGTCCTTCATATAGACTGGGTACGACAGCTGCGGCGCCTGTGGTAAATAGTTGTTGTCCTCGTCCATGTCTTGATCCCCGCGGTCGACGTTCTTGTGCTCGGACGAAGAGGCTGTGGCGGAAGACGCAATGTGGTCGCCTGCGGGCCTTTTCTTCTTGTTGATTGGCGATGTTTTGTCGTGTTTCAGCGAAGTCAACGAAGTGCTTGACGAAGAAGCCGACGCATTGGCGGGTTTCACAGAAGGCACCTGCCCATTGTCCTCCACTGGGGTATTGACACTGGAACCTGCTGTTGGCGCTGCCGTGTTGTCTTCGTCGTCGTCCATTTTCATGTCCTGAGCCGTATCGGAATCCGTTGCATTCGAGTCGTTGCCGACCGAACTTGGTGCAGGAGGAACCGCCAACATTTGACCCACCACTTGTCCTTGTACCTGAATCTGACTAGCTACTGCCAAGGCTGCAGCTGCGTTGGCCGCAGTCGCTGCCGCAACGGCGGCAGCGGTCGTTGGAGGTGCTGGCTGCTGTGGTGGCTGGCCTTGACCCACGGCATTCGCAGTGGCTTGTCTTTTGCTGTTGCGCCCATACGGTCCTTGCCGCGTTCGCGCTTTGGCGCGTTTTTCTTTGCGATTGGTACGGTTTTTGGCGTCCAACTTGCGCTGATGCTCATTCTGGCGATTGCGATGCTCCTCACAGAGATTGTGCGGCGCGCCGGAGGTCTTGAGCGCGCGCTCGTTGGTGCATTTGCCCGTCTTGTACAGACACTTGCCGCGATACCCGACGCGCGGCGCCGCTTGCTCTTCCGTTGAAGTCATCAAATCTGATGATTCTGATGAGGGGCTGATCTGATGAAAGCTTGTTGAGAGGCGTGGTCTGATGCTGTGTGCTCTTCTGATCCGCCGCTCTTTTCGTCACTGCCGCCGCTTTGCTCTGATTCTGAGGAGAATGGGACTGAGGAAAAGGGGGGAGGTTTCACAACGCGCCAGAAACAGGCGGTACAGTGTACCATCCGTTTGGTACACGACGATCGATGGGTACATAGTACCAGCATTCGGGTACACAGGCGTCTATCAACGCTTTTTGATTGGCGAGCCTGACAAAGCAATGCTTATGAGCCATTTGATCGGTCGGCATTGGCGATGGCGCCATTTGTCCTCGACAACTGGCGTTTATAGTCGCTTGTTCAGCGATCTTAACACTAAACACAATCAAAAGCCCTTTGTGGAAAGAGCTCAGTTGACGCCGTCCACGGTGGGCTCCTACATCGCTGCGAATCTCGAGGAGTTCACGCCGGACTGCATCCGCAACTTTAGCATCGTGGCGCACATTGACCATGGCAAATCGGTAGGTTGTGTTGGTCTGCGTGTTCCTCAACACGGACAACAGTGGTGGTGTGATGATAACGTTCCATCTCTCTGCCTACTCAGACACTGGCTGACCGACTTCTTGAACTCAGCGGTAACATCAGCAAGCGAGATCGCGACAACGCGCAGCATCTCGACAACCTCAAGGTTCGCGTTGGTGGCTTTTCTTCGTGTTGTTCTTTGGGACCGAGGTATCTGATCGTGTGTCTGTGCGTGTACAATAGGTGGAGCGCGAACGAGGCATCACCGTCAAGGCACAGACGGCGTCGATGGTGCACTTCAATGCCAAAGACAACAAACGATACCTGTTGAATCTCGTGGACACGCCAGGTCATGTCGATTTCAGCTACGAGGTGAACCGCTCGCTTGCCGCATGCGAGGGCGTGTTGCTTTTGGTCGACTGCTCGCAGGGAATCCAAGCGCAGACGCTGGCGACGTACTACGCTGCCAAAGAGAAAGGGCTCAAGATCGTTCCGGTGCTGACCAAGATCGACATGCCCCACGCCGAACCAGAGGACACGATCCTCAGTCTCGCGTCTTTGTTAGACGCCGACCCGGATGAAGTTCTGCTGACTTCTGCCAAGAGTGGCGAAGGCATTGACGAAGTGCTCCCGGCTGTCGTGGAACGGTTGGCTCCTCCTGCCAACTGCGACACCAGTCAGCCGCTCAAATGCTTGCTGGTGGATTCCTACTATGACGAATACCGCGGAATTGTGTGCCTGGTCAAAGTGGTGGATGGCGCTATTATCCCAGGCGACAAAGTCGTGTCATCCCATCAAAACTCGAAATACGAAGTGCAGGAGACCGGCGTGTTGCTGCCTCAACGGTTTAAGACTCAGGGATTGTTTGCTGGCCAAGTCGGCTACGTGATCGCGGGCATGAAGACCACGACAGAGGCCAAAGTGGGTGACACGTTCTACCGTGAGAACTTCCCCGTCGAACCTCTTCCAGGCTTCCAGACGGCTCGATCCATGGTGTTCGCGTCGCTCTACCCGACCGATGACTGTGACTTTGCCGAGTTACGCGATGCCATTGAAAAGCTGACACTGAACGACGCCAGTGTTACGGCTCAACAAGAGACGAGCGGCGCATTGGGCATGGGCTTTCGATGTGGCTTTCTCGGTGTTTTGCACATGGAAGTGTTTCACCAACGACTGTCAGACGAACAGAACATGCAGGTGCTGGTGACTGCTCCGATGGTGCCATATACTGTGATTGATCCTCAGGGCAATGAGCGACTCGTGGAGACTCCTGGAGATTTTCCTTCATCGACGAAACACCACAAGGTGCTCGAACCCATGGTCGAGGCCTCGATTATTACACCAGGCAGCTATTTGGGGGCAATTCTCGAGCTCACTAAGGATCGACGCGGCGTGCAGAAGAACATGACGTATCTGGATGATGATCGGGTGTTGGTGACGGTGGATTTGCCGTGGCAGGAAGTTGTGACCGAGTTTTATAATGACCTCAAGACCATTTCCTCGGGGTACGCGACGCTCAATTACCGCGAGATTGGTCGACAGCAGGCCGATATCGTCAAAGTTGACATGCTGCTCAATGGCAAAGTGCTGGACGCCTTGTCGTTTGTGTGTCATCGCTCCAAGGTGAGGCAAACGAATCGCTTGGCATGATCGCAATTGTTGAGGAGCTCATTCAGATGCTGCGTTCATCAGGCAATGGCTAATGGCCGTGCTCTTGCACTCAAACTAAAGAAAGTGATCGATCGTCAGCAGTTCGAGATCTCAATCCAAGCCGCATTAGGCGGCAAGGTTTTTGCCAAAGAGCGCATCCCGCCATACCGCAAGGACGTACTCATCAAATCGGGTAAACAGGTCGGCGGAGGTGACATCACGCGCAAGAAAAAGCTCTTGGCCAAGCAGAAAGAGGGCAAACGGCGCATGAAGACGATTTCCAACGTCAAGTTGTCCCAGGATGCGTTTTGGTCCGTCATGTCCAAGTAACACTCGAATATCACTATAATCTGGTAAAACTAGGCAAATTCTTGGTCCGAACGCGAGCCAAAACTCTGGGCGAAGTCTTTTTTGATGAACTCCAGTGCTTCCAAAACGTCTTCCACGACGGCATAGGCTGGGTATTCGTCATGGTTGTCAGTTCCAATGTGAATGCCCGTGCGAGTGAGAATGGACCGCCAACGTCCGCCAGCCTCGTTAGCTCCTTTGATGTCGGTCTGCGGGTTATCTCCAATCATGTAAATGCGCTGCACATTGTCGTGTTGCTTGTCGATGAGCGTCTCGGCGTAGTCAAAAGACGCCTTTTCTGGTTTGCCGAAAATGGTTTTTTCAAGCTCTTGACCCGTCGTGCGCAAGTAGAGATGCTGACGACCACACAAAGCCATGAAATGAGATGAAATAACCATGCGAGAGAAAAGACGCTTTGCATACCTCCAAAAGCGATCCGAACGCGCCGGCACCAAAGCGTGGAGAATGGAATGCACCCACGTACTGAAAGTCGCAGCACGCCGAATACAATGGGACCTGCACACCGCATCACCAGCCATCAGACCAGGAAATCCACAGTGACTCCAAGTGAGAAAACCCATCGACATCAGCATCCACCTTACATGCTGTTCTTTGGATAAGTCCCCAAGCCTGCCCTGTCGCGAGCAGAGCACATCCATGACAATCTGCAGCTCTCGTCCCCAATAGATGGGTTCGGTCAGAATGAACACGGCGCCAAACGCGTCGGCCTCAAAGCGTCCGTTGTGGGGAACGCAGGAAGCGATTTTGATGTCTGGATACATGTCGGGAAAATGCGAATGCAATTGGGGCACGGTCACGACGTTTTTGAAGCCGTAGGAGTGCATGGTGGCCAGCACATCCTCACAGTCTTTGCCAACGGCCAACACCAATTGGTCACCGTGCTTGGCCACCAGTTGGCGCATGGGTGTATGCGCGATACAAAGGATGTCGGAGGGGATGTGAACGCCCAAAATGGAAGAGATCTTCTTGGCCTTCTTTTGCTCTGTGTAGCCGCCGCCATTGGTCATGATAGCGAACGGGATTTGGCGCTGGTCAAGCTCTTCAAGCACTTGCTTGGCACCAGAAAGCGGTGTTTTCTCGCGCAAAAGCACGCCGTCAATGTCGAAGACCACGCCAAAGGTCGGTGAGCCCTTGCATCCGCCGAAATGGCTGAAATGCCTTCGCAAACAGCGCGAAACCACTCGTCGATGGAGTTGCAAGAGCACCATGTTGACCAGCTGTTGGTGACGGCTTGGGACTCGCACCAAAACGTACTGTACCTACCAGTGGTATGGAACATTCAGGCAACTTTAATGCGCGATGGTATAAATTGTTAAAGGCTATGAAAAGTTAAAGAACTGTACCACCCGAATGCGCAACTGGCGTATGCGCAAACGTCGCCCGGTTTTTTTCTTGTGGTGGAAGAAACCCAGCATACGTCTCGTTACACAATGATTTAATCTCTTTGATTGGGTCATGAATAGTGTATGCACTAATCATTCATGGTGCTTTTCATTTGGTGGCAAAATCGTGCCACTTCGCCACCAAAAAGGATCGACAGCATCCACGGTGATCACAACTCAACCTGCCGTCAAGAGCTCACAAAGCCGCCGTCCGGTCGGAATTCAAGCAAACCAAGCCATGAGCAAGCCCAACGAGAGTCCGTCGAAGCGTCCCAAGACGCAGCAGACTGCGCGTCGACCGATGACGCTGCCTGAGAAGATTTTATGCCATTGGGCTGTCGGGCTCAAGACACCGCAGGTGGAACCTGGACAGATGATCTGCGTCAAAAGCCAGTGGACGCTGGCGTGTGAGATCACATGGAAGTCCATGGACAAGACGTATCAGGACATGGGCCGGCCGCGCATTTGGCGAAACGATCGCTTCTGGCTGGCCGTGGACCACACCGTGGACCCGCGCGTCAATCACTTGCCGAAACAGCAAATGATGATCAAGGCGTCCGAGGACTTTGCGAAAGAGGCTCAGCTGACGAATTTCCAACCGCCCAACACCACCATTTTGCACACGGAATTCTATCGCCAGCGCGCCCAACCGGGCCAGATCGTGGTCGGTGCTGACTCGCATAGCTGCAGCACCGGAGGACTCGGTGCCTTTGCCATTGGGTTGGGAGCCGCCGACGTCATGATGCCCGTCGTAACCGGCGAGACGTGGATCAAAGTGCCTGAGACTGTCAAAATCGAGTTTGTCGGGGAACCGCCGTTTGGCATGGGCGGCAAAGATGTGATGCTATACACCTTGGGGCAACTCAAGTGCAACACGGTGGCCATTGAACGCTGCGTCGAGTGGGGCGGCAACATTGGTGCTCTTTCCTGCGACGCGCGCTTTGCCATCAGCAACATGACGGCGGAGTTCGGCGGCATCGCGGGGGTGTTCCCAGCTGACGAACACACCGCCGCCTACATTGCTACCCGAGAGTCCCACAAAGACGACGCGTTGTATTTCCGAGCCGACGAAGATGCGAAATATGCGGACCAGTTTCAGATCCATTTGGACCAGTTGAAACCTCAGATTGCTTTGTATCCGTCGCCTGACAATGTGAAACCTGTCAAGGAGGTGATCGGCATGAAACTGGACGGGTGTTTCATCGGAGCGTGCACTACCGCAGAAGAGGACCTGGTGTTGGGTGCGCTGGTGTTGGAGGTTTGTCTGCTTCAGGGCATGAAGCCAGTTCCAAACGGCCAGCGACGAGTGACCCCTGGAAGCCAGAAAATCATTGACAAGCTGCGCAAATACGGACTGCTCGAAGTTTACGAGAAAGCAGGTTTCACGGTCGGTGCGCCGGGCTGCTCTTACTGTCTCGGCATCGCTGCGGATGTCGCCAGAGAGAAAGAAGTGTGGCTCAGTTCCCAGAACCGCAACTACCGCAATCGTATGGGCAAAGGATCGATCGCCAATTTGGCATCGGCGGTGACTGTAGCAGCATCAAGTTTCAAGATGGAAGTGACCGACCCAACGCCATTCCTTGAGCAGATCGACCAAAAGCGATTCCGAGAGATCGTCCCAAAGAACAAGGTGACCTCCATCACCATCAGCGAGCCTGCCCCGGAGCTGCCGGACTCAGCAGACGCAGAAGCCGGCGATCCTTCACAAAGGGCCGACACCAAGCTGGCCACTTTTTCCCAACAGATCAAGGGCCGAGTGCAAGTTTTTGGCGACAACATTGACACGGACGCAATCCTTCCTGGCGAGTTTTTGTGTGAAAACGACATGGAGAAGCTCGGCAAAGTGGCTTTTTTGCATACCAATCCAGATTTTCGAGAGAAGGTGACCCAGGGTCAGAGTGTCATTGTCGCTGGTCACGGGTTTGGCTGTGGCTCGTCGCGAGAACAAGCCGTGACCTGTCTGAAAGGTGCTGGCGTGCAGGCCATCATTGCGCGGTCATTTGGGTACATTTTTTCGCGCAACTACCAGAATTTCAGTCTCATTGGCATCCAGCTCAAAGACGACAAATTCTACGAATTGGCACAAGAGAATGCGGAGATTGTCATCAACATGAAGGGCCGCACCATTGAGGTCGGTGGGCAAGTGTTTCGGTTCAATATGTCGCTGTTTGAAGAACGTCTGTTGGCCGGAGGAGGCATCATGCCGCTGTACAAAAAGTTTGGAAATCGGCTTTTTCGAGTTGCCGTGCAAGAACCAGAAGACGACGCTGGAGAGACCGGCTCTTGTGCAACAAATGGAAGCTGTTCCAGCACCAAAATGACTGCGAACGGAGACACTTCGTGGTAAACTCAACCAGCAGTTGACTGAAGCCGCAGCGTGGAATGATTTAGATCGACCCGAGAGACCAAGAATGCGACAAAACAATCAAATCGAGTTTCTTTTTCGTGGCGGCGCGTGTGCCGTGGACCCCGCCGAATCGAAATGTATTGAAGTATGTATATGTACGTTGACCAGTGCGACAATGAGTTGCGCAAAAATAGCCACCATTGGCAGCTCTTTCTAGCTCTTCTTCTTCTTCCTCTCTCGGTCTTGTCTTTTGATACTTGATCGCTGCGTCTGTCGGCCGTCACTGCACGTTTGTTTGTCCCGCAAACATCCAAACGTCGCCATGTCCAATGGAGCGTTGGATGGGACGTCGGAACCCACCATGCCACCCGAATGGACCCACGAGGTGTGATCTCTTTGATGCAGTTGTCTTCTGTTGGAGTGGGCACTTGCGACTGATTCACTTTTCATCCCCAACAGCCCACATTTGCCACGCGGACCGCACTGGTCAACTCGCGACGCCAAGAAAAACTGAGCAAGTCCCTGGCGTTGGCGCACGCGCATCCATCGCCCTACTTTGACAAGCACTTTAATCGCACCCAGATTCTCTTTCACGACTGTTTTTCGTCCAGTGGCGCCTTTGATATGAGCTGGAAGCATAACCAACAAGCAGCTTCTCCAGGAGGCCATGGGTCTTGTTCATTGCCAAAGACCCCAAGTGCATTGACACGAAGTGCTTGCTTCCAGCAACGACGAGACGCCAATCGTCTGGCGTCGCTGAAGTTCCAACCCACCGATGAAATGCGCACCAGAGACTTGCCAAAGGCCTCCGAGTTGGCCCACTGGTGGAAGCAAATGGATGGATACGTTGAGGACACGACGCAATTTGTGGCCAACTCGCTGCGACTCGAACTCAAGCAGAAAGCGACCCACAATGGCGAGTGGACGCCGCCGCATGATCCCGCCAGAACGCGAACGCTTACCGTGAGTTTAGGGGCTGTAATCATGCCACTTCTTGTGCCACGTGAATGGCGTCGTCACACACATTTCCTCATGAATAGAAACACGAGTTTCAGGAGAAGCGCCAGGGTCAGCGAGAGGTCACCAAGAAGATCACGCAAATCGATTTGTTGATGGACGAAACGACGCTCTTGGGCAGCGAATTTGACAAGGTCAAACATCCGTTGCCTGAACATAGCACGGATGGTGGCGGCGGCGGTGGCGGCACTGGCAGTGGCAGTGGAGATCTTTCCAACGGACGACGAAACATGCATAAACACATGCTGGCCAACAGACTTTCAAGCAGAACCTCCATCTCCAGTGAGCACGATGTAAGAGAAGAGAAGCCTGCGATGCTGCCTGGCGACTGCTGCTTGACTGTGCGTATGTGTTCATCAGTCATTTGAAACAGATCTGCAGCTGGCCTTCTCTCCCATCAAGTCGGCCAATCCGAAAGCCCGACTCCACAGAAGTCGCCAACGAGCCAAAGATGTGGAAGAAATGATTCTCACCTGTACCAATCAACGTGAACAACTAGACCGAAAGAAACAGGAGATGCAGGCACTTGATCAGCTCCCAGTGTCGCCAATGAGGGGCGGGTTGAGCAGCAGTCATACCAGTGGACTAGGAAGCCCTGACCCGCGATTGCTGTCCAGTAGTTCTCAAGAACGTCGCGCCTCAAGTCCCGGTGCAGTGCGAACTGGAGGCTTTCAGTCGTGAAGCCTGCAATCAAAGATACTATACGCAAACCACCTCCCTTAGTGCCATTTTGTACTTGTCTTCGTCTGGCTTCTATATTGACACACACTTCTTGAACACTCTCAATCGCTGCCATGTTCCTGGACCCACTGATTCATCCATTGGATGACCCGCTCGATATTGGCTTCCATTTCTTCCACGCTCTCACTTGAGAGTTCCTGGACGATCTCTTGCGCATAGCTCTCCATGGCGTCCTGCAATACCACCTGCATGATCTCGCACTCGACGTTTTCGTCGATCTTCCTTTGGTGGTAGCCGCGCTTCTGCAATCGGTCAAACAATGTCGTGTTACTCACGCGCAGCACCAGCACCAAATCGAACCATCGCTCGGGAAAGAAATCGCAGGTGTGGAAGTCCACCAATTGGCCGCCTTCGGCCATCATGTCTTCCATCTCATCACACACTTTGTCTTCGTCCAGCACAAAGCAGTCGAATTCTTCGTCGCGACCGTGGTGGCAGCCCTTCTCTTTGACCTGCGTGTGTACGCATTGGATGAGCTCCTCTGTTAAGCAGCCAATTAGACCAAATTCAAAAGCCACTTACGAGATCGCCCACATTGACATGACGCAGACTGGTGCGTTCCTACATCATCACACACAAACGCGAAATGAGCCTTCCATACCACTTCAGAAAGCGAAACAAACTGCTTTCGGAAGCGTTTCGCACCGCCAGCATTTGACACATGGACGTTTTGCCAGTTCCCGGCGTGCCGGTCACGAGAATGTTGGGCAAACGTCGCACCATTTTGTCAACTTGCTGTGTTTCTGGAGCCCGATTGAATCAAAGCCTGTTCGGAGATGGTCTGATGGTTGATAGAAGGGGTAGGGGAACGAGAACAACCAATCGATGCGGAAGCTGATGCTCGTACCGTACTGGTAAATTACGCTTGTGAGATCTTCTGGGACGAGGTGTTCAGTGAAAGCCGCCAAGAGGCAGCACATTGCGGTCGATCTATGAACAGCGCGTGTCAGTGGAACAACTCTTGGATTCGAGTTTCTGTAGAACTCTAATCGTATGGTATCTACTATGAGCACGTAATGCGCATTAAGCCACATGTTGTGCAATCAACTCTCTTGTACTAGACCATTTCACCGACAAGCTGTCCCCATATGGGCTGCGTTCGAGAACCATCCAATTCTAGATGTGCATCTTAACGATTAGGGATGCTTATTGTTCATCAGCAGCCCACGGTAAACTATTCTCCACCTTCTCAATCCTTCTCCATTCGCCTCTCTCTACTACACAAGGATCAACCTGACCACCGCTGCGACAGAACAAGCAGACCAACAGTGATAGAGGGTGACTGGGTGGCTAGAGCATCTCGTTTCTTTCCGTTTTTTATTTATTTATTTTGTTTTTCTTTCCTCTCCCTCCGACCTTTTAGCTTTCTTTTCGCGGTTTTTGAGCCAATCATCGACAAGAGTTGGATCATTTGTTTTCCAATCAATGCCAAGACCGGTGCTGTGCGCTTTGTGATTGGCTGAAACCCCTCCCCGTCCGATTATTGTGTGTGGTTGCAGTGTGGCTTGTGTTTTTGTTTGCGCTGGTTTATTACTTCCCAGCCACTTCCACTTCACTGGCCCAAGCGACAGCGCCCACCATCACCAGCTCACGCAAAGCCACAAAACGACAATGAGCCAACGAGAGCCGCCGTTGACGCCGACCAGTTTGTTTCCGTCGTATTCGCCGACGGCCGCACGGCTGCGAAAGTCGGCGCATGGCGAGACTCCACGCGAAGTGGCTCCTGCCTGGCCAGCGACCTTTGAGCAGGGCGTCGACTATCGGTGAGTTCTTCTTGTCATCTCCTTGGGGGCTTTCCGCGGCGCCATGAGATGTTGCATGTGGCGCTGTCTGTGCCTTCTATTGATCCTAACGCTTTGCTCGGAATTGTGATGGCAATCGGCAGCTTGGCCTCACCAACGGTGCACCAGATCTCGGCGTCGTACAATGAGAAATCGAGGCTATTGCAGCTAGAAGAAGTCGGCGTCGGCCTCGAAGGCATGGAGACTCACAAGAGCTCCTTTGTTGCCTCCGTGTTCAACGCCGTCAACGTGTTGCTGGGCACCGGCGTGCTTTCGTCGCCGTTTGCGCTGCGCTCCAGTGGCTTTGGCATTGGCTTTCCGTTGTTTTTGTTCTTTTCGTTTGTGACCAACTACACCGCCAAACTGCTTGGACGCTGCCTCAGCTATGAGGAAGGCATGCAGGTGCGTTGTTTTGGCTGTCTGGAGCCTTGACGAGATGGGAGCTGAGGGAATGACGATCCCATTGCTTGTCCTTTACAGACTTACCCCGATATCGGCGAAGCAGCGTTTGGTACTCGCGGTCGTGTCGCCATCTCCATCGTTTTTTTCACGGAATTATTCACCGTCAGCGCTACTTTCTGCGTCCTGAGTGAGTACTTGTTGACGCGTGGCTTGAACGAGAATGTTGGTCCGCTGATGCCTGTCTTGTGTGTTGTTGCCTTGCAGTCGGAGACACCTTGGCAGCGTTGATCCCGTCGATCTCGCAGAGCCATTTGATGGTTCTGGCGTTTTTGGTCGTGATGCCTACCACGTGGACGCCCAAGCTCTCGATTCTCTCGTACTTCAGCATTTTGGGCATTCTGTCCTCGTTGTTTTGCCTGTACACCGTGTTTTATGTTGGATTCTCCACCAGTGCGCAAGATGCTCAGCAACATGGTGGAAGCATCATGCATCCCCACAAGATCGAGCTGATCGCCGAGTCGGATCGAATTCCGTTGGCCATTGGTCTGGCTATGGTCGCATTTGGAGGCCACTCGGTGTTTCCGTCCATTTGTTCCGCCATGGAAGACAAGAAACAGTATCCTCGCATGTTGGACGTCACGTACGTCATTGTGGTCGGAGTCTACGGCGCCATCGCAGTCTGTGGCTATCTCATGTACGGCTCCGATACCAAGAAGGAAGTCACGCTCAACCTCATCGAGTCATACCCGGGCGTGCTCACTCAGCTGGTCGTGTGGTCCATCGTGTTGAACCCCATGACCAAGATCGCGTTGACGCTGAACCCGGTGGCGTTGGCCATTGAAGAAGTCATTTTACCACCATCGCTGGACTTGAATGGCCAGCCCGTGGTGCAAGACGACTCGGCTCGCGCCGCATTGATGCGTGTGATCATCCGTTCGGCCATCGGGTTGTCGTCGCTGGTGGTGGCGTTGTACGTGCCGCATTTCGCCCGCGTGACGTCGTTCCTTGGCGCATTCTTTGCCATGTTGGCGTCCGTGTTTTTCCCCTGCGTCTGCTTCGTCAAACTCTTTGCCGCCAAGATCAGTTGCTTTGAAAAATGGCTCAATGTAGTGCTGGCAGTGCTCTCGCTGGTGTTTGCGGTGATTGGCACCTTAGCGTCATTCATGTCCCCAGCCGAATGAGCTCGCGCATCAACCCCATTGCGCCACATTTGCGTTGCTTGCTGCGTTTCGAAGCCCTTTCAGTTGACAGTGGAAATACAAGAATGTCCAATCCTAAACATGTAAATAGAAGAACTGCTCTCTTTCTCTCTTCTGATGGCTTCGTGTGGTCGTCGCTGTTGCTGTTGTCGTGTGCCATCGAGTGTTCCTATTGGCTGGAAGGAAACTGCTGCAGCTTGCGGTCAGGAATCCAGAGCAGAATGAAGGGACCAGGAGGAATCATGATGCCAACGGGCTCCATTTGGTGGCGAATTGGCGCTTTATCGGGCGCCAGTGCCGTGCTGCTGGGTATAGAACTCTACCCCATTGACTTGACGGGGCCAATGATTGTTTCAGAGGAAGGAGATCAACTATGACAGCTGACTTGGCCTTTCTGCGTTGGGATGATTTGCGATGTAATAGGAGCTTTTGGTGCGCACGGCCTCCAGAATCGAGTGAATGATCCCAAACTTCTCAAGACATGGGAGACTGCTGCTCATTATCACGTGAGTCTATGGAACAAACTAGACACATTGTGTTGTGGAGAGAAAAGCTGATTGGTGCCTCGGTTGGACTGGATCCGTAGCTCATCCATTCATTGGCTCTTTTGGCTGTCCCGTTTGCTCGTCGTCCCAATTTGGCTGGCGGCTTTATGACCTGTGGTCTGATGCTCTTCTCCGGCAGTTTGTACTCGTTGGTGTTGACGGAACAGAGAAAGCTTGGAGCAATCACGGTGCGTCAGCCTCCTCGACGGTTGAGTGAGACCCCAGGAATGACTGACTTGTTCGGTGTGCTGCACCTCAATCTCGTCATGGCGAACTTGCTATGAACAGCCCTTTGGTGGCGTCGCGTTTGTCGCTGGATGGCTCGCTTTGCTCTTGTAGACGCAGCGGAGGAGCAAACCCCAAGCATGATTCTAGCGCATTCCTTTTGCTTCCATAGTTCTCCACCGTCAGAGTTGACGTCTGACACGTTTCTTGGCCAGATACGTTCGTTCTTTCATCCGAATGGAACGCATCTAGGTCGTCTCGATGCTGGCGAGAAGATATGAAAAGTGGGGCAGCAAAACGTGATGCCTACATCGGCCGAGGGAAACGAAAAACGCGCCAGGGCAACGGGAATGATAACAGTTTTGGTTGTTTGTGACTGTAGTTCTGTGTTGCTCATCGTTGACTGACCATACTGAGCAAAGCACATCACTTCATCCGTGAAGTCCATTGTCTCCTGACAGAACAGAGAAAGCTTGCCGCGATCAATGTGTTGTCTCTATGTGAGACTGAAGTGCCATCCATGACTTCAGCGACTCGGTCTCCTCCAATCTGCAGAATCAGCAACCTACTGTTTAAATCGCGTTCGTTGCTGGATCTTGATGGAACTGTCGTGTGAACTCCCAAGCAGAGGCCCATCTTGCCTCAGCTTTCGCAATGCCAGTGCCACTTCGGACAAATCATGCTCAACAGATTCACTCTCATGACGATGCCTTTCAAGTGTTCAGCTACGTGTTTTGTTTGAAAGAATGGTATTGGAGTCGATGCTTTCGAGCAAGAGCAGCTCCATTGTACCGGCGCAGAGGAGACTGGGCACAATTCAAGCTGCTCACTCGAGTGCTCTTGCGAAGGACGTTGAGGAGTATTCCGCAATGGAACAGAGCAATCAACAGGCAAACGGTTGGCCATCTCCAGAGCCGAAAGAGGTCCGTTTGTTGATGCCAACATGTGTCGCAGAGGTCTTGCAGCCAGTGCCGAGGCTCGCCGTGTCTTTGTGGAGCCCGCGGGAACCCGAGAAGCTCGCCACAGTCCAACTTGAATGCTAGCATCAGCTGCTTCAAAGAGAGGAAGAACGGATGGCAGATAGAATTCAGCATGACGCAGAGTGACTTCCCTCATTGTCGCTTGCCGTGATGCAAGCTGTCCAAGTCGGACGGCGCCGACTGCGTCATCACGGCAGTCGTGAACAAAGCATATCGTTTGGTACCGTACAGATCCATGAATCACCTGCATTGAAGATGCTAAGGCCTCGTCCCACTCCACTGGTACAGTGTACCTGTCTGGATGGGTGAAATGGCGGTACACTGTACCACTGGCCTGGGCCTGTCCTTTTTCTGTTGTTTCCTCGAAATTGAACTTGGAAGCAAAGACTCGCCCAAGTGAGGTCAGAGGGCAAGCGGAGAGCAGTTGAGCTCACAATCCAATCGCCTCGGTCGAGCACAAGAGCAGCCATCCGGTTTCCATACAAACGCCAAGTGAAAGCTCAAGAGAACGAAGAGCATGTTGACGCGTCCGACCCTTGCACGTGTATCCTCCTTTGCGCTGCGCCATCAGCTCAAGGCCTTTTCCACGGTCGCCGCGGAATTGGATGTGAGTGGACGACAGAAAGCGGTCGAGGTGAACGGCAAGGACTGACCGAGAAGCTGGGCGGATGCTTGATTCGTAGGCGAGCAAGTTGCAGATCGAGCGAACGACCAAACCCAAGGTATCCATTCTTCGGGCAGATGAAAGCACCAGCAACGACTCAGCGCATGCTGACCACTTGGTTCTCTTGTCTCTCTCTATTTTGCTTTGCACTTGGTATCCATAGCCCAAGCTCCCCAAGGAACAACTCAAGTTCGGATCCACCTTCACGGATCACTTGCTTGAAGTGGACTGGACAGCGGCAGAAGGTTGGAAGGCTCCCAAGATTCGGTGCGTGCGCGCTCAGGACAGTCAAATGTGATCAGATCCTCGACGGATGCTGAGTTTGCCTGGTATTTTCTCTTCGATGTGTCAGTCCGTATGGCCCCTTCTCCATGGATCCTGCCAGTTCTGTTTTCCATTACGCCATTGAGGTGCTTTCTTCGCTTGTGGAAACATTTCTTTGATCGTGTCAATAACGCTGCTTTGCTTGTGTTGGACTCGGCAGTGCTTCGAAGGCATGAAGGCATACGTCGATGCCAAGGGAAAGATCCGTCTCTTCCGTCCGGATATGAATATGAAGCGAATGAATCGCTCGATGAATCGTTTGATGCTTCCGGTGGGTTGGTTGCATCTCCTATGCTTGGTGGTACCGGACACGTTTACTGACTTTCACTTGGCTTGTTACGGCTATCAATAGACCTTTGATGAAGAGCAATTCACGGAGTGCATGAAGTGAGTGTCGGAACTCTGGTTGTCGCGTGCTATACCATTTTGTGACGATACAAATGCGTTTGCTGGTGATGCAGGGAATTGATCAAGCTGGATCGCGATTGGATTCCAAAAGGAGATGGCTACTCACTGTATCTTCGTCCAACGGCCATTGGAACCCACGTAAGCGACCAGCTCCTGAATGGCTAGATCAACCCTTCATCTTATTGGGTTGTTTTGCTTGCACCTGTAGCCCTTCATTGGTGTGAATGCTTCCTTGAGTGCCAAATTGTACATCATCATGTCTCCAGTCGGTCCCTACTACCCCGAGGGCTTCAACCCCGTCAAGCTCTATTCGACCGAAAAGTTTGTTCGCGCATGGCCAGGTGGCACCGGTGGCTACAAGGTTGGTGGCAATTACGCGCCTGGCATCATGCCGCAACTGCATGCGGCCAAGAAAGGTTACGCGCAGAACCTGTGGGTCTTTGGCGAAGACCATCAAGTCACCGAAGTCGGCACCATGAACTTGTTCGTGCATTGGATCAACGAGAAGGGTGAAAAAGAACTTGCAACCCCGCCGTTGACCCGAGGAGACATATTGCCAGGTGTTACGCGCGACTCCATTCTGAGTCTCGCCCGAGAGTGGAGCGAGTTCAAGGTATCGGAACGTGCCATCAAGATGAAGGAGATCAAGAAGGCTGTCGATGAGAATCGCATGCTTGAGATCTTTGGCTCGGGCACCGCCGCGATCGTGTCGCCGGTGTCGCTGATCAACTACAAGGGCGAGGACCTGAAGATCCCACTTGAGGGTACTGACGGCAAGGCCGGACCTTTGGCGGAACGTGTATGGAAACAACTCACGGACATTCAGGTACGTTGGCTTTGTTTTGGTTGCTGGTGGCAATTAACTGAACGAATCTCCTTGTGACTTTGATGCAGTATGGCCGCGTTGAACATCCATGGAGCGTCGTGGTGAACTAACCTACCTGTCACCCGTTAACCATTAGATTGTCATCTTTCTTGCTTGCGTAACGGACACAATCAATCAAACAACTGTCGTTCATTTGTGTGTCACACACCATTTGCTACCAAATTCTGTTGCTTTCGTGTGTTTTGGTACCAAATTGAGTTATTCGGTGTTGGTTGATGATCGGCTCAAGATGGACGTCGTGGGGGCGTCGCACTTGTAGACGGTGGCTTCATTCATTCACTACACGATCGTTTGGTTCTTCTTCTGTTGCTGACGGCTCGGTGCACGTTCCGGTTCTTCTGGAGCCGACGCTGAACCTCTGGCAGCACAGTGAGGCACGGTACTTTGTGGATGGCACTGTTGGCTTTGGCGGCCATTCGAGTGCACTTCTTGCGCGCGATCCATCGATCCAGCTGCTCTGCATCGATCGAGATCCTCAGGTGCATTTTCTTTGTCCTCTTCTTGTTCCTTTGCCAACCGTTTGGCGCTGATGGTCCAACAACTTCCAACAGATTCTGGAAATGGCGCGGAGGAGACTTGACGCGTTTGGCTCGCGAGTGCACTTCTGTTTGGGTTCCTATCGCGATCTGCCGCGGCATCTCGAGGATCATCAGTTTCCTTCCGAGGTGGACGGCATTCTCGTTGATCTTGGTGTCAATAGCTTCCATTTGGACCACGGCGAGCGAGGATTCAGCTTACAACACAATGGACCACTGGACATGCGCTTCAACCCACAAGAAGAAGGAGCCATTACGGCGGCGCACATTGTCAATACGTTTTCCGAAGTCGAACTCACTCAGGTAATGTCCTTCGTTAGTAAATCTTTAGTTGACAGTATACACAATCGAAACACCGTTGGTTTGGTGTGTTAACTGAATTGATTGGTCGACTGCCTCACAGCTATTTCGTGAGTATGGCGAAGAAGTCCGACTGGCCAAAGAGTTTGCCAAAGCGATCGTTCGCGAGCGAGAGGAGAAGCGTGTGGTGTTCGAGACCACCCACCAGCTTCGCGATTGCATCGAGCGCATCGCCAACAAATGGCGAAAGCGAGGACGCATTCATCCGGCGACCCAGTGCTTTCAGGCGCTTCGAATTGCGGTGAACCAGGAGCTCGAACACGTGCAAGATGGCGTACGCATGCTCGCCGACACTTTGGCGCCCAACGGAAGGCTGGGTGAGTCATTCTTTTATGACAGAACGTGACCATGTGTTGGGTTGAGCTGATGGGTGTTCTGTTGCGGGTTGCTATCCAGTGACGATTGCCTTCCACTCGCTGGAAGATCGACCCATCAAGCGATTGTTTCGCGACCTTTCGGCGCAAGACGACGACGCACACAAGGTTCGCTCTGAACAAGGCACGAAACTGATCGGACCGGTTGAACTAAATCTCCCCCTTTGCCGTTGTGCTGTGCTGTCGTGCCGATCGCATTTAGCAATTCCGTCTGGTGCGCCGAAAGAACCTCCAGGCGCCCAAACATGAAATCGAAGAGAATCCTCGCGCAAGAAGTGCGCGACTTCGGTGTCTTGAGCGCGTTCGATGAAAACAGGTTTTATCCATTGATCCAATGGATCTAAATGGTTTGTCATCTGTCCTCAACGAGCACAAAACAAAAAGTCGTCAAACAGCATCCACTCTGGTGGTCTGCTGGCAAGCGTCCAACTGCACAGAGGTTCAAACCCCGCATCTACATCGCCGCTTTCTTGACGTCGCGGATTCGGGCAAACATCATGATTGAAACACCTATATCACTCTTCTTGGGCATGGGTTGCACCCGAAAGTCCGCGTTGCCCGTGGGGACCATGTTCTGCAACTAACGCTGTCAGACCCAAACACGACCGCCGTCTCTGTACAGGAAGAAAGTGCTTGTCGTTTGGCTTCCCCAGTATGCTTCTGTTTACTTCGCCTTGATCGTGGTCGTGGGTGGATTCATCGATTCCATGACGTCATCAAACTCGGTCACTGTTATCCAGCTGAGCGCGCAAAGCTTCCATCAACGCCACACGTTCCGCTGCGGCGTTGTCATCCGCAAAAGCCACGTTGAGAAGCTCTTTGGCGACACGAACTCCATCACTTCCACAGTTGCCAAGCAACGTACCCATCGTTCTGGCGGCAGTCGAATTCCCATCTCCACTCAGAATCCATTCGTGTTTCCGCCAGAAATCGAAGAATCTGGCCGCGAGCTCCCGTGACGAACAGCCAGCTTCATGGTGCTGTGGATTCACCTGAAACGACACCATTTCTTTCGGCAAGACAATACTATGCAGCCGTACTCGGTGGGACTTCATCAGATCGCAGTATTCCTCAAATTGCGGTCGACTCGGATTGGCTTTCAGAAAGCATTGTAGTAAGCGGCGAAGTGTGTCTTGTCGATCCTCCAATCTCGCCTCTCCACTCAGTTTGCGCAAGCCATGCTTCAGCACCTGCAGAACTACGTCTACTCGAGTCCAACGCTCATTGTTGTTCTGCAACTCCACCGAGTCGTCAAGCGCTTTGGACAGCACACAGATCATTTCTTTGGACAAGTTCTTCACTGACTGAGAGTCCATCCACTGGGTCATCTCTTCTATTGGAACATTCATCTTGATCATCTGGAGCAAAACGATGTCCCATGTCTTTCTGGGAAGTATATATCCTTTTCCCCGTGCAGCTGCCAATTCCGCGATCTCAACGGCATTCCGCAGTCCACGGTATGGATCGTCAGCACGAGACGCATTCGCATACACCACACGATTACACATGCGATAGTCAACGGAACCATCCGAGGTTGTTGTGAGAGTCTTCTTCAATCGGCCAAACAGCACCTCTGGAGTTATCTCATCATCTTGAGGCTTTTGATTCATGCTTGAGCTGACCAGCACCTTCCTTGCCTCCAAAAACTCGGTGTGCTCTTCGGATCCGGTCTCGAGCTTGCTCTCCACAGCCTCAGCAAACTCATTGCGAAACTCTGCGCCGTCATCGCCAAAACCCACTTCCAGAATCTCCTTCGCAACGCGTACACCATCACTTCCGCATTTCCCAAGCATCCGACCCATCTGCTTACAAGAATCTGATGCTGTTGGACCTGTTAGAACTCTTTCGTTCTCTCTCCAGAAATTCAGCAGAGGCACAGCAATCTCGCGACCGGATCCGCCAGACCGATGGCGCGAAGGATTCACGTAATACCGAACGATCTTTTCAATCTTGGACTCATTCTCACTTGTGCCATGAGACGTCATGAAAGACACAAAGCGTTCAAGCTGCTCAATGCTCGGTTGGGCATCTAGAAACGGATCAAGCAGGTACCGCAGAGTACTCCGCTGCTGAGCTGGCTTCACTTTGTTGTTTTTTGTCTCCAAGTAGTACTGCAACAGATCCAGAACCACGTCGACAGTTCTCAGGTGCACCAGTGTGTTCGACAGCACGTAAACCATCGCTGACGTCATGTTGTGCACTGGTTGAGAGTCCATCCATTGCGTCATTTGCTCTACCGGTTGTTCCATCTCGATCATCTTGAGCAGAATCGAATGCCACGACTTGCGCGGCAGTTGAAATCCTCGATCACGCATCCAGCGGGCGATTTCCATTCCATTGGACAGCCCTTGTAGTGGTCTCTGATGGTGATGTACATTTGCGTATATACCACGAGAGTACAAGTCGTAATCCATTGGTGTGGCACCGCTGTCCTTTCTGTCCTGCAGGAAACCATAGAGCCGCTCCGGGCTCCTCAATCGGTCCTCAACAATCAGTGAGTACTCCTCTCGCTCTTTCGGGTCCAACTTGATGAAGTTCTCGAGTTGCTGCTCCAGAAGCTCACAGTTTTTCTCCATCATCTCATTGACATCCGAAGAGCTCACAGGCTTCGAAAGCCTCAGACTCGACTGCCACTTCAACACGAAACAATGCTCTTGGTAAAAAGCCAAGACATTTGCTGCGATCTCCTTCAAAGAACGACCTTGTTCGTGATGCAACGGATTTAGCAAGAACCACACGAGTTTTGGGGACTGCAGGTCATCGGCGCGACAACGACTGCTCTTCATCAGTTTGACGTACTGCTCCACTTGAGCAACGCTCGGCCTGGCACGCAATAACTGATTCACCAGGTAATTCATCAGTGCCTCTCGGCCCTTTGCGGATTTTTTGACGCTCTGCATGGTGAACAAATGGTCCAGCAAGAGCAGCGCGATGTCCACTTCTTGATGATACTGCAGCGCACTCGACACCACGTAAATCATAGCTTTGGTCAAATCTTCCACGGGTTGAGAGTCCATCCAGTCGGTCATTTCGTTCACGGGGAACTGCACCTCGATCATCCGTAGCAAAATGGAGGTCCAGGCCTTCTGGGGTAGCACAAAGGCTTCTTCTACACGTTCTCTGGAGCATTTCGCCAGCTCAATGGCGTTGACGAGGCCTCGTTCGCGGTCCCAGTGACGATGTACATTCAGAAACACCGCATTGCGCAGCGCTTGCCCGTCCACCAACGCGTGCTCTTCGGAGCTTCTGATGGCGTTTTTCACATGACGAAACAGCCATTCGGGGTTCTGAGCGTCTGCTTTGCGTCCACTCGGCGCTTGGGTTGCTTTGCCACCCCCGTTGGCAAATCCGCGACGCTCCAAATTCCGCAACCCACCGGTTGCTGTCGTCCCACGCTGCCAATTGCAGTCGCCGCCCAGAGAAGCACCAGCAAGTCGCATGGTGAGATGTCTCGCGGACTTGTGGACATGTGCAGGCAGCAGCCGTTGAGCTCCCAAGCCACCAATTGACACGCAGCCGCGCACCATTGTCGCCTTGGACTGCACCATGCGCCACATGGTGGGAGGTTGCTGTTCCTAAATGCAGTAGCGTCAAACGAGGGATGCTGTGCGTCCCCGTCGCACACACTCCAGCATATGAGACCAGGCGAAGTCTTCGAAAAGACCAAAAGTCATTTTGGAAATATCTTGAGCTTGCATTCCTCTGATAAGTTAAAGAGTATGTGTCTATCTGTCTGTCTTCCGATCGTTTTGCTCTACTGCACGATCAACGCGTCCAACCGCAGCAGGTCCTCGTCCAACAGGTCTGCAAAGTCCACTGGTAGAAGCGACCACTCATTGGGAATCTGGACTTGGTCCTCGAAGGGATGGGCGAGTTGATTGTCATGGCCAGGAGGCACATTCGCGTGCCCATTGGCGAAGCCATTCGATCCAACAGCTTGACAACTGGACGCACCAAACGTTTGCATTGGTCGTTGCAACAACGACGTCAAAAGTGCACGCAGCTGTGCATTCTCTTCTTCAGATCTCTCCAAACGTCTCTCCAGTGCTTCGATTCTCTGTTTGACGCGTCGTCGAGACTCGGCAGCAGCTTCGCGATTCTTGGCACGTCTGGCTTCCATGCGTCGACGCTGAAACTCTTCTGTGGTTGTGCAAGTAGAGGCGTTGGTAGTAGGAGCTGGCATTGCTTGTACAGTGGTCAGGTCCACTCCGCGGAAGGAGGACAATTGAATAATGAGGTTCTTGAGCTCACGAATGACATGTTGTGGCATGGCCCCATGCATTCTGCCCCAGAACTGAATTGATTGAGGTGCTTGGGCTGGGATATTCTATCATCTATTTGGCGTCCAGTATCCACCAGATCCAGCCATTCGCCAAACAGTTTACAGTGCAATCAAGAGCTCACTGTTCGCCGACGGGAAGAGACAAGCCCAAACGCCCGGACGGGTTGATTTGCTGCATCTGACCCTTTGAGATCCACCCAACCACTATAGCATAGCTTCACAATTGGTGCAACGGTTACAAGAACCAGTGCATCCATGCTGCTCTTTTGGCTGGTCCTCTCGATGAACCAGCGATGAACCAGCGTGACATCGTGTAGGAAATGGTTGCTGGTGCAGAGTCAGTCAGTCACAGTGCGCTGGCGCTATCGCAAGTGCCCAGACGACGGTGGCCACCGAAAAGCTTGACAACTGCAAGCGGAATTACAGTGGATTCCTGTGATTCTGGCAGCTTGCGTTGTGGTGTTGAACGGGCGATACGATGATACTGTCAATGGACGAGCGTGACCACCGGAGTGCGACTAGTAAAATGAACCTTTTGGCGAGTCCCCGAGCAGATGGGAAGCGACGTCACAATGGGTTGGTAAAGCTCATGACCGACCAAACACGGACTTTGACGTTCCTTTGACGTGGAGCAAGTGGACTTGGAAATCCGGTTGCCGACGCGGTTGAAATCCATTCGAGTGAGTGCAAGGAATCCACCGCCAGCCATCCGCCGTCGATAGAGAAGAGCCAGAGCCAGAGCCATGATGGCAAACATCGAGTTGGCCCATGGATCGCCTTGCGTTTGAGTGTGAGCATGAGCTTGTTGAGCGGAGACGGAGGTTCCGTCTCTTGATGGCAGACGTTTCAGATAATCTCCACAAAGGCTGGACAGCATGATGCAATCGGCGCAAGAACCAGGGCAGGCTGGGTGCATCCACGAATCCACGAGCAACGCTCGACCTCGACGACTGTGTCGGTTTTGGTTGGCTGCTCCAGTCAAGTGAAAGCGCCAAAGTGTGCAAAGCCACTGCACCATTGGGACATGTGAATGAGAGCTTGAGAGGAATCCGTCACTGGATTCGAGTGACTGCACGACACGGAGTTGCAAACAGACTCGTTGGTTCCATGTAGGAGCTTGCTCAAGTGGGTCATCGCTTCATCTTTGTGATGGACTCTTCCTTGGTTGGCATCGAGATGACAAAGGTACACCGTCGTCTTGAAAACTTGACGCAATGGACGCCGAATGCAGAGCAAACTCCACCAAACTCGGTCTTCGTCATAAACTCGATGCGATGCTGGCGCGCAGTCGCTGTTATTTGCCAGTGGGTTGGGTCAACGTGGAATCCCACGCAACCTTTGAGCCAACTGCGTAAGCCACGACACAAATGCACGGCACAAGTGTCGTTTCACAAGTGTACATCACACAAAGCTCCTGCATTGTTCATAAGTTACTATCCGGTTTCGGTTTGTCTGTCTGTCTGTCCGTCGGCTTGTCATCTCTCTACAGCATTTGTAAATTCTCCAAGGCAAGCAAGTCCTCGTCCGACAGTTCTGCGAACTCCAGCGATGGAAACAGACTGTCGCGGGGAATCTGGTACTCTTCTTCTTGAGAATGCTGGAAGAGTTGATTATTTGTCATCGGCATACAGTCGTATGGGTTGAAGGTATCGTTGGGAAGAGCTTGAGGTTGCTGTTGGCCCATGCTGTTCATTTGCGGCGCGTACGATGCAGGCTCAATGGGCAGGTGGACTTGTTGCTGCAGGAAGCAATTTAAAAGCGCGCGCAACTGCTCATTCTCTACCTCCGTTTTCTCCAAACGGTTCTCCAGCGCTTGGATTTTCTGTTTGATTCGTCGTCGCGACTCGGCGGCCGCTTCACGATTCTTGGCGCGTCGCGCTTCGAGACGACGCTGTTGGAACTCTTCCATGGTCATGGACGGAGCGACGTTGATCGTGACAGCCTGCATTATGGGTGGAGATCAGGAGAAGCAATACGGTGATACTGTCGATGGACGAGTGCGAGAGCGGGGATCCACTCGGTCGGATGCGAAAAGCAAAATGAGACATCCTTGACAAACCAAAAGTGCAGCTGAACGGATCACCAAAGCAATTGACGCTCTCAGCGTGGCCTTGTCAGTGCTGCAAAATCCGGAAATCTGGTTGCCTGCAGGCAGAGAATCCATTTCAAGTCCACGGTTCTCTGCTGACTGCAAGAGAAGCGCAGCATTTGGCATGACTGACTGGGATCGTGTCATGCCAACGACCTGTCTCTTGGAGCTTTTGGTGCGCGACCTTTCAAGATCCGTGGACAGAACCGGAGCGCACCACATGCTGCGATGGCGAAGAACCAGTGCATCTGCCTCTCGCCGTTCAAGTCTGGCCACCATTTCTCTCTCTCTCTCTCTCTCTCTCTCCGTCGGTCCGTTTCTCTGGCCTCACCGATGGAAAAGTGACAGGAACTCAGATCACATGCAAAGCCGCTAACGCAATCGTCGACGAAGCGGTGGACGGGGATAAATGAATCACTTGGCCAACTGGAATTCTCTGACTGGAAATGGGAAGAAACTTCCATGCAGCTGCGTCTGGCGCGGCGCCAGCGATGGACAAGTGCATCGCCAAGAGAGATCTCTGGATGTGGGTGAGGCTTTGGCGAGGGAGAGAGGGCATCTGTATAAGTCAACGGCGCTTCATGGGTCCAACCGCGCAGTGTTCCCGATGGGCTCCATGCTTGTGGCTCACCAGCATGAAAACCGGCCGAAGCAATCCACCATTTCTACTTACACTTGATTCCTGGGACCTTAGGGCTGCCTTGTATCTACTACTATCTGCGATCGCCACCAAGCGATCTCGACCAAAAGTCCATGAAAAGAATGAAAAAGAATCCGCTCACGATGGCGTCGTGTTCTGTTTCTTGCCCCAAATGGCTCCTTTTGGCCCGGCGCTGTGTGGGTGAGTGGCACTGGGAGATGGCAGAGCCGGGCCTTGCTTCAACGACATCAAGGTCGTCCATCTGTCAACAACCTGCTTGTCTTCTGCTCAGAAATGGATCCGGCCAAGTGCTGGATTTCCCGACGAAGTGAACGCTGCAGATCAGGCGACCCACCACCCACCAGACATGAAACAAGCCAAGATCCAATGACAGGTCATCCACAAGAGACGTCCCGTCAACACGCCAACTACTAGTATCAGGAGGTACTCAAGTCGTCACAGAAATCCAGCGAGCCTCGCTCCTGCTTCTGGTGCTGCTGCCGCCGCTGCACGGCTTGTTGTTCTGCTGCTTCCTCGCGTGTCGCGACGACGACGAGACAAAAAGCGGAAGCAACGGACCCATGCAGATCATTTCTCGATTCCCTCCCTCTTGGTTGAACCCGTCCGAATCGAACGAACGCGTGAGCACGTATTGTTGTTGCCTGTCGCCATTACCTTCCTCTCCACCTGCGCACGATGAACACGCCGACGCCGACCATCAGCGTCACGCCAAAGATGAGCATGGAAGAGTTTGAGCAAATGCGCAAAGAGCTGCGACGCGCCAAAAACCGCGAAGCAGCCGCCGAGTCGCGACGCCGCGTCAAACTTCGCCTCGAAGAGCTCCAGAGCCGTCTGGATAAGACCGAAGAAGAAAACTCCCACTTGCGCGCCCTCGCCAGCTTGCTGATGCAAAGCGTCGTGGAACCCACCGCGTTGTCCTGCGCGCAGCAAGCCGAGATGGCTGCCACTCTCTACTCGGAGAGCTTTGACGACGCCTACATGGACCAGTACGACTACAACGCCGCGTTGCCCACCAGCGAGCACCAGCTACAGCACCACCAGCTGCAGTTTGGGCTTCAACAACAAGTGCCGCAAATGGCTAACTGCGCTGTGCAGTCGTCATCGTCGCTGGGCGACTGCGCCGACTGCGAGGTGCTGGACGAGGATCTGGAGTTGTTACTGCTCTAGCTCTAGGCTCTCGGCGAGAGAGAGAGAGAGAGAGAGAGAGCTCCGATGAGAACAGGAGTATGCGTGCCTGTAGTGTTGAGACCCAGTCTTTCGAGAATGGTAAAAGAACAAATCGTAGCATCATGGTTTCAAGCGAATGCTCGTTGGGTTCCACCTGTTTGGATCTTATTGAGGACAACCGCGACCACGTCTGGTCAGAACGAACCATCACACAGACACGACCCGATGCAAACAACACTCCAAAACAAGTCGGGAGGTGATTCTCCAAACCAAACAGCTCATTGCGACAGAATTCCATGGAGCAGGTTCATCGATTGATGCCTCCGACGACATGTTCGATCCCGTCAGACACGTTGATGCACTGGACGGCTCAGGTGTTTGACGCTCCGGTTGAAGAACCCACGGCGTGAACCTTGCAGCTACCTGACACGCGATCCGCGCCATCATCTGAACGGAACGAACACAACCGGATGTCTGCAACAGGCTCGCCAGGACAAATCGGCGCATGTCGTCATCAGTTGGCCTCCAAACGCTTCCAACCTCACACGGACGCGGCCAGAAACTCTCAAGCCATATCCACTGGAATCCTCCGTCGAACTGCCCAGCTGCTCAGTTGATCCTGGCGATTGCGATAGAAGAGAGCGTGGTACAGAACCAAAATGATCTGTGGTGGATGGTCGACGCAACCATTTCCACCATCCAGTCCAGTTCTGCCTGCTGGTTCTTTGCACCGCCCACGACCTGATTCGGACCAGCCAAGCGATCATCAAAGGTCGCGCCATCGACTTGAATCCAAGTCTTGAGCTCAACAAAGCGCAAAGATCAAGCCAGTAGTCAAGAAGAAAGCGAGTGGCTTGTCTCTTCGCCTTCCTGGTTGGACTTTGGCGGCGTTGATTGCCGTTGAAGAAACACTTGGAACAAGTGGGTGCATTTGGTGGATTCACCCCGGGGAGATAACGTCCATCCAAGATGTTCACGGACTGATCTAATAATCCAAGGGACCTGCACCCTTGCATCCATTTCCTCTCGAGAGCCGCAGCGTCATGGCAATCGCGAGCAGGCGATTCAACAGCCGCCTCATTTCTCAATTGTTCTCCAATCGACAGCGTGTTTGTCACCGCGGTGTCCACAACAAAACGGAACAATGCAACAAACGCCGAATGCTACCTCTGCTTGGTTGACTTCGCCGATGACCTCGCAAGCGATGACGATGGAAGAGTTCCAGCAACGTCGACTGGAAGAGCGACGTGCCAAGAATCGCGAGGCAGCGGCCGAGTCGCGCCGACGCGTCAAAGACAAAATCCACGCGCTGCAGAGCCGTTTGCAGAGAACTGAAGAAGAAAACGCGCAGTTGCGCGTGCTTGTGACTTGGCTGTTGCAACAACAAGTGCATCCGCAGGCTGGTTCCAGTCCTCCACCAGTTGCTGCTATGAATTCCCTGCAATCCGATGGATTTGCCGTTGGATGTACTGACCAATACAACAACTACATGCCACCACCAACTGATGGTCCATTAATGGTTCCAGTGCACGGGCGGCGCGAAGAACCAAACGCTTTGGCACTCCCGCCCCTTGGTTTTCCTGAGCTACTGGAAGAAGATCTGCGGGTGCTGGAAGATGCATTGATGCTGTAGGACAGATCTGGATCCAAGTGCATTAACTTATGAACAACAATCGATGGCGGTCGTCTTGTGCGTGGGTGAGATAGTGTGCGTTTTTGCTAGCGCAGGAGCCACGTCAGCTGTGGTCCTGGATGAATTCCCAGCGCTCTTGGTGGTGGTCTCATCCGTCCATCGGATGCTTACAGACCCGGCAAGTCTGTGTCAAATGGATCCGCGAGCTTGGGACGGAAGTATGAGTGAGGTATGACGATCGTGAGTCCACTGCTAAAGGTGTGGTAGTCGCGTCATGGAATGGAACGGCAGAGTGCACACACACCAAAAGCTTTCAGCTCGCCTTTGCGACTCAATTGGCGCATCTGCACTGCCATGGATTCATTGACCCTTGAGCTTGACAGCATGCTAACATGCAGCCTGACATGTCATGGCTTGATGGCTTGTTGGTTGGTTATGAATCGACCAACCTGCGGCCATCATGGGGCATGGCTTGAACTGGACCATGACTAGTGAACTCCATGACAAAACTCTTGCGAGACATGATCGCATCTGAACTCGTTGGAGGATGCAACCGACCGAAATGGGGCTCCAACTCCACGATCGAGAGTTGGTTCAAGCCACCCACGAAACTCTTCCAAAGGACCCAGCGATCCACTGGAATTCTCGCGCGCTGTCAACTCTTTTTGGCGATTGTGAGTTGGCGAGTGCGATGGCGATGGCGATGGCGATCGACTGGCTCTGCACAGCAGGACAGAAAGAAATGTATCCGACAACCATTTCCTACTGCGTTGTTTTGCCAACACCCATGCTGGTTCCAGAGGCCAGACAGCAGCGTTGGTCGGTCGACTGTCACGGTCGTGGACTGGTGCTGGTGTCCAACCAAATGGATTCTGTCAAGAGATCTTGAAGCGCCTCGACACCAGAGAGACATACACACCGTTCCATCGACTCCTCCAATCTCTTGGAGCCACCAACGGCTTGTCTCTTTGCCTTGCAAATCCACTGTGCAGTGCGCCGTGGGTTGGCATGGTTGGGGGGGGCTGGTGGATTCTTTGACTCGACGAAGCCAGTCTCCAGTGGAATCCTTTGCGCCAATCCAGCCATCGCAGACGACCCAAACGTGTCAAATGCTTCCATCAACTCGATTCGTGCGCCGTTGAGGAGCGCCAGTTCCCATTTTGCGCTTTTTCCCACCCAGTGGAAGCGATCACCAAACTCTCACTTTGAGTAATCACCCGAAAGACCATGCAAGCGCCACCGACTACTGCCAACGCCACGGCTGGCATGACCAGAGAAGAGTTCCAGCGTCGGCGCATGGAAGAGCGACGCGCCAAGAATCGTGAAGCGGCCGCCGAGTCCCGACGACGCGTCAAACAGAGAATCCAAGCACTCGAGAGCCGCTTGGAGAAAACCGAGGAAGAGAATGTGCAATTGCGTGCGCTTTTGACGTCGCTACTGCAACAACAACAACAACAACAACAGTCTGCTGCGCTAGCGAGTGGTCAGCAAGTGCATGCCGCCAATCCGCTGCTGACTCCAGGCTTTGGCGATGCAAACGTCCATCAGTTCAACGGTTTGCCATCGGCACTGGGCTGTCAGCAAACCATTTTCCAAGACCAACTCGATCAGCTGCAATTGCCAAACGAATTGGATTTGAATATGGGGTTTCCGTCGTTAGAGTTTGCCGAGTTGTTGGTCGACGATCTGCTGGGGGTGGAAGATGGCTTGATCCTGTAGGAGGATAGGCGCCAACCAGCGAGCAAATATTTATGAGGAAGAATGGAAGAGATGTCAGGAATTGAACCCTTTGCGCTTTGTGTTTGATTTTGTTGACGATCGATCGCATGAATGCAACGATTCCCTTCGCTGAACGATCGACCCAACAACACGGAGCACATTCTCCCTCCAAAAGACCTCGTTTGTCCATTTGGCTCAACTCCGGACGCACCACGCCGAAGAAAACCTCTCTGTACCCCTGAGGTCATCGCTAACCAGCTACTGGAGACCTTTTTCGCCCTGCTTGTTGTTCTCGTTTTCATTCTGTTGGCTGACCATCGACTCCTTGTTCCCGCCTGCATGCACAGTGATGCCCAATGCACTCAAGGTGTGTACAAACTCCATCTTTGCGTCACCATCGTATTTCAGATGACGCAGCACAGCCTCTGCAAACCCACGACGATTGTTGCCGTGGTCGTCAATGAACGCGGCTTCCAACAACTCTTTGGCGACGCGAACGCCGTTGCTTCCACTAGCCCCGAGCATCGACCCCATGCTCCTGACCGAGTGTCCTTTGCCTGCCAACAAGGCTTCATGCTTCCGCCAGAAATCCATGAACCGCACAGCGATCTCTCGCGTTGAACTGCTTGGGTCATGCTGAGCCGGATTCACAAAGAACGACACAATTGCCCGACGCCAGAAAAACTTTATCTGCACCTGGTCTGCTGCCATGAAGCCGATGTATTGGTCTAATTGCTCCAGAGGCGGTCGGGTTTTTAAGAAGGCATCGAGCAAAAAGCTCAGCACAGCTCGTCGATCGTCTCGTTTAGCCTTTCCGTCCACTTTCTGCAGCCATTGACGCAACAAAACGACCACGATGTCCCGCTTTGACGCGTCTTTGAGGGCGTTTGAGAGCACGTACACCATCGCGAACGTCAAGTTCTCCACTGGCTGGGTGTTCATCCATCGGGTGATTTGGTCCACAGGGTACTCGTTCTCCACCATTCTTAGCAGCATCGAACTCCACGTCTTGGCCGACACAGAAAAACCTGGTCGATCGGCCATCAAGTACGCAAGCTCGACACCTCGGGCCAACCCCTGCGTAGGGTGCGCACGATCGTGAACACTAGCAACAATGGCGCGAACGCACACATCGTAATCAAATGGAGCCGGGTCACAGCTTGATGCTCTCTTGAGGGCCATTGCATACAGTCGCGTTGAATTCGACAACTCGCAACGAACAATACGAAAGTACTCTTCCCGCGCTTGTGGGTTCATCTTGACCAGACTCTCCAGCTGCCGCTCAAGTTCCACACAATTGCTTTCCATTTGGTCCTCATCCATCCACGCTTCGCCTGTTTGTGGAAGACAAAGACTCGAATGCCAGCGAAGCACGTAGCGATGCTGCCGCAATAACTCCAAAGTGCTCCGCGCAATGTCTTTCAGCGGACGATTCGCCTCGTGATGCGATGGATCCATGTAGTATGCCATGATCCTGGCGGAAGTCAGCTCGTCAGCAGCTCTTCGACTTGATTGATACAATCGCACGTACGCCTCGACTTGCTCAATGCTCGGGTTGGCGTTTAGCAAGTGGCGCAGCAAGTAGCTCATCATCATCTCTCGCTCCTGGGCTGTGGTTTTGGCCGTTTGGTTCTTGATAATGTACTCCAACAGCTGCAACGCGACGTCCACTTGCTTGATCTTTTCGAACGCAACCGAGAGCACGTAAATCATCGAGCGAGTGTAGTTCTCGATCGAATGGGTCTCCATCCACTGGATCATCTCGTCTATGGGATACTGCATGGAGATCATGCGCACGAAAATGGCCTCCCAGGCCTTTGGCATTAGCGTGACGCCATGCTCTCCATTAGCTACCAATTTCGCGAGCTCAATGGCGTTAGCGAGTCCTCGTGCGGGATCTTGGTGGCGGATCGCGTTGCGATACACAGCCAGCTTGCACAGATTGTAATCCACATGGCCATGGCGATTGATAAGCTGACGCTTGGCGCGTGCAAACAACAGCTCAGCGTCTATCTCAACTGAGTGAGTGCTGCCGTTGCCATGGACGACTTGTTTCTTTTGCTTGGACGGGGTAGCAAACTCCCGACGAGCGAATTGGATGCTCCAAGTGGTGCTTCCTCCTGCGCTGAGAAAGTTCCCGCCACGGTCTCCAAAGGAAGCAGCAGAAGAAAAAGCCACAAGGGACAGACGAGAGGAAGATGTCCAAAGTTGCCTTTGCACCGGAAAGCACCAGCGACACGAGAGCCATCCAAGCGGTTTCCTGCCAATTCGCCGCAAGGCCATGATTGTGCAGAGGTGTACTTGGAGTCCTGAAATGTCATGACACGTTCAAAACGAGACTCATGGTGACAGATCACGGTAGAGTTCGCAAAACACGGTGGATCGTCTGGACGGTTCAAGGTTTGGTCCACCTACCCTCTTTTGGTACGGTATCCAGCATGGCAACTTGGAATGAGTCGAGGCATGGTGCAACTCGGCAGCATCTCAAAAGGTTCATAAGCAATCGCTGCATTGCGTTTTTCTGAAGTCACACGCATGATCCAGATGGCTAACGGTCTTTTTGGCTCTGCTTGTGCTTCTCGCATGACCGACCGACAACGGGTACGCACCATCTGAGGTTTCCCTCTTTTTGCTTGGATGGCATGTTGACCCATGGGGCCACCTCCTCCAGTTGAATTCAAGTTGACGGAAAGCACTTTTTTGGCTCTCATCAATAGTCTCCAGACCATTTCTCTTGAGGTTTTGCATTTTGCATCGCCGACCTCTGACCACCTGAGCCTGACCTGACATGGAAGCTCAGGACGAGACGCTTGGGCTGCTCAAGCGGACGACATGCAAAGACGTGGTTTAGCGAGTGGGAGACATCAACTACACCCTTCTCGCCAATGACGTGGCGTGCGTCTGACGTATGCCTGGTCCCAGACCGGCTGAACTCTTCTCTTCAACATCTGGAACTGGAGCTTTCGGTGGTACAGTGTACCACTTGATCTCTCGAAAAGAAACAGATCACTCCAAACCGAGGCGACGCACCGCTTTGCGCAAGCGAATGATCAGCAGTTGACTGGCGTTTTGCTGTGGCTTTTTCAAGCGCTTCAGCCAGTTCGTCAGATAGCAGTTGCACCACGCCATTTCTTCCACGCCAAGGACCAACCGGAAGGGCTTAGCATTCAGCCTCCTCCTTTCCAACAGCTGCCACACTCTAGTAGCTCCAATGGATCTTTTGCCCTCGGAATTACTGCTGGCCAGAGTATTTCCCTGTCTTTCGCTTCGCACGCGATGGAAATCACTTGCCAGAGTGTCTCGTCACTGGCGTCAACTCGCGTTGGCGTCGGTGCATCTCGACCAAGCGCTCGACCTGGTGAGCTAGTTGTTGGATTTGCTAGGATGTGCTTCCACCTGCTGCTGACAACTAATACCTCTACTTGCTCTTGTTGCCAGACTTGGTGCACAGGTGACTCCGAGCTGGAAGTGGTGGTATGTGAATGGACGGCTGACTCGATCTGCAGGCCCCGCTGCTTGCGGAACTCATCGTGTGTCTGCTCTTCCACAGACCCAAAAGCTTTTCCACCAGCGACCACAACAAACTCTTTCGTCGCAGATCCAAAGCATTTCGCTCTACGGTCCACGACTCACGTCAAAATATCTCTACCAGCTCTTCGACTGGCTTGGGACAGAGCGCATCCACCACATCCAACTAGAATCCAAGCAAATCCCCGACAAGGCGTTGCAACAACTCCGCGTGTGTCACCAATTACAGTCGCTTTCGTTGCACTGCATCAAACTCACCAATTCCGCAGTCATTTTGATGGCGCATAACTGCCCAAATCTTCGTATCGTCGACTTGTCCGGATGTTCACGTGTTCGAGATGAAGGCATCGTGACGATTGCCACGAAGTGCAAACATTTGACCTCGTTGAACGTATCTATGTGTCATCGACTCACCGATACGTCGGTCGAAGCTTTGGCGGATCGTCCCTCCACGTCGCTGGAGACTGTCGTCCTCGACAAGTGTCTTCGTGTAAGTACATGCATTGAGCGTGGAGGTCAAAGGCTCAGCTAATGGGAGTGTCAATAGATATCTGCTCTTGCGATTCGTCTGCTACTGGTGATGCAATCACAACTGCGTCATCTCTCGTTCGCACACAACGCCAAAGTCACCAACCACGAGTTTCTTTTGCTGCAGCAGCACCACTGTCACCTTCGTGTGCTCAACGTCAGCTTTTGCGGTGCACTGACAGATGATGGCTTCATCGCTCTCGCCAAGCACAATGCACCGTTTCTTCACGAACTCAACGTGAGCGGCCTCGTGCAACTCGAGCAAAGTGGCTTTGAACAGATCGCCGAATGCCAAAACCTTTGCGTGTTGAAGCTCAACATGTGTCGCGGCCTCACCAACGCGTTGATCCGTCAGATCACCCGATCGTGTACCAGGTTGCGCGTGCTTCTGCTTCAAGGATGCGTCAAAATCGACGACGCGGGCGTCAACAGTATCGCTAACAACTGTGCAGACCTTGAAGCTCTTTCATTGGACTTTTGCTTCAATGTGACCGACGTGGGCTTTGCCACGCTTGTCACCAAATGCAATCACCTAGAAGATCTCAACGTCAAGGCGTGTAATCATCTGACTCGTCAGGCTTTTGAGCTCTTGTTGCATCTCCAAAAGACCACTTCCCGCGTCGCTTTCACTCGATTCAACATTGGTGCCATTGCCGACTTTGACACGACCCTGGAATACGCGGATCTCATCAAGCAAGCATATCCTCGCTGCATCATCAAGTGGAACTGACGAGGCTGCGAATCGACTTCAGGCTCATGACCCATCGACATCTGTGTCCGTCTGTCTGTCTGTCTGTCTGGGTCTGGATGCATTTCGAACGTATTATCTATTGTACTATGCGATCGTAAACTGCTTGTGTGGGAACTGCGTTTGGATGATGGGTCCATGTCTTTCTTGTGCTACTCCAATGCTATCATTCCCTGGCTGACGGTTGTTCTTCCTCGGAACGCGAGAGCGAGCGGCACAGACGAACATCATTTGCAGTTGAAATCGTATGATCACCAGCACCATTGCAGAGCTCTGTAACAGCACCATTAGGTCCTATTTGTGAAGTCTTCCATCATTAACTCCAGATCGGTTGATGCTTGCCGATCCTTCAGAATAGAGTCTTGTATTTGGGTCTGAAACCTGATCTGTTCTGTTCGACTGAGGTGGCACACGAGACATCTTTGATGGACGCTTCCTCTTCTTCTTCTTCTGCTTCTGCAGCTACACCTGGGGCTTGTGCTGGCTCTGTACCGCTCGACAGTTCGAGTTCTACGCTCGGTGCGAGTCTCTTTGAGCAAGATGTGGCTGAATTGCTGCGCAAGCACGTAATCTCCCAAGACAAAGAGCTCGAGTTGCTCAGTTTGTTTGTGAACGAGGCGACCCGCAAAGAAGCTCTGCATCAGCTTCGTGGATTTCATCAACTGGAATTGGACTCGATCATCTCGCAGACCCGCGTGGAGCTGAATCAACGGCAACAAGACACCCTTGTGCAGTCGGACGTGCTAGCGATCGCCGCTGGCGGACTCTTTGGGGCGTTCAACGCGTGGATGCGGCAAGGCAAGGCCTCCAACGCAGCTTCCACGACAGTAGCAACAGCAACTACGGGCTCAGCTTTGACTTCACCGAGCGGTGCGACCTCTGCCGTGGTCACGCGCACTGAATCCTCACATTCGTCAGCCATTGCCAGCGACGTGGGAGCCTCAAGAGCCAAGTCAGCAGGCGCCTCGATCTGGACTTCGGCGTTTGATGCAGCCCAAGCGTCACTAAACGTGTGTCGCCAGAGAAGACTTGTCGAACATTTGCAGCTGCAGCACATCGGCGGCGATGAGAGCAAAGCAAGCCACGTCATGATCTGTGTCAGCGGCTTCATGACACAAGGTTCCGATCCCACTACCAATTGGCAGGTCTGGTTCCAAGGACAAGAGCACATCGTAGCCTATTCCTTGCTCTGGGAAGCTGGGGACGACGACGTCTGGAACCATTTTTGTGCGCACGTCAACGACAAGCGCGACAGTCAGTCTTCGAGCGCGTTGATCGCACATTTCACAGAGAATCCGTGGCTCAAAGCGCAAGACAAGGCCGAGAACGTGGGTAATGTGTTGGCCCACGTGCTGGCTCATGAGCCAACGTTTCTGAAGAATCGCAAGGTGACTCTGCTGGGCCACTCGCTGGGTGCGTTGGTTGCCGTGAGTGCCCTTCAGGAACTGTCACGGCTTCGCGACAGACAACGAGTGCGGCTTCGCGACGGAAAGGAACTGGAAGCTCCCGTGATTGCACCACTGGCCAAGCCATTTGTGACCAACGTTGTGTTTTTAGCCGGTGCGTTTGTCGCCGAAGAGAAATTGCTCCGTCACGTCGTGAGCGAACTCGAGCTCTCCAAACAAGTGGAAGGCAGAGTCATCAACGTGTTTTCGAGACGTGACGGTGTGCTCTCCAAACTGTTTTGGGTGGCCAAACTGCACAAAAACTCAAAGACAGCAGCTGGATCTTCGCCACTCGAGCTCCCGGACATAGACGGAGAAGATGGCTCAAAGGAGCACGTACAGTTAGTCAACATCGATGTGTCGGAGCTGGTTTTGCCAACGATCAACAACCAGTTTGGCCACACTTACTCCGAGATCATGGCTTCCATTCGCCAGCGAGTGCTGCAGCATCTCAGGTTTTAATGAATAGAATCTCCGGCAGAGGAGAAAAAGGATGGATACGTGAGAATGACGCAACACATTTCATTGATTCCCGTGTGTTTTAAGGCTTTCCGTAGAGTCCAGCACCTGAGTTCTTGTTGAAGATGTTCGCAAAGCCGCTTTTGGCCTTGGCATCTTGCTCGTACTGTTTGCTTTGGGCCGCCAGTTTGTGCAGTTCGGTTCGCACCGCGGCATTGGATGGTTCATTGGTGTGCAGTTGCATCAGCAAGCCTTTGGCTCGATCAAAATACTTCAGCTGCATCAGGGCTTGGGCCTTGCGGAACGTGGCTTTGCTATGGTTTGGATCCATTGCCAGCACTTTGTCACAGCTTTCGACGGCTTTTTCGGCGTTGTTGAGTTTCAGATGGCACATGGCGATGTTGGACCACGCGTTCAGCTGCAACTGCTTGATCTGCGCCCCTTCGTCGTCATCTGCGTTGGAATTGGCGACGTTCTGAGAGTACTGACTCATGGCATCTCCCTTGGTGCTGATACCGTTGACATATGCAAAGACCTGCATCAACCAACAAGACCGCAAATGAGGATTTGGAGCATCCCTGTCATGCTTCTAGTGCGTGGCATGCAGCACCTTGACATACGCCGTGATGGCTTTGCGGAACTCGCTTTTCTTGAAGAGTAAGTTTCCCTGCTGCTTGAGGATCTCCGCCTCTTCGATCTTCTCCGTGACGCTCAGCATGCCCATGCGCGGCTTGTAAACCAGCAACTCTTCCTCGCTCAGCATGATGCTCTTTTGTTGGGAGTTCTGGTGGAGTTTGATTGGGGTCTGAGTATCAATGCTCGAATCTGATTCGGGGTCGACTGCACTAAATGCGACTCTGGCAACTGGCTTCGACAAAGTCCGAGAATGAATAGAATGTTTTTTTGACGGCGAAAAGATATCGACCCGTTGCGAGTGTGGAGCTCGATTAAGTGCGACTGGGGTTGGTACTCACTCCACCCACACAGAACCCCCGCGTTTGCTCTATTGACCGCACGCGCTTTGTTCCCCAAGTGCCGACACCCATTCCCATGTAAGTCGTCTGCCTCTCTGGCTGGCTGGCTGGCGGCGCTGCTCCGAGGCTGGTAGCCAGCGAAGGAGATCCAACAATTGCAGCGCACCAGCAGGTCGCGCTCTGTCGCTGTCTCTTTATCTCTCGCTTTCTCTGCGACCACACGGCCTCGCTTTCTCTCTTCTGTTTTCTATTGAAGAGAGATATCTCACGACTCGCTCGCTTGTGGTTTGTCTCCTCGCAGATCGTCTCCGTGCCTTTGATTCTACAATTAGTTCCATGGCTTCAACTGGCCCTGCGCCCACTGCCAGTCCTTCATCCAGTGCTGCTGCTCCGGTGGCCCCTTCGTCGGCATCCAAGGTGTTGTATTTCGACAAGTTGCCGTCGGAATGGACCGAGGAAAAGCTGCGTTCGCTGTTAAGTTCGTATGGTGAACCACGTAAAATCGTGTTGCTGCGAAAGCGCAATGCCCTGTTTGCGGGCCATAATCCTGTCACTCTCGATACCATCAAGAACACAACTATCCAGGCGCTGGTGGAAATGGACGACGTGCAAGTCGCCAGTCAAATCGTGGAGACCCTGGAAGCCAATCCGTTGACCATTGATGGCCGGGAGATTGCCGTGAGCTTCTCCAAAAACCAGGAGCTTCGTGACCGTACGCTTTCGCACCGCCAACGCAACCCAAAGGAAGAAACGACAAAGACCAATCGCATTCTGCTCGTCACGGTGCAAAACCCCACGTACCCGATCACCACGGATCTTATGTACGAGATCTTCAACGCGTATGGCACGGTCGAGAAGATTGTTATCTTTGTCAAACCTATTGGACTGCAGGTGGGGTCGGCATTCGCTGGATGTATTTGAATAGTCCTCCAATATGTTGATGTTGGCTTTGTCTGGATCCAGTGTCTGATCCAATTTGCGACTCTCGAAGAAGCCATTGAAGCCAAGAATGCGCTTTCCGGACTGTCCATCTTCCCAGACTGCTGTGCGCTTGTGATCAACTTCTCCAACCTGCCGGTACGAACTACTGCCTCGCCGTTGTCATCCCTAAGAGGTCTCTAATGCACTGTGTGCTTCTCCGTTGCCCACTGCAGCAAGAACTGATTGTCAAGGAAAATGGCTTGCGAACAAAAGATTTCATCAACGCCGACCTTCCGGTGCCAGAACATGATGTGCCTGTGAACCCGTGCGGTGATATCAGCGGCCATCTACCCAACATGATGCCATACCCAGCCTCCCATGCTATGATGGGCGGGCCAACTGGCCACGAACCCATGGGTTATCCCCACCCAGGCCCACCAGCTCCTGTCGCTGTTGCACCCAATATGCAGGCTGCTCCAGGCATGGTGCCCACCCGTGAAGTGGTGTCACCAGTGCTGCTGGTGTGCAACTTGCGTGAGTCGGTGACTTGTGACCAGATCTTCAACTTGTTCTCTTGCTACGGCAACATTGCGCGTATCAAGAAGCTCAACAACAAGCCTGTACGTCTGGACTTCAAGACGCGAGTTCCATTCGCCTTCTGTGCTCATGTGACCTATCGTGAAATCCATAGGACCATGCGTTGATTCAGTTCTCGACGCCGTTAGCGGCCCAATCGGCGCTGGTGCATCTGCGTGGCTTCATGCTGTTTGGTAGATCGTTGGAGATTAGTTATTCCAAGCACTCGTACATCACGATTCGTCCTGGAGGCCCTCCCAATGCCGGTTCGACCACGGAGGCTGGAGAAACGTACGTCGGTTGTTCTGGTTTGGCAGTGCTCAACTTAGTGATATGGTCTGACGTGATTCGATGAGCGTGTGGCACAGTGGCGGAGACAGCATCTGGATGAAGGAATACGGCCATGGCTTGAACCGATTCACCGGCAAATACGCCAACTCGACCAAGCACATCTACAGTCCCACACGGATCCTCCACTTCTCCAACTTTGACGAGAAGACTACGCAGGACGAGCTCAAGAACCATCTGATGAACTTCCACGGCGCCGAACACGCTAAGATCAAATTTTTCACCAGTCCAACGGGCCACACCCAGGCTTTGGCGGAGGTACGAGTAGCGTTGATTGCATGGATGCCTTGCAATTGCTGGCTCCCAGCGTAACGTGATCTGCATTTGTGTTGGTGTCTTGTAGTTCCCGTCCGTGGATGCTGCCACCAATGTGTTGGCAAGCGCACACAACTCATTGTTTGAAGGCAAACGCCTCAAAGTGGCTTTCTCCAAGCATTCGCTTCATGTCTAATGTCACCACCCAAGTAGTGGCAACAAGTGTGTAGTGGTACCTCATGTAGTAGTTGCAAATAGAGGACTCTTGCTGCCCCCCTGCCCCCACAACTAACAACATCTTCTACCATTGCTGTGGCTGATTGGCTATTATTGGTTTCCATCACCCCTATACCGTCCCATGAGGATCCAAAAGCCCACTTGTGTTGCCACACCAAGAAGGCCTGTTTTGGCGGGTAAAACAGGGGATCAGTCAAGTGGCACCATGGCGCCAAAGGTGGAGGTGAGCATGACGGACCAACCTTTTTGCGCGCTAGTTTGGTGCCGGCGATGCATGAGTTCTCGACACTTTTGCAGGGAAATGAGCTCAAGAGATGTCTTTTTGTATGTTTCTGCAGAAAAAGCCCATTCGACAGCCGTCCATCGCGTCGTTTTTCTCGCCTCAAAAGCTGGCCAAGTGCGGTGCCCCCAAAGCCATCAAAACCACCGCCAAACCTTCCAAAGCGCCTGATAGAGACAAAGAAAACGTTGCTGACGATGTGGTAGAGCAAACAAAGCAACAAGTTCAAGTGGTCGAACTGACCGAAACACCCGTCAAAGCTGTCGCCGCGTCTTCAACCCCTAAAGCGTCAACAGCGCGGAGAACCAAGCGAAAGCCGCAGACTGTTCATGCCCCAAAGCAGCAACCACAGTCAGGAGCATGTTCTTCTGCAAGTCCTGTTAACGAGCAGAAGAAGACATCCGCCAAGAGCAAGCAGGCAAAGAAGACTCAGCAACCGGCGGTGAAGGAGTGCTGCAGCACATCTCCTGAAGCAGCTACAGTGGCTTCCGATTCTGCAACTTCTGCTGCTGCCACTGCTATTACTACTCCTGCTGCAGATGGAGATGAAGTCAATGGAGTTGTCCAAGATGGCGACGTCATGATGCAAGAAGTAATCGATCTCACTCCGCCAACTCCCTCAAAGGCCAAGCAAAGCACTCCGAAGAAGCCAAACCAGCCACCGGTGAAGCGAGCGCGAAGAAGAAAAGCCGCCGAATTGGAGGTTGTCGCCTATTCAGCCTCCCCGCACGAGATGGTTCCTATCACTGCCTCTCCGCATCTCACTGATACACCCAACAGCATTGCCTCGACGGCTTCCACACCGCAACAGGCCACTGCCACGGGGTCAACGCCTCGCGGTCCGCGCAGTAAGAAGCTGAAGAAGTCGCTAGTGAAGAAACAGGCGCAACAAAACCAACAGAAACAACAAACACCGCCAAAGAAAGAACCTGCCAAACCCGCCGCGAAGCCAGTTGTTCAACTGGATCCGGCAACCAAGGCACGGTTGGATGGCTATGTGCAGAAGATGAACGCCTTGGCGACCGAATGGCATCAACTTCTGGGTTCGGAAGATGCTGAGGACGCTATCATGCAGGAATTGTATGGCTTGCGCAGTGACATTGGCATGGAACTAGCCAAAGATGAGATGGATGCAATTCGGCGCAGTGCAGAGAAAGTGTTTGGTGGTGCAGTTGCGTCCTCCTCCGGGCAGGCTGTCGGGTCATCAGCAGCAGTCGGCACTGAGTTTCCAGGTGAGATCAAGAACTTTCTGGCACGAAGTGTCCAGGGCAAATCCGACAGCTTGTCGTCGCTTTCGAACGTGGTGATGAAAGCATTTGCGTCCTTCGTGACGGAGAACTCGCAGGCTGATGGCGCAAACGATGACCAACAAGTCATCTTCAGTGCCGGCCAAGAGGAAATCGCACGCATCGAGATGGAGATTAAGATGCTGGCGCAACGAGTCAGCTACGGCGTTCGGCCCAAGGACCCGAAGACGAACGTGTTCGAAGACACGGAATCGACAGCTCTGTGGATCTGGGAAGTCGGCAACGTGGAGAAGTTTTTCGTGGCGCCGCAGAGCCTGAAAGTCATTAAACTGATGCGCAAGCATCGTCGAAGAGTGGGTCAGCATGTGCGTACGCTCGATCGGGTCATCCAGTTGTTGAGTTCGCACGCAGAGGACTGGAAAGTCAGTGGCGAAGAAGCCAAATTGAGTCGCTTTTACTCCCAGATCGAGTCGGAGCAGCAGAAACTGACCGAGAAGCAACGCAAAGTGGAGTCCCAAGAGGCCAAGAAGAAGTTGGATGAAGCCAAAGCACTCGCCAAGGCCCAGGAAGAGCAGGAAAAGCTTGAGAAAGCCGCCAAACAGAACCGTCGTGCATCCTTGTTCTCGTACTTCACTGCGGGTGCAGGTGCAGGTGCTACTGGAGCTTCGCCTGAGATGGTTGAGTCTAGTGCAGCACCAGCGGAGGGCGAACAAGCTAGCGGCCAGCAAGATGTGATCGATGACACTGACAAGATGGCCTCCGAGAGAATGGCGCATCTGGATGCTGCCTTCGAGTGTGTTCCTGTGTCGACGGAGCAAGCCAGTGAGTCCGCCATGAGTTCAAGGCTGTCGTGCAAAATCCAAGATCTCGTTGAGTCTCGATCCCACAACAAACTGCATCGAACAAAAACTCCATCCTCGAGTTGGAGCGGCAAACGCAGTCGCGACCCAACTCTCGGCATCATGAAGCTGTTGCAGTTCCACGACAATCATCGTCCAGCGTATTATGGCACGTTTTCAAAGAAAAGTGCAGTCTTCCGCCGCGGAAGACGTCCGTTTGCACACTTTGACCAGTTTGATTATACAGTTGATAGCGACGACGAGTGGGAAGAAGAAGAGCCTGGCGAGAGCTTGTCCAGCGCCGAAGACGATGATGAAGACAATGACAACGACTTGGACCAACTGGATTATGGTGATCAGTGGCTTGCGTATGAGGACGAAGTAGATTATATAACCGACCCCGAGGATTCAGAGTCGGGTGAAGGCGATGATGATGGCGATGAGGAGGACAACAACAACAGCAAAGAATCTCCAATGACGGGTCAAGAGAGCAATAGCAATGACAACTCGACAATGCAAGGCAAGAAGCGGAAGAAGAAGCTGAAAAAGATTGTGGTGGCGTCAACTGCTGGCTCCTCCAACAAGCGCAGAGTCAAGCAACTCACCCACATTGAGCCGCGAATTGTTGGTCCTTTTGTGTCGGATACGAACCAAGAGGAAGAAGTGGGCAGGCAGCATTTCGCACAGTATCAGAGCGAACGGTTGGTGGCCACCCCCAGTTTTGACTCTCCGTTGATCATTCGAGCACGGCAGCTCAAGTTACAACAGGAACTGCAAAAGCAGCGCGAAGAACAGCAGCTTCAACAACGACAACAACAACAACATCAACAACTGCAAGCTTCAGGCGAAAGCTCCAGTCCGAACAAACAGCAATCTCGACAAAAGCAAGCCAGAAGACAGGAAGATAAACTACGAAATGCTGCAACCAAAAAGCTCAAGAAACAGGAGAGTCCCGATAAGGAACAGCCACCAAATGCAAGCGAGAAGCCACCTGCTGCAAGGCATCCAGTCATCACCAGTTGGTTCCACAGCGATCCAAAGAGACCGCAACCAGCGACGTCCATTGCGCCGGCAACACCCAGCACCGCATCGTCCGCATTGGCTTCGATGCCCATCATGATTCCATCGCCAACTTCAAGCCCCGTCCCATCCCCTCGAAGCCAACCTTGCGTGCCTAGCAACCCCTCGTCCCCTAGCCCTTGTACACCGCCTCCACCACCTTCAGCTTTTGGGCTGTCCGCTCCATCGCATGGCTGTGTGGTTGCTGCTGCAATTCCAGTCACCACAACGCCTCCATCCGCCTCAGCTTCAGTCTCTTCGCTGCAAACCTTCGAGTGTTAGACAGTTGTTTGCTTTTGCTTCCATCACCAGTAAAGAATGCTATTTTGGGTTCCATTGATTTGTTGCGGCGGATCCGCTGGCTGGTCCCTAATTACCGGTTTTTGCGCAGTGTGGTGGACGGTACTAGTAGTTCTATTCGGCAGTGAGTGTGGGTGGGAGCGTGGTGTTGACTTGGTGCCATGAGTGTGCGCCGTCATCCGCCTGGCGGCCACCTCAAAGACGAGCCATCCGCGCGCTATTTGCATCGTGTTTCGCCCCGTGAAAGCCGTTTATTGGATTCGCCACGTGCGGAAGACGCGACAGCGCGTGAACAGAAAGAAAGAATCAAGCAAATCATGGCCAAAGCCCACGCCAATCAGAACCAGCTGCGACTTGAAGCCGTGACACAAATCCAGGTACGGGAACGAGCGGCGACGGTCGCAGGGAGTGGTGGAAGCAGTAGCTGCAGTGGTGGAGATGCGGCAGCTTTTTCTTCGTCTGCTTGGGCTCCTGCACAGCAACCAACGACGCACACTACTGCAGCCGTCATGTCGGCGACACCATCACCATCACCACCAATGGACGATGATAGTGAAGACACGGAAAGCGAGATCGAGTCGTACACAGCGTGGTGTCGCGAAGATGAAAAGCGACGGCAAAGCGCCTTCGAGACTCAAGCGAAAGACAACGCGCACAAAGCAACTGAGCCAACGCTTCCATCCCCATCACCCCGGCAGTCCAAATCCCAGTCCCAGTCCCGAACACTGGCGTCCTCCCAATCGGCCTCGGATCGCCCACAAAGCGACGTCAAGAGCAAACGCGTGAAAACCCCATCATCGTCGCCGTCGTCTACCATTCGAAGACTCGACGGGAGCTCAAATGGTGTTCAAGCCCACGACACTGCTTGTACTTCTACCGTTCGATCGCTACGCTCGCTGCGTCGACAAGAATCGCCACCTCCTGCCAAACGCGTGGTCTCGTTGAGCCACATTCGCACTGGATCGTACAGTTCCAGATCCAATTCACCAGTGCGACCACAGCAATTCCCAAAGCGTTCAGCGTTTCAACCGTTTTCGTCGTCTTCGACTTGTACGACTGCAGCCAGGCGTTCTGCGAAGACTCCTTCTCCTCCTGCTTCTCCAGCTCGAAAGCAACCTCGGCACCGTTACGATTACCAAGAGCCTAAGCGACCAGCTTCGGCGTCTTCTTCCTCCTCAAGAACCATGGCACCTTCCACTTCGTCTCGACGTGATCCGCCACAGGTCCAGTTTCCGCATCAACACTACACCTCCAATCCTTCTTCTGCGTATGATCGACCTCATTCGTCATCATCTTCTTCTCTGTCGGCGTTGACGACTTCAACTCGAGCTCACGGACAATACTCGTCTCACCAGCGTGACGGTCATGTCCTGGATCGCAGATATGATCATGATAGAATACGACAGCATCCTTGGGATCACGAGCGCGACTTCAGCCGAGACCGCGATGCGCTCCATCGACATCAACACGGTGATTCGCCCGCAAGAGGAATCCTGTCTCCGGTTCATACCCATCGAAATAGTTTTGCTTCGTGGTCTTCCTCGAAAGGGCTCATTCCAACGCCTCACGACCCATCTCGCCGACCAGGAGATTCTGATCAGCTGGACTCGCTCAGCGACAGTGATTTCCGCCATAAAGTGCGCGTTTTGATTCCGCGGTTCTGCGTCAAAGAGCTGATCGGCAAACGTGGCGCCACGATGAAACAGATTGGCAAAGAGAGCCATTCGCATTTCTGGATCCACGATGCCGGCGATCCGAGTCGAAACATCTCCAGACCGGAAGAAGACTGTGTGTTGGAGATCTCTGGCACATCTCGAGGCATTTGTGTTGCAGAGCGACTCGTGATCAAGGTGGTTCGTGAAGCTAGAACTGCTCTGGACGATCCGCGCTATTTGGCCATGACGAACAACCGATTCCGCGCCTTATCTGATCGTCATGGGCATGGCTGGCTTCGTCCGTTAAACCTTCGAGACGACGAGATGCATCTCCCGCCCGAGACGCCACCTGTGACAATAACACAGTTACCGCCCGAACCGTCGTCACATGCGCGGCATGGGCGAGGGGAAGTGACCAAGTACTGGATGCTGCGAAGTGAAGATGTTGGCAAGATCATTGGGAAAGGTGGTAGCATTGTCACGTCCATCTGCCAAGCGACAAATACGACGATTGGCGTCGCAATTCAAAAGGATATGCCCATCGGATGTGGCGAGCGCCGAGTGACAGTGCAAGGGGAAGAGGGGTCTGTCAAGATCGCGCTAGAGTTGATCCACCAAAAGGCTGGAGGCTATGCGGTTGACGAACACGATCGACGAAGGAACCAGCATCGAAACCAATTTGACTCGAGAGCTCGTGATGATCAGCGATCTGATTATTATGACTATGGCCGTGATGATTCTGCAGAACGCGGAAGTCGACATGAAACGAGTCGGCGTCGAACGAGTTCCCACGGCAGCAGTGCTCGCGGCGAGTATTATGCTCTGCCCAACCATTTTGCAGCCGTGTTGGTCACGGAGAAGGGTCAGCACGTTGTCAAGATTCGTGAGCAAAGTGGTGCCCGTTTGCAGATTTCGCATGAGCAAGATATGCCCATTGGAAGCGTCAACCGCGTCTTACATGTCACGGGTTCTCGAAGGGCCATCGAGACAGCCGTCGAGCTACTGGAGTCGATGATGCGGGACGAAGGCTTTTTGTTTGATACGCAATTCGAAGCCGAAGAAATCGAAGACATTGCACTCAAATGGATCATTCCGAGTCAGATCGCCAGCTCTTTGCTGCGAAACAAAGGGCAACTCATCCAAGAGATCACACGAAAGACTCGAGCGCGCGCCAAGTTTGCATCACCAACGGAAAACGAGCAACTGTTGGAGTCGGTGGTCACGGGGGAAGACAACCAAGACATGCGTGTGTGTGTGCTCATTGGCACTGTCGAGCAGGTGCTCCAAGCCCAGAGATTCATTTTGCAAGTCATGGCGTCGCACGCAGTGAGTGGTGCCAAGCGCTCGAGTTCTTCAGGCCTACCACCTTCCTCGGAACCTGACACCAACAAGCGGAAACGAACTGTCTATTAAAACCAAATCGAAACAGGAGCTTCTCAAAGTGCTTCAACAAGGTGGCACACGACAAAAAGATCTCTCGAATGTGATGTGATGCGTTGCGGCGAGACATCTTGTGAGCTCAAGCAAACGAAAACTCTTCAAAGATCTATTACTACTATTCTATCTGGTCTGCTTGTAAAGACGATGATCCATGCAGTCATTGTGGAGCATTTCGTCGTGACCTGAAGTAGCGAGCAGCCGTCGCACAGGCAAGCAGGCCAATGCCAACACAGATGGCTGTGGAAGCGAGAGAAACAGTTGAAAGCTCGCCGAGTTCTCCACCAAATCCTTCGTCGCCATTGTCATGGTCCTCATATTCCTCGCCATCATCTTGATCGGTATCGTCGTCCTCCTCGTCCTTAACTCCATTGTCCTCGTGATCATCCTCGTCGTCCTCCTTCTCGTCGTCCTCCTCGCCGTTTCCTTCGATTCCTTTCGCTTCCGGCTGTGTTGCCTGCGCGAGAATGTGCGCTAATGTGACTGGCTGTGGGTATGAGTTGGCTGTGCTGATGGTCGTCTCGGTGGATCTTGTTGTTGTAGAAGAAGAGGACGAGACCAACATTTGCTTTCTTGGACTGTTGAATGGCGTCAGTCGGGTGCGTAAGAGTTCGTTTTCTCGTTGAAAGTGTTGCAGTTGCCGGTTGGTCTCAGACAGCAGCGTCGTCATCTCTTCCACATGGCTTTCCAGCCACTGGTTGCGGTGCATCAGCTGCTCGTGGGCGACGTGCAACTGGTCCAACTCGACGTGTTTGGTGACAAGCTGGTCGCTCAACTGTTGCATTTGGCACTGGGTTTGCTCCATTTTGGCAAGCGCCAGCTTGTTTTTGGCCAGCAGCGTCTCAAACTCGGCCATTTTTTGCTGCGCGAGTTCCAGCTGTTGCTTGAGCGAGTCGTTTTCTTGTTGGAATGCGCGATTGCTGACGCGCAAATGGTCCCGTGTCGTGATGAGATTGCAGTGGTCTTGCTTGAGGAAATCGATTTGGCTCTTCATATACTCAATGTCTTTGGTGGCTTTGGCGTATTCTTCTTGCACTCGCGCGAGACACTGCTCGTTGCGCTTGTTGAGCCGCGCAAGCTCGCTCATGCTGACTTGCACGCGCTCATGCTGACTCTCCAATTCGGCGCAGCGGTGTTTGAGCTGGTCTCGTTGCTGCCGCAAGACATCGAGTTGTTTGTCTTTTTGGTAGCACTTGTCACAGTCAAAGGGCCGACCCACCATCGCCAGTGTCGGCTTCGACGATCCTTTCGTTGTGCTTTGCTCGGATGGACTGCCAGTGCTGGGAGGGGCAAGTTGTCTTCCATGGGTTTCGTCACTTTCTCCTCGGGACTCGCACCGATCTTCCGCGTCCCCGGCACTGCTGTTGCTTCGACTATTTGATGTCGCAGCGTTGTGTTTCTGCTTGATGGCGCTCCACGCTGTGTCGTATTGACGTAATTCTTGCTCCATCGCGGCGCAAATCTCTTTGAGTTTGCAGTTCTCCAGCTCAACAGCTTTCTTTTCCTGTTGCGTCTGGTGCATTTGGCGGGTCAAACCGTGTTTTTCTTGCTGCAAATGGCTCAGTTGCTCCAAAAGCGATTTGCCGTGGGACGCCGCGAGTCGGATGTTGTCTCGCTCGCGCGACAGCTCACTAAAGGCATCCGAGAGTTTCTCCTTGAGCAGTACATTCTCTTCCTCCAACAACGCAGCAGTGAGCAAGTTGACCCCCGAGTTGCTTCGACTGTTGGACGCGCTGTTGGTCGCACTGGTGGTGGCACTGCTACTTGCACTGCTCGACTGCGAATCCATTTCGTCGGTGCTGGCTTGGCTGGCTGTCGTTGCAGTTGTTGTTGCTGCTGCTGCTGCTGCTGCAGCTTTGAACTTGGCCATCGAGATGGCGGTATTCTTCTTGCTGCCGTCGGTGATGATCACAGCGTGGCGCGCCGACAGACACTGCGCATTGTTTTCTTCGTATTCGGAGGCTTCCTGTTGTTGTTGTTGTTGCTGCTGTTGTTGTTGCTGTTGCTGTGGATCGTCGGCCGTCAAGAACAGTTTGTGGAGCGGGTGCACCGGTGGCCGTGTCTTGAGCTCAGTGGCCGACAACGTGCGTCTTGTGCTGGTGGCGGCGTGGTCTCTTTCAATGGCTCGCGGTCGATCGAGCGGCACGGCGGCGTTGTCGCGGCGCACAATAGCTTTGGAGGTCATTCGCCACGCACCCGAGTGCTGCGTTGGCTGACAAGCAACAGTGTGGGCGGCGACAGATCAATCACAAGAGTTCCCACCAAGCCGCAAACGCCAAGGAAGTTTCATGAGCTAAAATTATCATTCCCAAATGGTTCGTTGGACGGCGCCGTCGCAGACTTCCTCCCTGGCGACGTTGACGTTCTTCCTTGGTCACGTCGGTCCTGGGAGCCAGAAGCAGCAGCAACAGAAGAAGAAGAAGCAGACAACTCGAGTGGAAACGTCACACGCCGCACCACACACAAAGTGAGCTGACCAATGCTTTGCTACTGCTACTGCTACTGCTGCTGGTGCTGCTGCTGCTGTTGCAACTCCAAGCCGATGGCGGCAGCAAATCCGAGCGAGCGAGCGAGAGAGAGAGAGAGAGAGAGAGAGCTGCTGAATGCTTTTGACAGGCCGTCGACTCAGCCAATCAGCATGCAGATAAAACCATCCACAGGCTATTATTAAAGTGTAGTTCACAGAAAGAGTTGCAGGTCGCATGGCTCACTTGAGTTGCGTTGTGCCGCTTGTTTGGCGCGTCTTTGCGTTGGCTTCTGCGCCAGTGGGGCTCTGATGCCTTTGACCTGAACGAACTGACTGACTAGCTGACTGACTGACTGGTAGGTTCTCGTCACGAAGAAGCCAAAAAGCGCCGCGAGCAGCTCCTCTCGGACGCATTGGCGGCCAAAGCCAGCAAACAAACTGCACTGGGGAGCCCCCACGCCAAAAGCCACGTGGTGCTGGCCACCCGAGAAAAGCGAAAAACCTTTCAGTTGCTGAATGGAACCTCCAACAACAATCTATGCGGCAATGGCAATGGCAATGGCCATGGCAACACCAACGACAATGGCACTGCCATGGGCATTAGTCCCCTGAACGCACCGGGGAGCACGGCGCAAACCTCGGCGCGCATGACGCTTCGATCCGATCAACTCAAAGAAATCGGCGCCGTCTCCACGCTTTCGACCATTGACACCACTGGACAGGTCGTTTGATGCTTTGCTTTGCTGGCGTATGGCTTCATTTGCTTTTCTTCGCCAGGGAGCTATCGGTCCCGCTGGGCTAACTCGTATGTTGCGTGTCGGATGCCAACCAGCGCGCGCCAGATCTCGCTGAAGCGGTTCGTGCGCTTGACGTCGGCTCTCTGACGGCTTGAGCGGAATCCACATTTTGCTGACTGTCTGCTGCTAGTTTTTGCGTTGCCAACGTCGACTGAATGCTGCGCGCGAGAAAGAACTCGAGGCCAAACGGCAAACCAAACGGCAGGAGCGCGAATTGTCGGCGCGCAACGAGCAAATGGCGGTCACCGCACCCCAACTAGCCGCTCAACGGCTCTCGGCACGCAAAAAGAAGCAAAACAAAGCACTGGTACACAATGCTCCATCAACGCCAACAACCAGGCGCTGACGTTTCGTGCTTTGGGACGGACAGCAACGAGACATTGAGTTCCTCATCACTCAACAAGAGTCTTCGGTCGACGCCATGAACATTGCGCGCATGCTCTCGCCTCGCTTTGAAGAGAAAATCTCGTTCTCGCCCAGCATTCCACGCAATTCGGCCGACGAAGAACGTGTTCGCCAGCTCCTGGACTCGACGCGCATCGGGTCGTACTATCAGTGACACGCAATGGTCGCCGCAGAGAACACTCAAACAAACATGTGGAAGTAATGAAGTGCACGAGCAGACAAAGTAATCCACCCGCATGACGACAACACGCAGAATGCTTTTGTTGGTTGGCTCACCGCACAGTTGATCAGGTCAAAAGTTGCCGCGTAGTCCTCGTCTGCACTTGACAAGCGCGTCGCCGTATTTCGTGTGCACCGAGTGATGGCGATGATGGCCGTACGCGCCTTCTTTTGGCTCCAGTGGCTGCTCGTGGAAATCCATTTGGCACTGGGTCACATACCGTGCATCCATATACAACTTGTACTTTTCACTGTCGGTCAGCGCTTTGCCGGTGGCGTTGGACGGATCTTGTTGAGCCTTTTGCCATTGTTGAGCCAGGTATTTCATCTGCGAAGAACTCGACGACGAGGCCGACGGCTTGGGAAACAAATTCTTGGTGTATTTGCGACACAATTTGCGCGTCACATGTAGCAGTTGGCTCTGCAATTGTTCCTGCCGCTGCTTCAAGTGGGCCATGACGGGGTCCTCGTCGGCGACAGCACTCGCTACAGCAATGGACTGTTGGTTCTTGCTCTCATTGCTTCCGTACGAGAGAAAGGAAGTCGAATTGGTTGAGTGGCATCGATTTTTGATCGCTTCTTGCCCCGTCGAGGCCAATGGGCTGCGACTCTCGTTCTGACTGGTCCTTACTCGAAGCGGCTCGCAATGAGACTGTGACGTTGGCTGTGCAGAAGAACAGACCTGCTCTCCTACCAGACTGGCCGTTGACTTTTGATTCGTAGCGGACGACTCGGCTTTGATCAGATCGGGGTACGAGATCATGTCTTCAAACTCTTGGGTGCCTGTGAGACGCAGCATGCGCCCGCCCTTGAGTTTTCGCTCCACAGGTGTTCCAGGGTGCACCAAGTGCCTGGATTTGCGCGGTCGTTCGCCAAGTTGGTAAAACGGATGCTGCTCCAGCATTTCTTGACGCTGTCGTAGTTTGTCTTCCTCATGGAGCACCAGGCGGGTCATTTCATGGCGCAGCGAGTCCTGGAGCTTGCTCCAGTCTTCGGTCGGGCGCTTGAGCATGTCCAGCGTGGAGCTCCCGCCCGTGTGTTTGAGCCACAGCGCACTCTCTTGCTCGTTCATTCGCTCGTCAATCGCCGCGTTCGGTCGTGGGACACCAACAGAAATGAGTACCCCCAGGTGCTGCTGCATGGCGTTGCTTCAATGAGGTCGTGATCTGGGACTCGCCGCAGCCCAGAACTTCAAGTCTGGGACGGGCCATCTGGCGCCTCCACCCAAGAATAGATGGTGGCGCGCCATAGGAACAGGAGGCCCCGATGATCAGAACGACGTGGTGAACGGGATGGCAACTGAACCAAATGCCTTCGTCTTCGTGCTTTTGGTTTGTGGAGGAACGTTTGTCTTGGCGTGGAGGTCAAGAGATGTCATCCGTTCAAGTCCCTGGCGCTCTCTTGTTCCAGCCAGGTACCGCTGCACCAACAGCTCATTTTGAAGTTGCAAACGCCAAGAGAAATCCGATTCCAAACTATTAGTACACAGCCAAACAGTGCGAGAGAAAAAGCGACGACTGGCGACAACGCTCTCAATGGCGACAAAAGGATCGTTGAGTGTCGCCATGACCGACGCAATGGACCACGAGCCAGACCTGGCGTTCAACGTGGCCCAAAAGCGCATGCGAGTGGAGCCATTGGCAGGTTTCGACCTGCAGCAAAGTGATGATCTTCAGGACCGGGACATGCTGCCCGTCAAGACTTCTCCGCAGAGAAGTGTACTCAAGTCACCCACAAAAAAGCTTGTGATGGCTTCTCCTCCAGCTTCGCCAAAGTCGGGTGGCGACAAGAAACTGGACATTCGTTTACGCACCGCTGTGCTGCAACAAGTGCTAGAGCTCCTGGACCGTGAAGACTCTGTGGTGGAGACTACCAGAGAGATTCTGCGCACGCTTGGCAATCTGCAACTGGACCACCAAGAAGTCCGACTTCAGGCACTGGAGGTGTTGCAGAACCTGCAAGGCAAATATGCAGCACAGCAGGAAAGCCACACGCGCAACAGCGGAAGAGCCAAACAACACGGTGGTTTGCGCCATTGCAAAGCGTTTTTGCTCGCTTGCGCCAACGAAATCGTGGAATTGGAAGAAGAGAATCCAAGATTCGACTACGCCGAGACGTGTTCCGAGGCCGAGTTCCCCACCAAAATGGGTTCGTCACGCAACAAAAACAATCACGACGGCGAGGACGCCGGCAGCAGCAACCACCACAGCAAGGAGAGACAAAGTGCACCCAAGGTCAATCATGCTACCAACAACACACCAGCAAAGGATCGACCCAACAGTGCCACCAAGAAGCGCTCCGAGATCCGACATGCCGCCAACTCCCCCGTCAAAGTCCCGACTGCTCATGCACTGACAGGAAATCACTCGGCTAAGGTCAGTAACAGTCCACCAAAGTGTGGTGTTCGCACCAAAGACATTTACGACTATTGCTCCTCCGTCGACACTTGCTCCATCAACACGGCGCCGAGTGACCAGGCGCTGGCAGACCAGGGCTCGTTGTACCAGGAAGTGGTCGACCGCGCCGAAGAGCTGGATGCCAACGCGGATCTCTTTGGCATGCAGCAGTTCCAGGATGCGCAACGCCGACAAGCGGCTGAGCAGCTCCGGGGCTTTTACGAGCGGTTGTTGATGCAGCGATGCTTGGACCAATGGCGCAGAAACGTCTCGGGCCAGGATCGTCCGCACCGCCGCGGCCACAAGTCCTCCAACAAGAGCTCGTCGTCCTTGTCATTCAAGGCGAGCGATTTAGCGCTCAAGTTCCGCACTTTTGAAGCTTTGCGTGAGAACTCGAAGCTGTCGCCTCGCAACCAAATGCGCAAACAGCTGGCTTTCTCAAAGATGCGTCAAAGCGTGCTGGATGCGCAAGCCGCCAACGACAATCTGGCCGAAGTGGTCCACGCACTCAACGCCAAAGTGCACCGCACGGTTTCCACGTCTAGCACCACGTCTAGCAGCTACTTCAAGAAACCCGAGACGACGCCACACAGCCCCGGTGTCGTTCAAGTGAGAGCGCCAAACCTGTCTGGTGAGTGGGCTTTTTGCAACGAGGTGCAGTGATGAACGGAATTGAAGCTGACGCTTGCGTGGGTCTTTTGAAATGGCGCAGTGGGGCGGTTTCTTCGCACTGCAGTGCGCTCGTTGCTGGAGGAGAACATGCATTTGATTCTGTTTCTCCTCATGGCGTATCTGATGCAGTACGCGATCTGAACCTGTCGGCCACGAAGAGCCACTTGACCATATCATTTGATGGAGAAAGGGAGAAGTATTAGAGAGGTTTTGACAAGGCGAGGATTCAGTTAACGACCCACAGAACATGAAGGCATTGAACACACACATTTCGCGACTTGTAGCAGGTTGTATTCGAAGTTGTTCTCATGTCTATCATTGCCCTTTCTAGTTTGCAATCGTGTGGGCACCTCAGGTCACGAGCTTGTGAGGTTCTTTCCAGATGGCGGAGTGAGTAGCTACTCCTTTCTTGAAGACAATCAGACACAAATGCTTGACAAGTCAACAACCGAATCGTTTTCTGCTTGGCGTTAATAGATACTTCAGCTGGATACTCTGCGCACTTTTGAGGTTACGACTCGGTCTTCTCTCTTCTCCGTCTTAACACATCATCCAGTCAACACGTAGAAAGGAAGGCGGTCTACAGCAAAACAGGATTTCGACGTGGTTTCGCTTATGGGAATCCACGGTAGATCAACGTCGTCTTGATGGGCAGCACTGGACTCTCGACGGGGGGGGGGGGGGGGGCTCTATCGTTGACCCTTGTGAGCGCCTGAAGCCATTGGATCCTGGAAAGCTTTTCCTGTTGCGTGCTGTTGACTCAAGGACCGGGAAGAGCAGGGAGGGCGAACTGTGGCATTTCCATTCGATGCGCACGAGCCTTTCTGGACCGGGCTCTCCCACTTCCTTCACGTCAAGATTGGGGAGCAAACTGGTCAACTGGTGCATTAACAACCAGTGCTACGAGTTTACTTGATGAAATCCGAGTGACGCGGTTCCTGTGCTGGCGGCATGCTCGATTGTCGCAGCACCAAATCCGTAAACCGTCCGGGCGCGGCATGTCCCACGGCCAACGCGATTTGCAGCGCGCGCAGCCAATCATTCAGATCGCGTTCCGAGTAGGCTGCAAAGAACATGCGGGTACGCCGCATGCGGATGGCAAAGCGCCACATCGTAGCGTGCTGGCCGTCAAACACCGAATCTGCCGGCATCACTTCGATCTGGTCGGGCTTGAGTTCGGCCAGATTCACTTGACAGCGTAGTCTGCCGTGTTCTTCTGTGAACACCTTGAGTTGACGGAAATCCAACGCCACAAAGCGCGCTTTCCACGACGAGCGCAGCCAGTTAATCTCTTGTTTGAACAAAATGCCCGATTTCACAATGCCTTTGCCCTTGGTGGACGTCAACAACTGGGTGGCGTTCGCTAAGTTGACACTTAGAAACGATTCCCGCAGTTGGGCACGTTCTTCACCAAACGGCGATCGAGATTCCGTTTCTAAATCGAAAAATTGTGTGGCATTTGGGACAAAGCTTTCGCGCATAAACGAACTGGTGCCATGGGTTGTGGCAAACGAGCGGGTCTCGTGGTGGCGCGGGTTCAATTGGTTGGGTTGGTTCATGGGAATCAGGTCGAGTTCAAAACCGGGCGTGGCTTCCAGTCCATTCTTGGAGGAAACCAACTCCAGCAACGGCAAGTCGCGACAGGACAATGCCGAAGTGGAAGACGAAGGCACATCTTCCTCTTCAAACGCCCACATGCCTGCCACCGTCATGTCCTTCTCGGGTTCTTCTTCGGCGTCGACTTGTGTTGATTGGTCTTCTTGCTCTTCTTGGTCAGGCTCTTCTTCTTCACAGACTTCCAACGAGCGAGGCGACTGCGACGACTCAAGCTGAAGGACAAACTTGTCAATCTTGGTGGTGGCCGATAGTCGCGACGATTCCCACCAGATGGAGTGCCGTTCTGCTGGTACGGACGACAGGAGATTGTCTTGTGGAGACTCATTCATTCGCGACGACTTCAGCTCAGACGCATGCGGGGAGTTCGGACTTTCATCTGGGTGGTGCGGCAGAGGCTTCGATGATGAAGAGGAGGAGGACGCTCCACAGAATGTCTTGCTGTTGGAGAGCAGACGGGTCGCGATCGTATGGCGGCGGTGCGACGCAGCCGACTCCATCGGTTGATTGGATGTCCGCTCTTTCAGCAAAAACGTCTCACGGCGCCACAAAGGCATTTGGGAGGTTCTTTAGTGGAGCGAGATTCAGCAGTGTGACAACAGCACACAACCCACACACTCTCTCTTCGTTCTGCTGAATCTGCAAAAGACACCAGCAAGGGTACACGCGTGGGGGCTCGCCTTCTCTTCAGCAACGAAGAATGCTGAAAGGAAAGCTGCGTGTTGAGGGGGAAGCAAAAGGGCTCAATTCCCGTTGCTGAGAACTGCGCGCTTTTGACCCACGTCGGCTAATTTGACCACTGACTTGCTGTGTTTTGACCGTCTTGCTTGTCACGCAACCCAATCAACCCAGCTCATTCGCTCCCTATTCCTGCTGGGTTGCTTGATGTTGAGGTGCTTTTCAGCACTTTTTCAGCACAATTCCTGTTTCCCCATGCCCTTTCCTGACGGGGTTGTGGAGTAAATGCACCACCCTCTCCCTATTCGTATACTTTACGTATTACCACGTTTTTTACTTACACATCGCACTTGATTTGAGTTGAGAAAATATGGCGATAGATTACTTGCGGGACAAAAGGCCAAAAACCGGCAATTGACGGCCACAAGTCAGAGCAGGCCTGCCCACAAGAGGAACAGAAAGGGCCAAAGGGCCATTCTCAAAGGTACGAAAAGGCTCGTTTCTGTTGAGAGAATCACAACCACTGCAAGGCTGTGTGTGCAAGAGACTCTTGCTTGGTGCACAAGCAATCGATAAAATAGGACAGGCTAAACCAACTCCAAAATGGCTGATGAATGATGGAACACGATAACGTTACCTCGAGCAGGCAGCAATCAGGCACGCCATAGCCTGAAGTAACGAGATGATGAACTTCAGAAGAAAGTTACGGGAATATATACATGGCCTATTCTTGGTCCCACAACCGCCTAACTCAAGAACGACGAGCCACTTGATGGTTGCCGAACTACATAGTGGAAGGAGCAAATGCCTTGCATTCTCTGTTGCTTCAGGCGGATTCTTTCCCGTTGGTTTATATGAGCATTTCTTCTTCTTCTCTCTTCTTTCGCTTTGCTCTTCTGACATACTTTCAGCACTTTCAGCAGTCAGCTTGAAGTTGATATGCTGGCCAGCACATCACTCTTTGTCAACGGAACCGGAATAGAATCTGGCACACAGAATCAGATCATGCGCTGCAGAATCAGATCAGATCCAAGCGGTTGATCTCCAAGATCTCGCGCAGTTTGGCCTGGAAGCGGCGTCGATAGGCGACTGGTTCAATGGCGGAAATGCCGTCGTGGGGTTTCCCCAGCGCAATCTTGACAAACCGCTCCAGTCGCTTCTCCAGATCCCACTGCTGCAGCACGTCAATGATCCCAATAAAGTACACTTCTTCCTCATCTTCCTCCTCGTACTCGTCTTGAAGTGCAAGTCTCGCTGTCGCTTTGGTCTTGTCGGAAGCAGCAGTAGCTGCCTCGTTCTTCGAAGTCTGCCATCGACGCAGCGAAGCCGTCGAGCCAAACGGCGCCAAGTGCTCACTGTTGGCTACGGTGGCTTCGGTGCCGGCGGTGGCGGTGTCCTTTTTGTGCTGCGTGGCAGCCGACTGCTTGGAGGGTGTGGTCGACAGCGACGACAGCATCGACAGACTCGAGCGAAACGACGTCAACATGTTCAACGGGATGGGCATTGAGTCGGTCGAACTGCGCATTTCGCTGGAGCTACGCAACGGCGGCTCCTGCTGGCATTTGTGCACACCGATCAGCAATGAGTAGTCCATGATGCCCATGGCGCACAAAAAGTCGCTGTCGGCTACCAGCTGCGCATACAAACTGCGCGCCGTCGACTCGGACAAATGGAACCGTCGGCGTAAGTCCAAGTCCTTCAGGATCACGTCTGGTTGGTGCACATGGCCAGTCAGTGGCAAGTACAAGCGACTGAGCGCCGGAGCAGTCGGTGTGCTGGCTTGTGCGGGTGGTTGGAGCGACTCCACAATGGTGGGCGAGTCCGGAAGGATCCTGTCCGTTTTGGGCGTCTCAACACAAACGCTGATGCAAGTGCCGGCGCCAGAGCCAATCGGGGAAGTGATTCGGAGGGCACCGGCTTCGGCCTCTGCATCTGCATTCAAAGCACGTTGTCCAGGGCCTGAGCCCACTGGCGACGTGATGCGAGTCGCTTGAGCAGTATCCGCCTGATCATCTCCGAGGGCCATCGTCGTCATTGTGGTGTTTGTCGTCGTGGTGGCCCTGGAGATCGCCTTGGACGCCGTCGCGTCACGAAACAGATACTTGGCGCAGCACTCGGAGCATGTCACAAGATCTCCCGGTTGTGGCAGCTTGGCTTGTCGATCTACAAACGATCCCTTGATGTCGTACCGCTCGGCAATGGTCGCGCAGTGGTTGTTGCTGTGCAGCACGTTGGCCATGACGGCAAAATAGAAGTTGCGCCCGTACAAACAAATGCGATGGCAACCAAAAAAGCGAATCAGTCGCGAGCGCGGGTTGTTCAGAATGAAATCCAGGTATTTCGGCACCATGGCGACCAGTTTTCGGCACTCTTTGGGGCGCAGGCTCTTGACAATCAGCGCGTTATCGCCCGAGAAAAACATAAACGCGCCACTCGACCCCGCACTGACGCGTTCCTTGGCCGTGGTGCGAAACGACGCCAAGTAGTCCCCGTCGTAAATGCCAAACGCCTGACGGATCTGACGAAACTCATTCGGCGCGTAGTCCACAAACACTTTTGGTTGCATCAAGCGGCGATTGCCACGATTGGTACGATTGCGCTTCTTGAAGGAAAACGTGGCTGCGCGCTGAAGCCGTGAAAGCCCCTTTGAAGGCGCCCGCGCGCACGACGTATGCGGCACAGTCGTCTTTGGAGGCATCTTCGGCGAAGTGATGGGTGACTGGCATTCTTCCTCAAAGCTCGTCTGAAGCGAAAGCTGCCAACTCGGAGGAGAAGATACCGGCAGGTTGGCGATGGACAAGTTATTGGTGCCATCACTAGACGGCCCTACAGCACCCGAGCCAGAGCCGACGCCAACACCAATCGAATGGGTCGATTGAAGCAGCGAATGGTGCGAGTGGTGCGAATGCAGCTCCAATTCGTTTTCAAACAGCTCAAAGGGAACTTGCGACACCGGATACAATGAGAAACGACTGGTAAAGCTGCCACTGGTGGTCAACGGGTTGGCGTCCGGTTGTAGTACGTTAGTGTTGTTGGTGCCCGTCGTGCCATTGGCTGTGATGCCCAAGTTGAAGTGCAAGTCCTGTCCTCGCCGGTTGTTGATGTTGTTGATGTTGGTATTGTTGTTGTTGCAGCAGTACATCCGTGGAGAAGAGCATCTCGCAGCTGCAAACTCGTGGCCCGAGGCCAGCAAAGCGGTGGATGACATGCTCATTTCCAATCCAAAGCCATCATCTTCGACAACCACGTTGCTGTCGTTGTCGTTGCAGGAATCATTGTCGTTGCCGACCAATAGTTGTTGGAACAGTGTCTTTTCGCTGGCGTTGGCCGACTGCATGATGGCTTTGGTGATACCACTGACCGTGTAGTACACAATCTCACGTTGAAGCGTCTCGTTGTTCAAAGCTTCGCAATTGGCGTGGGCCGCCTGGTCCGCAAACGACGCCGCCACACACGAACAAGCCAACGAGTCGTTCGAGCCGATCGTGTCCTGTTGGCTGATGGTAAAGCTTGCCAACGCTTCTTCCGTGCCAAGTGAGCACTGGTGGTCCTGGTCATTCTCGCCACCACGCTGGTTCTGCTTGCAAGTCGTCGCCAAGAAGCCATGCAATGCATTATCGTTCACGCCAAACCACATGATGCAAGTGAAAAACCCTTTGGACGCAATCAAGAAATGCAGACAGTCTCCGAGCACCGTGCTGACATGGGAAAACATCGCCCAGTACACGCCAAACACCACCAACAATACCAACCAACACGCCAGCAACGTGAGCACGTACGCGCGCATGCGTCGCATCATGTGTCTTCTTGCTCGCAACGCGATGATGGTACCGCTCTTGGACCGCCAGTACCCGATCAACAGAATCACCAGCGCAAACAACTACAACACAGCAACGACAGATCGTCAGATCAGCACGCACGAGTCCAGAGGTATTGGCTCTCCTGCACTCACCACCACGGCCACGCAAAGGCCAAACAGCGGCCCCCAATAGCTGATGTTGAGTCGTCTCCATCGCCGGTCCGCGTCGTCGCCGACGATTTGTGGATACGAGAGTTGGATCGCTTGGCAGATTTGCTGCGCGTTCATGCCGTTGCGTCGCTGGGAAGAATTGGAAAACACAAACACGCCCGTGGCTGTGGCAAATGCCACGGACGACGACCAGATCACGGCGTGATACTTGATCAATTGCGCGTTGTAGTCTCGAAACGGGTTAGTGATTGACGCATACAGGTGGCAAATGGCCGCTGCAAACCATCCGAGACTCGCGCAGAGCAGCATCATGGTGAAGCCGTTGAGCAAAGAGCAAGGAGCAAAGCGGATGGTTAGACAGGAGAAAGCCAAATCATCGGTTGAATTGTTGCCGAGACAAAAGTACAAAGAGTAGACAAGTTCTTTGACAGCCAGTGCGACTTCACAAAACGCCACAAGAAAGAAGAACTCGTTGGGGTATCGTCTGGCTTTGGTCTGCCTCAGATACGACAGCATGACCATGCAGCTGGCCATCAAAGTGAGTCCACAGCCCGTCACCACGGCCACAAAGGATCGCCATCGCGGCGACACCATGCAAACTGCCACCAAACTTCCGGCAAACACCAGCATACACACAATCCAGAACGCCCAGAGAGTTCGGTTCATGCGGATGCAACGGCGACGTCGAGTCCACCATCGGCGCCCAGCTTCAACTTCAACATCGACGTTCACTTGTGCTGCATCCGTTGGCGCTCTTGTCTGTTGTTGTTGTTCGCGCCGAGAACGACGACGGCAGCAGTTGCAGCACACGCTCACCAACCGACGCAGCAAGTTCCAGCAACCGCACGAAAAAGAACAACACCAAAACGAAGATGACGAAGAAGAAGAAGAAGAAGTTGCGCAACAGTTGCAGCAGCAGATACGGCTCCAGCAACTTCTGGCTTCCGAGCGACGATAACAACAGCCACACCCAGACGACGACTGATGATGCTGGTATTGATGATGATGAGCAACAATGGGACCTCTTGGGGAAGTACACGATTGCTCTTCATAGTCCTCATCGTAGTCGTCGCTCATCTGCAGAAACGACGGCATGCGGCGAAACGAGAGCTCGAGCCCTTCTTCTTCCTGGCAGGCAGACGACGAAGACGGCATGTTGCCAAAAGAGTACGAGGCCGACGCCACGGAAGTCCGAGTGACGCTCTGACGCTTTTGTGAAAAGTGGGCTGCTGCTCGCCGCTTTCTGCACCTTTTCCATGCCAAGTCCAGTACACTTTCACAAAACCAGCTCTTGACTGGTACAGTGTACCCACTGACCACCGGACAGAAACGCAGCTTTTGATTGGATTGTGGTAATGGAAATTGCCACGTCATTGGCTGATTTCAATGGCTCACGAGTCATGTGATTGGTGGAAATCCTTTCAGGCGCTAGAACCCACCCCTTCAACCCTCAGAATAGATCTTGAAGGTCATGAATAGGGGATGAGATCCCCAACGCCCTTTGGAGAGATGCACTATGTGTATGACTGATAAGCTGTTGAAGGGGTCTTCGAAGCCGCTCGAGAAGCTGCTACGCGCGTGAAGCGGAGCGAGAAAAGAACAGAAATCCAGTGGTTGGAGGGGACGGAAGTAGTTCAAAATGAAGCAAAAAGGGTGATGGGAGGCGTTTCGAGCGGTCGCATTGTCTATCCGCCCGATTTGGCTCTTGTTTGGGCTCAGTGGGGGACTGGAATGTGGCCTGGTTCGGTTGCTGAAGCAGTGGAATGCTTGGCAGCACCTTTGTGAACCATTGGTTGACCCATCCAGCGATGCACCATTGGCTTTCTCTGCTGCTGTTCCTTCGCTCCTTCAACTGTCTCAGCTGAACAGAAAAGATTTGGCGGCTGGCCCCACTGAAAGGATTCTTTCGTTTTCCAGTGTTGGTGGGATTACCAAAGCAGCAGCACATGAGATCTTTTGCGTCGGATTCTCGATCAAGTCACTCGAATGAATCGAGTCGCGAACAAGTCGCGAAGAAGAGCAGAGGTTGGCGACGTCAATGCTTCTCCGTGTCTAAGCAGATCTTTGGTCTACTTAGGACGACATGAGATATCCTATCCTAGGCAGATGCCCTTATTGCAGGGTTCTTTTCTTGTTTTCTCTCGGTTGAGTGCGCAGTGCGAGACACGCGTCACAATCCAATGCACACTCACAATCCCGGCCAGTCAGTCTCACGATCAGTCACGCACGCATGTACACACCCGTCCCACTGGCACGCATGGCAGAAGGGATGTGCGTTTCGTTTCTCTTCCCTTCGCTTGCCGCAAAAGCTTTTTATATCTACTGTCCGCTCTTGCATCCATTGCACCAGCGTGTGATCCATTGATGAGGGACGCAATTGGCGGCGGAAATGGGCAGCAATGAGATCCAAACACCAACAGGAGAGACACAAAGACTTAAAATAACACGCGAATAATCCCAATGCATCGCGGGAGTCATCAAATGATTGGGCCGCATGTCGTGGGGGTCGATAAGTCATTGTTTGTGTGCATTTTGGAGGACGACGCAAACACCTCCGTGAGAGCCACCAAGCCACAATCGGATCCAGTCCAATCCGCTGGTAATGCAATCCAATGTACTGGCCACTGGCCAGCTGAAAGAGTGGACTTGACTTGCCTCTTGCTCAACGCACCAGATTCCAAGGCTTCTCTGCTAGTTCTCCTTGACTGCCTTTTTGTTCCGCGGCTTTTCGCGGCGCTCGCGAGCGAGGATGACAGGGCAGATGTCAACCCTTGCCTTGAATCTTGTGATGATGACCCACCGACCCCAACTCATCTGTTTCAACCAGAGGGGCTAAATATACAGCCACGCTCGAGTATTCTGTGGCGGTTGATATCATGCAGGGCAAGCTCACACCACGCGGCTCCACTGCCCAGGTCCTTTGCACCTAGCCAAGCCGAGGTACATGCCCAGTCATGCACCGTGATGACCCTGCAACGAGCACAAGGGGTTTCTCGCTCGTTGACACTCTGTAATACGATGGGCTCTGTCTGGCTGGTGTTGGTGCAGGAGAATGCGGCTGTGTTCACGAGCCATTTTCAAATTGGATGAAATAGGGCAATGCAGCCACCGTGAAGCGTGTGGTTTTTCCGCTTGGGACACGCAAAGCACTGCAGAGTGCAGAAGTGGTAAACAAGTTGGATCCTGGAACCTGTCCACGAGCTTTAGACCCCTCAAGACGGAGGTGATAGCAAAACACTGGAAACAACAGTCGACAACAGAGAACAAATCCAACATTCTGATCGGTTGTTCATTCTCCTGTCTGTTCTATCATCAAAAACCTCGATGCATTTGGCAGAGAACCATCTGGGCAAATGCGTCCAAAACTCTACTGATTCATGCGTCGGAAGATGCCTCGGAACCCATCCAAGACAGAACCATCGTTGCCAAAAAGAGAATAAGAGGAGTCGTCAATTGTTGCCGAGTTTTTCGCGGTCCTCGTGGTGTCATCCGTTGTTGCCGACTTCTCCGCAGCTCCCTCGGCTTTTTTTGCGGGGTCAACGAATTCGTCAAGCAGCGGAGCATCTTCCGCGTACTTCAATTGTTTCATCACAGCGTTTGCAAAGACTTGACGAGCCTGAGCTCTCTCCTCGCTTCCAAAGTGCAGTTGTAGAAGCTCTTTGGACACCGTCACACCCTCCTGGCCACAGCGACCCAAGTATGATCCCATCGCTTCGGCAGAATCCACAAAGTAGTCATACGTGAAGAGTTCTTCATGGGCTGTCCAGAAAGGCATGAAACGCAAAGCGACCTCACGTGTGGAACAGCTAGAAGCGGCATGATGCAACGGGTTCACAAAGTACGCCACAATGGCTTCACGCTGACTTCGGCTGAGACTCACTCTGTGCTCGATCAAAAGCTTGACAAATACTTCCAACTGCTGGATGCTTGGGTTGGCAGCTAGAAACGTATTCAAGAGATACCCAAGACTTGCTCGGCGGTCCCCAGGTGGTGTTTCTTTCTTCAACAAGTGCATTTTCAGCAATGATAAGACGATTTCCAGGTTGTTTTTGTCGTCGAGTGCATTCGACAAGACGTAAATCATCTCTTTGGTCATGTTCCTGGCTGGTTGCGTGTCCATCCAGCGGATGATCTTGTCCATGGGACAATCCAAGCGGAGCATATGTAGCAAGACAGTACCCCAAGTCTTGCTCGGCAACGGCACAAAGTCTGGTCGATCAGCCATTGCGGTAGCAATCTCGACGATCCTGGATGACCGACTCTTCGGAATCGGATGATCGCCCAGACTAATAACAATCGCTCTGGAGCACACGTCGTAATCTAGCGGCAGCAAATCGCTTGCCATTGTTCTCTTCCGAGCCACTTGATACACCAATTCTGGATCCGTTATGTCACCACTTACCACCTCAAAGTACTCCTTGCGGTCGTTGCTGGGCATGTTGACGATGATCTCCAGTTGCTTCCCCAATTCTGCGCATTTGCTTTCCAGCGTCTTCTTGTCGACATATCTCGAGAACTCCATCCCCAGCTTCGAGTGCCATCGCAACACCTTGCGATGCTTGTATAGCAATCGCAGGAATTTGCGCGCAAAGTCGTCCATCGACAGCGAGCGATACTGCGAGTTATGCGACTCTCCACAGAAGTAGGCCACGACCATTGACGCATGAATGCCATCAGCAGTGACCTGACAAGACTGCATCACGTCCAGATATTCTTCCAGCTGTCTTGCGCGTGGCCCAGTCTTCAGGAAGATGGGAAGCACATAGTTGAACAGTGCCGAGCATTCTTCTGGATGAGTGGAGGCGCGCGGTGTACCAGCGTAGTATTCTAGCAGCTTCAGCACGGGGTTCACGCGGTCAGCGTCTTTCAGACCAGTCGACAGCACGTAAATGATATCTGTGGTCATCTTGGAGGTCGGGTGGCTGTCCATCCACTGGGTCATCTCTTGGACGGGAAAGCCCTGCTCCAGCATCTTGAGCAAGATGGTCTTCCAAGCCTTGGGGGGAAGACTGTACTGTTGCTGTTTCTGGGTCGTCAGTTGCACAAGCTCGATGGCATTCTTCAGTCCACGTCGCGGGTCCTTGTGGTTGTGCACGTTCATGTATACCGCCTCAGTGATCTGTCGAAAGTCTCGGAGAGTCCACGCAATTGTACAAGGATTCGTGACCTTCCATTTGGCCTGTTCAAACATCAGTTGAGCATTGGGCTTTTCCTTTGGTTGACCGTTCAACTCATCGGTGGGTTCGTCGCTGCTGTGGCTGCTTGAGCTGAACGCGCGAAGGGCCCAAGGCTCGGGGATGGCTAGTGTTTGCGAGCAGAGCCAATTGCCATCCCGAGCCACACCAGAACAAGAGGAAGATGAAGGAGAACTTGAAGAAGAAGGAGAAGACACAACCGGTCGACTGTTGGAGCCAGAGGCAAGTGGCTTTCTCGTTCCGACGCGAACGGAGCGGCGCAGCGTTCCGCAGACCCGGCGCATGGCTTCTTGGTGGGGTTGTCAGTGGCAACCACGTGGCGAGTGTGTGGTGTACCACTGGTGTGGTGCCCGTCCCTCCCATTTCAAAATGGAAGTGGGTTTTCGGCGGCGCAAAAGGGCCAAGAAAGAAGCTGCCGCCGCAAGTGCTGGCGAAGGCGAAGGAACCATCCGCCTGAAGAAGCGAGTGCGAAGAGAAGAAGAAGAAGAAGACAAAGACAAAGAGCAAGAAGAAGAGGACGACAATGCGCTGGAAGTCGTGCAGGAAATCCTGGAAGACCAAAAGCTGCGGCGACTGCACCAAAAAGTGGCCGACAAACCCAGAGCGTCACAGAGCCAACCTCAGCAAGCCAAGCCACAAGCCACAGAGGAATTGAGTTCGTATGGTCTACATGATCCAAAGAAAGACGGATCGGCCACGAAAAAGCTGGTGACGCTGCTCGATGGGCAGTTCACGGGCCAGTCCTCCACCAGTCAGCGCGATCAGCACGAAGAGCTCATGTATGCGAGCGTTGTTCTCAATATATCAGGATGCAAATTGAATCTGATGGTGTTTGTGGTGGTGAAGGAACAAATATATTGAAGAAAAGCTGCGCTCCAAGCACCAACAGCAGTCACAGGACGCAGAGAACCAGCAAGATATGCTGACGTTGCAGGACGAGGAAGACCAGTTGTACGCGCTTCCAGAGCATCTGCGCGTCTCCAATGGATCCAGAGGAAATGTCCAGCAAAACCAACAGCAACCGGCAGACGAAGACGATTCCGCCAATGGAAGTGTGCTGGTCTGGAGCACGGGCATCGCCGAAGTGGAGTTGCCCTCGGATTTCCAGAAACACACGGTGGAAGCCACCAAAAAAGCGCTGCAACGCGATCTCTCGAGCAAGAGCAGAGCAAAAGGCCACTCGCAAGTTCAAAGCTCTGCACTTCCGACGAATTTTAGTACTGATTTCAATCGCCATCGAAGAGATTTCGTGCAGGAACTGAAGCAACTGCCCATCGGTGAGTCCGTCATCAATCACTTGATAGGGATTCCAAGGTTGTTAACAGCTTGTTGTTGCCTGGATTGCCGTGAAAAACAGAAGATAAACGGGAAAGAGGCTTCCGGAAAGGTAACAAATCACTGTTCTTTTGTCTTCTTTATGTTTTCCTGACTGACGCTCCCGATGTCCATGCAATGTAGTGGCTCGAGATGCTCCAAGCGACGATCTTGCTGTTGATCGCTTTCGTAAACAGGAGAGCCGGCGCAAGTTCCGTTAGATACTAATGATTGCAGTTAGATGTTGGCAAATTGGACTTGGTTTTTATCTGATTCTGATTCTGATTCAGCCCTGGTTCTCATGAGTCTGCCTTTTCCTGACATCTGAATCTGATCTGGTTGTGGGAACTGGCTGACTTGGTTACACGCGTAAAGTAACAAGCAACAACGTCATCTCAAAAGCGTTGATTGGATTTCCACCGAGTGCCAGGCAGATCGAAAGACAATAAGATGAGTTGGTTGTGGCAGAACGAGACGACGGAGCAAGCGCAGGTGGTGGTCACCGCTTTACAGAGCGAGTTGGACGCGCGCGACGCCAAAATCAAAGTGTTGGAACGCGATTTGCGCCAGGAAACGCAGCATTTCAAAGACTTTTTGCGGGTGGAAATCGACGAACTGACGCAGCGCAAGCAAGCGATCGAAGCGGAAATGCAGGAAATCGACTCGCTAATCCAGGAAAAGCAGACACTTTTGGCCGCAGTCACGGCCAACGCCAAAAAGCCCATCGCCAAAAAGAAAAAGAAGAACAGCAAGAACAAGGCCAGCAATAGCTCTGCTCAAGCACCATCAGCACAACAGAGTGAGGCGATCTCTGGTACTGTGCAGCAAAAGTCTGCCTCCAGTGAACAACCACAAGGCAATGGAACCGCCAACGGCGTCGCCATTGAAGAAAAAGAGCCACCAAAAGACCAAACGGTGGCTTCACCCAAGCAAAAACCAGCCAAGGCAAAAGCCAAACACAAAGCCAACAGGTAGATCTGCTCACTGTTTTCTCCTTGCTCCTGTTGCTCGCATTGCACAGATTGATGGAAACTGGCTTGATGACCTCAGCGCCGATGCCAAACCCAACTGGCTCGCTCTACCGCGAGACGAACACTTGGACAAGATCATTGATGTGGATTCGAATGCGTGCTTTATCATTCAACGAAGTCTTGTGAGTGTTCTTTGCCTGCGTACCAAAAGCCAGGCCAAGTCATCTGATGACTATGTGTTGGGATGAACAGAACTCGAATACGGTCATTTACGCTGCCAGTCTGGACTCATCCAGTTCATCCAAAGCGCTTCATGCGTCCAAGCCCTTGGACGTATACTGGATCATGTACGAAAAGGCTGGGAATCCCCGCGAAGAGCTCAACATGATTGAACGCAACAGCGCTTATGGCATCTCCACGGCGCGGTCCAAGACCAATCCCGATGAGTACATTGTGACACTTTCAGCGTTGCGAGATCGTAAAGCGGTGTTGTTCTTGGATGAGCATGGCACCCCACACATCAAGACGACAATCAATGGCCAGCAAGGAATGATTCTGTATCGTGTCTACGTGAAAACTTCGAACGGCTGGGTGCCCAGTGTCGAGTATGTCGAACTATTTGGCGTGGACCCAAAGACTGGCGAACGAGTGTATGAAAAGAAGCTGCCATGAGGCCAAATCTCCAATCCAGCAGAACATTTTGAATTTTTGACCCGTTATAGAGACAACTGGTGGAGTCGCGCCAGTCCGATTGATACGAACCTCAAGCCTTACACAATATGCAAGGGTTCATCTCAAGCTCTTTGGACTCTGCGTTGAATTGCGTTCAAAAATGTGGTCTATAAAGATCTACTCTGCATCGTCCTCTTATCTGCATCTCTCTTGCCCAGCAGCTCAAAAACGCACTTTCATACTCTCCGTCGCATCATGATGATCGCTGCAGTTCCTAAAGCGCCAGCCAACACATTTCGCAACGTGTCTTCGTTGACTTTGTGGGTCACAAACTTGGATGTCACGTACACGCCCAGCGTCAACGAGGAACCGACAGACAGCACCGTTGGAATGTGCATCGAGCGTCTCTTGAAATTGAAAAACGCCGAGGATGCAGCTGTCGGCACGATCGAAAGCAGTGATGTGCCAATCACGGTGGATTGCGGCAGGTCACTGACCGTTGTCAAGTACGCTGTCATGAGCACGCCACCACCAAGACCACACAACCCCGACAAAAAGCCAGCAAAGGCACCTGCCAGAGCATACTGCGCATTGGCCCGTGCAAAACCCATCGGATCCTGCACGGAGCGGTGAACGAAGAGTTGCTTGAGCTGCTGACCCTGCTCCATAATTGCCGCAGAAGAGGCAACGGCCTGTGGAGTCGGCTGGCCTTGTGTCGAACCTGCCACCATTGTTGCGGCTGTGACTGACGATGACGAACACAAAGAAGCATCAATCGATGATGGTGTCACCGCACTTGTCTGTCTTCCATAAAACTGCAAATCCAGCGGATTCGCTCGTTCTGGGTCTGTCCATTTGGGCAGCACATCCTTGTTTTTGAGCACAATAAAAGGTGTTGACATGAGCATCGCCAAGCCGACGATTTTCGAGAGTTTGTTGCTTGGCAAGCGGTGCGCCATTTGTACTCCGTAGCGAGTGAAGAAAATGGACGGAATGGTCACCAGCATGGCCAAAGGAATATTACACGATCCCATGTCGATGTAGTTCATCGCACCGACTGTGGCACTGATGGTAACCGCACCAATCGAGGTGCCGTTGATGGCTTGTTGTGGAAGCTTGGTAAACTTGGCCAGACCCTATCGATTGAAACACACACCCATGAGTACTCCAGAGGGGAACATGCAAGGATAACCCAAATGAAGACCTACTGGAATCAAAACCATGCCGCCACCGACGCCAGTCATGGCCGAGATCAGACCTGCGAATCCTCCAATCGGCGCTGCCAGTCGAAACGGAAGTTGCGATCCGGACGAAGCAGCAAAAGCTGTCGTTGCTGTTGAAGAAGGTATCAATTGTTGGGGTCGTGCAGCTGTGGTGACGCCTGTTTTGGTGATTCGTGTGGTGGTGGTCGTGGCAGACTTGGAAGCCGATTTCGAACAAGTTGGCACTTTACCACTGGGTCGTTGGGTGTACAACACACGTACACCTCGGTGTTTGAGCACGGCCCTACATGGATTGGACAGGATCGGGGAGCGACGCAGGCTCTTGACCGCGGCTTGAGCTGCTGTGCGCTGGAAATGGAATTGGAGCATGGTTCCGAAGAGTCTTTCTGTCGAGTCAACAAAGTTGCGTTTGTGGACTTTTTGGATTGTTGCTTATGCTTTGGGGCCAAAAGTCAACGAGAAGCTACTTCTTTCTCTTCTTCTTCTTCTTCTGCCGCCGCAGGCTGCAACCCAACGCAACCGAATGCGACAGCACTCTTGATAGCTGCTTACGTTTGCGCCAAACTCAACGTGGGTTGCCAAGAAAGCTCGATCAGTAACCCTTTTCCTCCTAAGATCTGGCACACTGGGAGGGGGCGCAAGTTCAGAACTCAACGGATCTGGGCCGCTCCAATGGCATTGTGGAGCGCTCTACATGGATATGTGCATCATTTCCAAGGCATTTCTGCCCTATTTTTAGGCTTGAGTGGGCTTTTCAGGATTGCTGAAGGGATGGCAGTTATCCGGTTCAAGTTCAACCGGATTGCACTTGAATAGAAACATTTCTAATTTTTGGTGGAGTTCAACTGCCTTCCACAAGCCAGTTGCAGACTCTTCAACGAACATTGGCCAAAGGGATAGTACGAAGAAGAACAAGAGGAGAAGAAGAGGCCATTTTGCATTCGGTTTGTTGTGCCGTTTCTGTTTCTATTGCTTTGCTTTTGCCGTGAGCCTTCTCGAATGTCAGGAGCCCATGGAACGGCCAAAGGCTTCCAATCCTGTTAGAAACGTTTCTAAAGGAGAGCACTGTGTTACACTAAATACCGCTTGCATCCAGAAAAGAGCGGATGCTGCAACACGTATCCAGCCGACCGTTGGCGCTGGTGCGTGGCGTTGGCGCAGCATTCTGGAAACACAGCACTCTGCAAAGAGGCTTTGGCGCCAGTTTCTCTCGAAGCACCAGTGTGGGTGGTGGTGCCCCCTCCCAGCCATGCGACGAGACCAGAGAGGCGTCAGCGGCAACCGCAACATCAACCGCAACGGCAAGCGCAACGTCAAGCACTCCAACGGCGAATCGCGAGGATCATGAGCATGGTCCTGCGCAGGATCCATGGAGCCATTTCCACATGTTTTCATGTATGGACGAATATCTGGAAGTGACAACTCTGTATTACGGAGAAGAAAGCTCTTCAATTGGTGGAGAGAGCGCCGACGAGAAGCAACATAATGCTGTGCGTTCCGATCGATGCGTTGGCAAAGACCGTCGCAAAGTCAAATAGATAAGTCCAAAGCGACTATTTTCGTTTTCTTCTTAGCAATTTCTCTATAAACAACAAGAACAGCAACGCGATCGGTCTCCAAAAGTACAATAAACTGCTGATAGTGTTGGTGCTGTGTTTGGAATACTTTTGCATTGGCCCCTCGCTGGACTTCTCTTTTCTATTCGTTTGGTTTTCCATACGTTAGACTATCATGATCGCGGGATCTTCATCGTCGCGAACAAACATGAGCTTGTTCTGCTCTTCCAGAGACGTCAGCGCGGTTTCCAGCTCATCTCTGGTCACTGCTACAACTTCGCCACCCTCGCGTCCTGCTTTCTCTTCCCGATTCTGGTTGATGCGATTCAGGATATCTGTCAGTGGATATTTGTCCTTCTCTATTTCACTATTCATCTCATTCAGCACACGAGCAACTTCTTGTTCGAGGTCCTCCGCACTGCAGCAAAAGAATAGCATGGAAACGTTAGGATTATTGTCACCCACGACGCTGCGGACGCCGTTATACCATCTCACCTCATTGCACTGCGATCACGCTTTCGTGGTGCCGACAAGCCATCACGTAAGCCAGATTTGCTATTAAGCGATCGAACATTCGGCTGAACATTCTCTTTCTCTTGTTCGGGTTCTTCTGGAACCGCAGGGTTGGGAAGGACTGACGGCAGGGTCTCGTTGACGGGTTGATTTCGTTCCACATCTGCATTCATGTCGTGCGTGTGACTCTCCGACGTGTCATGGTACAGTGCAAAACTCATCAAAGAGAGTGCTTTCTCGGCGTCCCGCCGCTCAATGGCTTTGCTCAAACGTGCTTTGGCGTGGGCAGACGCCAGACGAATCAAAGTCTCGAGAGTTCTAGCTGTCACAGGAAGTGTTCTTGTGTTTTGTTGAGATCGAATCTCAGCGTATCCTTCGGCAATCAGATCAATGGCAGGATCAGTCAGAACAGGCTGGAAACGCGTCTTCGCGTAGTAGATAAACTTCTTCAAAAAGTCGAGTTTCAAGATGCCATGGGTGCCGTGTTGGTTCCATTCCGCTGGAACGCCCCCGTGAAGCAGAGGATCGTACTTCTGGAAAATGGATTCCAAACCTGCGGTACCTGAAGCCGAACTTGACGCTTCTCTTGTTGCCTGAGTCTCACGAATCAACGCCATATGATCAGTCGAGCTGACTTCCAGAGACAAAGGTGTTCCTTCTTGGCCAGGCTTGATGTAACGATGCATACGCAACACGTGATCCGAAATGCTTCGGTCGGCCGAGCGATCCAGTTTGTCCAGCACCACGAATAATAAATCAAAACGTGACAGCAGAGAGTCTGGGAGGCCGATATTTTCTTGTGGCTTCTTGTTTTTGTTGTATTGGCCGTACACTGGGTTTGCTGCGGCCAAAACGCTACACCGAGCATTCAACGTCGCATGGATCCCGGCCTTGGCAATGGTCACTGTCTGTTGTTCCATAACTTCATGGATAGCCACACGATCAGCTTCACTCATTTTATCGAACTCATCAATGCAAACAATGCCTCGATCAGCCAACACCATGGCACCAGCTTCAAGTCGTCGTTCTTTTGTTTCTGGATCTGTTGTCACAGCTGCTGTCAGACCAACACCGGATGAACCTCGTCCGGTGGTGTTGATTGCCAGAGGAGCAATGCTACGCACAAAGCGAAGCAGCTGTGATTTGGCAGTGGATGGATCTCCAACCATCAAGATCTAATGAACGACAATGGTGGGTGAGATTACCTTCCAAACTATCATGCAACCAAAACGCCAACTCACATTGACGTCACCACGAAGATGGGTTCCATTGTCAAGATTTTTTTCTACTCCACCCAACAGCTGGAGCAAAAGAGCCTGAAAAAGAATGGCCATGTCAGAGTGGAAAGCACACACGCACCTCGCATGCAACATTCACACCACGAACCTGTTTGATTTCGGCATGGCCATAGATGGATGGAGCAACGGAACGCGAGAGGATCTCAAAAGCATCGTCGCGCTTGGCAAACTCGCGCACATTTAACAAGTCTTCGGTTGTCATGACAATGCCATTTACTTCTTTGCCAAGCAATTGCACATTGTTGGAGATCAAGACTGTTCGGAACACGGAAGAACTCGAGGAAGCAGCCGCTTTGCCACCGACTGGACGATAGATGCCAACCACACGCACACGATCACCAGGTTTGCATTTGTCCACCAAATCATTCTCCACAATGACATCACACGAGCGTGGCAACTGGCCCAGCGGCGCTGTCTCGGGCGTCTCTTGCATGGTGATCATCTGATAGTCTTTGTAATGGCATAGGCCAAATTCCGTCTCAAGGAAGTTGCCTTTATCATCACGCGTCGGGTACACACTGGTGGTTGGCGCGCCATGGAGGGACGTCGCGTCTCGGTATTCTCGTGACAGAATGGCGTTAGTTTCTTTGCAGTAATGCACGGATCGAACCACTTTCGGACGCACGGGTGAGCATTTTGTGATGATGCCGTGCACGCAGACCATTTGGCACAAAAAGCTGGACAGCAACCTTCGGGGATTCACATTGTGGTGTCCAAAATCTCCCTCAAAGCCCACGTGGAAGTACAGGTCTTGGCTGCTTTCGCGTTCTTTGCTTCCGTATAAACTATCGTAATTAAATACTAACTGTACCATTCAAGAAGAAGGGTAAGTCGTCATGCATCCACAGACTTACCACCAGCAATAGCAAATCCCCGATCATACCTCTTTGATGGCGGCCTCAAATGGCGGAATATACTCCATGGGGTGCCGCATCATGCGATTCACTATGTTTTCAGCCGAACTGGCGGCCGCGTCGGTGAAAGAACTGTCGTATTCACGCAAATCGTTCAAGTCCACCACCAGCCGCGTGCTGTGTTGGTTCATCATGGACCGGATTCTCTCCGAGTAATTGCCATAACCGTCCTGCCAATTCATAACACCACGTCACCAATCAGTTCAGCCGTTCAACCACCTATTTACGCGTTTCATCGTCTTTCCGAAGCGCAGTGTCGTCGTCTTTTGGTCAAAGCACCGGCACCGTTGCAGCTTCCGCCTTTGGTGGAGCAAGGCACGGGAGTGGCAGTGGACGCACCTCATTCTCCAAGAAATGCAGGAAATAGTTCTGATGGCGACGAAAGGCCTCGTCCAGTTCGTCCTGAGGAAGTGCCATGGTTTGTTGCTGCTTTCTTCTTCTTCTCGGGCGACTCACGGACAACAGGAAACCAGCAGAGCTATCAGGTGCGCGCGCGCGAGGCTGACACCAATACAAAAAGCAAGTCGAGTGGGTTGGAAATGAAACTCGCGCCTCAATTGGTGCTGGTGTGTGTACTTCAGGTACGCGCACCACACCAAATTTGGTGTTTTTGACGCTTTTTGGAGGCCCCTCCAAAGGGTTTTCGGAAATTTGGCTGGGGGCAGTTGGACCCTTTGACTGGAGTTTGTAAGACCCGAAACCCTAAATTTGTGAAAATCACTTTCAAACCAAAGCGCGCGAAAAGCAAACCAAATTCAAAATTTGAATAACTTGAACCGTTGTTTCTCTATGGATGAGGTGGTCCACATGACATGGGGTGGGCTACACGGTATATTCACATGATGGTACACACTTGGGAAATGGCATGAATGTTGGGCTTTTGGTTCTTGGGCAAGATGATACCTTTGACGATGTATTTGTTGGGGTCGTCTCCCATGGTGAGAGCAGCGGCCTTGAGCGCTGTGTTCTTGAGCAGTAAATAGTATTTTGGTCTCTCTCTCAGCAGCAGATGGTTTTGTTTGGACAGCATGTTGATCTCTTCGCGAAGGTGCAGCCGCTCCTCGTCGCCCCGTTTCGCCAGGTTCTCCAGATCGCCGTTGACTTGTTCCAGTTCTTGAATAGCTGCCTTATGCTGCTTGACTTGGCCGCAGATCCAGAGCACTAGCTGGGTGTTGCCCTGGAGAGTCTTCGGCACGTCCTGCAACGGATTGCTGTGGCAGATCAGCGATTCGAGCTTGGAGCACTCGCAAAGCGAATCCGGCAAAAACCTCAGTTGGTTCTGGCTCACATCCAGCAGTCGCAATTGACTCAATTTGCCAAGTTCATCTGGTAAAGTCTGCAGTTGGTTGGTGGCCACATTGATCTCTTCAAGCCGCTCACAGAATTGGATCTCTTTCGGAAGAGTTGCCAGCCGGTTGTTATGCAAGTCCAATCTGCGCAGCTGCACGCACCGCGCCAGTTGGCTCGGAAACGTCGAGATCTGGTTGTTCGGCAGAATCAGCTCTCGCAGCAACACGAGATTGCCAAGAGCTGGTGGGATCTTGACCAGCTGGTTGTTGGCCACGTTCAGAATCAACAAGCAATCGCCAAAGGTCCACACCACGTCGTCCAGCGTCACCCAATTGCTGTCATGTAGATCGAGAATGCCGTTCTCATCCGGATGAAGCGAGGCATCCACTTCTTCTTCCATCTTCTCAGTTGAAACACCAGGTGCCAACCAGTGATGTGGGTCACGAGCAATAGACCAGCTCGCTTGCCGTTTTTTGACTTGTTGCAGTCACGGGAGCAGTTACAACGGATGTCTTGGCCCGATCTGGCAGTTTGAAACCCATCCGAATGCTAAATTGCAATCAATGTCGTGTTTCCTTTCTTGGGAGCATCGCGAACTGCGAATGGGTTGACCCAAGCACTTCGCATCGCCCAAGCTGTTGTTGATCCTCACCGTGCAGTTGATCTCACCACGGCGGAGGCAGGCACCAGAAAGGGACCAACAACCGCTGGCAAACACTTCCGTGGGCTGGGATTTAGTCAGCAGCAGAAGCCATGGACTTCATTCAGGGTGAGCTGGCCAACTGCTGCCCAGTCAAGCTCGCACCAGCGTCGTGGCAGGCCATGAACTGTCTGTCCCTTGTTACACCGTCGTTGCTTCCTCACTTTGGCCATTGGGAATGCGGAGGTTGGGCTCATTGGTGGTGCACTCAACTGCAAGAGGTGTCGGTGCCCACGTGCGACACCATTTGGTGCTTCTGTGCGGACGGGCAAGTCATCAAGATCCATTGACTTCTAGATCCATATGGCCGGTTGCTGGTGGTTCCTTGGCAAGACCAAGAACACAAGCAGTGGCACCATGGGGCACTCTGGAACGCACGTTTAGCTCCGAGAGCACAATGAACAGCGCCACCAACTCGGACACATTGAAAGTCCGCAACGGCAATTCGACGGATGAAGATGCTGAAGCCGTGTATAAGCAGGCGAGGCAGATGCTCTTGAAACCTAAAGGAAAGCACGGGAATTTCTTCAGCCACCAGTTCCTGTTTCATGCCATCGACGCCAACTGCACCAACCACTCCAATCCCTCGCAAGGACTGCAGAATGCTCTGCAGCTGGCGTGTTTGGCGACTGCTCGCCAGCCAACGTTCAAGCTAGGCCGTCGCACTTGGGGCCGTGTCTTGTTGCAGATGATCCATTTGCAGATGCCAGTCGACGAGATGACTGACTGGATCGCCGTGCAGCCCATCGACGATCTGACCAAAGAGATGGTGTTCGTGGTTTCGGCGGCTCTGGACCGGTTGCAAGCCATCGACACGGTGCTGGCCCTACTGCGTCAATACCTCAAGAGTGATCACGCCAAAAAGCATCAAGAGGATCGCGTTGCGGCGTTGAACTTTTTGCTCGGCAAGTTGATGACAGCGAAGCCGACGATCCGCCAGCTGGAAGCTTATGTCGAGTTGATGCGGGTGAGCATCAGCGCAGTTTCTGATTTGAACGCACCCAAGGTCGTGGCTTACTACTTGGATCCCTTGCACCATGAAGCTGGCTGCGAAATAAAGGATGTGGCATCCAGCTTTATGGCGTTTTTGAACCAGAATCACTTCGCCTTCAAATGGCATTCGAGTCTGCGCATCTCGAATCGCTCAAAAAAGTGGGTTCCCAGCGAGGGCATGAGATTTGATCGAGATTGCGCAACGGTGGAGCAACAGATCACCAGCTTCCTCGGGTTGCCCCCGAATGAACGGGAGGAGTATCTGCTGGCCGTGAATGGCGAGTTAAATGATAGCTCAAGACTGTTTGAGATGGCTCGAAAGAGAGCCGCAGCAGCCGAGAGCGATCAGTTCCCGTTGGACTACGATTTATGTTCGCGTGCAGTGTTCGCGAATGCCGATGACCGTGGAAACCCAAAGCGTGGGTTAACACAAGCCATTGAGATCGCTCAATCAATGCGAGATCGAATCGGGTTTCAGCTTCCGGCCAAGACTTGGGCGTTTGTTTTCCGCAAGATGATCCACCTGAAGCTCCCCGTGAAAGACATGATTCAGTGGATGGACACTCAACCAGTCGAGCACTTGATCAAGCAGATGATATACGTGCTTTCGTCTTTTAGCTCGGAATCTGCCGCGCACAGACCCTCGGCAGCGGTCGTTCTAGCGTTGTTGGAGCATATGCTGACAAAAGTGCCTGCCGCATACATGCGGGAAGATCGACGAGCTGCGCTTTCGGTTCTCTTTCAGCAGTTTATCAACGCGAAACCGAGCATCCAGCAGGTGGACCACTACGTCGCGCTCTTGACAAATCATCAAACATCGTTGAACAAATCAATTCGTCAGGCTCTTGTGTCCTTCTACGTGAACCCATGCAACCACGAACCTGGCACTTCATCGCGTGACGTTGCACTCAAGTTCTGGGCACTCTGGCGCGCCAACATGGCGCTTCTGAAGTTCCATTCAGGGCCGTTTGCTTATCAACTGGGTATACAATTGGGTAGCTGTGGGAAAGACGGCGTGGCCATCGCCAAGGAGTTGTTGCAAGCGGTTTTCACTGATGAGCATGCGAGATCCCGTCGTGTGTTTACCAACGCTGTGTTGAAGCAACTGCATCTGCTTGGCAACCATGAACTCCACGCCGAGTTTGCTGCATCCATTGACATGACCAAAGTACCCAGGGCGAAGGAACAGTGACCTAGAGGATTCATGAGAACCAAATGGCTGGATTATTACGAGAGCCAATCGTTCAACAGACGTTCATTGCAATCGCATGAAAGGTCGGCAGGCATGTGAAAGACTGCAGGTGCACCATTTCTATTTGCTTTTGAGCTCAATCTCTTCCACCTTTTCTTCGTCAGGTGCAGCAGAAGCAAAAACGGGAATCCCAAACGAGTTCATGACCTCCACAAAGTCAGCGTGGGCTTCACCGCTCAGCTTCTTCAAAAACACATTCGCAAACTTCTCGCGCTCTTTCGCTGATGCTTCTTGGTCCTTAGTGAATCCGAACTCCACAAGCACTTTGGCGACACGCACTCCTTTCTCGCCACATTTGCCTAAGGCATGACCAATGTCGCCACCACGCATTCTACGTCCGTGCAGCAACGCTTCCCAGAAATCTAGGAAGTTGACGGCAATCGCTTGCGACGACAAAATGCTCGTTTTATCGAGCAAATCCACAAAGGACACAACAAGTTGTTCTTTTGCGTGAAGCCGCAACCGGCGGGTAGAGAGCATGCGGGTAAAGTCAATCACTTGTGGAACTGTTGGGTTGGCTTGCAACAATTGTTCGAGGAGATAACGAAGAACAGCTCCATTGGAAGCGTTTTCGGGATCTTTCGCCACACAATGCTTTAGCAATTCCAGAGCGACCTCCGGTTTCTTCATTTGCACAAATGCGATGGACAAAACATAGGTCATCGCCTTGGTCAAGTTCTCAACTGGCTGTGTGTCCATCCAGTGGATCATCTCTTCCATCGGGTAGTTGTACCTGATCATTTCACGCAAGATTACACCCCACGTCTTGTGATGCAAGATAAAACCAGGTCGTCCAGCCATGTGTTGCGCAATCTCGATGGCTCTCGCCAAGCCACGCTCTCTATTGGCACGGTCCGAGACATTCGCTAAAGCCGCGTTAGAACACAGATCATAGTCCATCGGAGTCGGCTCACTGCTTGCTCTGATCAGCGCCATTTCATACATTCGGTTCGCGTCCGTGAGTTCACCATTCACAGCCAGCATGTATTCCCCACGCTCGCGCTCGGTCAATCGCATGAAATTCTCGAGTTGTTGCGCCAGCTGCACGGTTTTACGGTCAATGTCAGCGACATCAGCCTGTGTGGAAGAAGCCAACTCCCCAGAAAAACCCAAAGCCGAATGCCAACTGATTGTGTAGCGATTGACTTGCAGAAAACGCATAAAGCTGGTGGCGATCGCCTGCGGAGACTGACGTTCCAGTTCGTGATGGCTTGGATCCAGATAGTATGAGATGATCCGCATGCTGGCCAAAGAATTTGCAGTGCCGCGAGTCATTCGCAGCAATGTAACAAATTCTTCGAGTTGTTGGATGCTGGGGTTGGCCTTCACCAACAGTCTTGAGAGAACGCCGAACATGTTGTGGCATCCCTTGCGGTCTGTTTTAGCGCATTCGGTCGAGATATAGTGCCTCAGCAAGCGCAGCACGACATCGGTTTTCTTCCAGCTATCAAGGGTATTGGTCAGCACGTGGATCATCTCTCGCGTCAAGTCGTCAACTGGTTGGGAGTCCAACCAGTGGGTCATTTCGTCCGCTGGCCAATCCAATTGCACCATCCTGAGCAAGATGAGATCCCATGTCTTGGGCTCCACGCGAAACTTTGCAGGTTGGCGCTTGACGGCCAGGTCCGCCAGCATCACGGCATTGGCCAGTCCTCGTTCGCGGTTCTTGTGGTGGTGGGTATTCACAAAAATCGCCCTGCCCACCAGACGATAATCACATTGTTTCTCGTTCGTGGGCGAAACTTGTTTGCTGGCCACTCGATAGAGTACCTCAGGGTCTACAAGACCTTTGTTGCTCGACCGTTGACCTCGCTTTTGTTCGGCATTGTGGCTGAGCGTGGCGAAGGTTCGCGTCGTGGATGCTGTGCGGATCATCACGGGTGGTGGTGGGGCCCATCGTCTTGTATTGAGCCAGCCGTTGTCAACAACAGCTCCAGCAGCAAAACTTCTTGCCGATCCAGTCGTCAAATGGTACTTTTGCAGGGCAAGTCGACCGAAACCGCGGCGTAGACCGCTGGCGCCGCGCACAGCACACACCACCAATCGATGGCCTCCATGCCACATATTGTGACTGGGTTCAAAAAGGGGATATACTAAATTTAGTATGTACTGGAGGGAAACAAGGGATATCCCCCCCCCATCCGAAGGCAATGGCGAATGCATCACTCTGAAGCGTGCGTACATGTAGATGCCAAAGGCAACGCTCCCTCCATCTCGATGATGGTCACCGATGGCAGGATTCATTTGTTCTCTTGTGACCATTGTTTCTTCCATCGTTACATCAAAGCAGCAAAGCAGTAGAGTTCACTGAGCAAACACTCTACCATCGCCAGGCTTTTCTAGCTAGCACTCGTTGCCATGCCGCGTGACGTCCACGGCTCTGACAAACTCGGCGTGCGCTTGCTCATCAGTGCACGCCAACGCACGAACCACCGCCGTCGCAAACGCCAACCGGTCTTCTAATCCACCGTCGTCCAACGTCAGCAGTTCTTTGGCGATCGACCCACCAAGTTGACCGCAACCTCCCAGAAGCGAGCCTTGCAGACTCGACTCCCTCGCTTGACGATGGCGCGTTGACATGAAAACCACTTGATTGACGTTCCAAAGCCTCAAGAAACGAACGGTCATTTCTTCAGGCGAACATTTGGTTTCATGCTGCAGCAGGTTCAAGAAAGATGAGATGATAGCGCCCTTCTGGGCTTTGGTCAACGTGCATCGGTCCGCACGAAGAAATGACAGATATCGATCCAGTTGCTCACCATTTGGCGCGGTTGACAAGAATAAATCCAGCAAGAAACCGAGGACAGCGCATCGATCCTCTCGTTGGCGCTTGGCTCCAGCTTTCTGCAAGTAATGCGACAGCACGTCCAACACACGGCATGGATCCGTTCGGTCTTTGAGTGCGTTCGATAAGACGTAAATCATGCTTTTGCTGAGGTTGACGACTGGCTGAGTGTCTATCCAATTGGTCACATCTTCGAGCGGGCACTGGGTCTCAATCATCTTCAACAGAATCGCGGTCCACGTCTCGGGTGGCAACTCGAACCCTGGTCGACCTCTGACCGATCGAGCAATCTCAACGGCTCTGAACAACCCAAGCTCTGGACTCTTTCGATCATGGGCATTAGCAAATACAGCTCGAGTGAACAAATCGTAATCCAAGGGAGCTGGCGCACTGGTCGCCTTCTCCTGAGCCAACGTATAGAGTCGATCCGGGTCCTTGAGTGCTCCTGCTACCGCCATCGAGTATTCCTCCCGCTCCTTCGCACTCATCGTCATGAAATTCTCCAGCTGCTGTTTTAGTTCTGCGCGCTGGACCTCTCTCACAGGTGCCTGGTTGGATTTCACCGGACTCAGACTCGAATGCCATCGCAACACATAACGATTGGCTTGCACAAAACCCAAAAAGCTGCTAGCAATGTCGTTCAGCGTACGACCGGGTTCATGATGCCACGGCTCCAAGTAGTATAACAGGATCTTGGACCAGTATGTGGCACGAGCAGGTGTGCGGCACGATTGCATTATGGTGAGGAACATCTCCAGCTGTCGAATGCGGGGTTTGGCGTTCAGAAACGGCTCCACCAGGTGATTCAGCAAAGCATCTCGATAAGCTCGGTCTGCTTTGGCCTGGGCCGTCTGGACGTAGTGCTGGAGCAGACCCAACACGATGTCCACTTGGTGCAGATGCTCCAGCGCGTTGGTCAGCACATAGAGCATTTCTTTGGTCAAGTCCTGCACGGGCTGAGCGTCCACCCAGTGGATCATCTCTTGCATCGGAAACTGTAGCTCAATCATCTTGAGCAGCATGGAGTTCCACGTTCTTCGGGGCACCAAATAACCCTGTTGGCGCTGGACAGCCAGATGGGCCACTTCTATGGCGTTGTGTAACCCGCGCGTGGGGTCCTCGTGACGACGCAGATTCGCAAACACCACGTCGTTGCACCATCCATAGTTCAGAAAGCTGTTGTTCGGTTGGGCGAGTTGTTTTCTCGCTTGCTGGAAGAGCCGTTCGGGGTCCTGACTGAGATCAGCGCCAACACGAGCAGCTCGCGGAAACTTTGGATGGCCCGATTTGTTGCTGAACGCGCGCGAGTAAGAGCTCGAAGCACTTGTCGCCGGGTTGCTTGCACAGGAAAGCCAACCAATACACTGAACACCATCCAAGGAACCTCTACATCCAGGAGCAACTCGACGGCAACCAGAAACCGTCGCTACTCGTTGCGCTGCCATTCGCCATGTCTGCCACCGCATCATAAAGAATCATATCAAATCCAAGGTAAACAAGGGGCTTGTCCCGAATGGGCACATGCGCTTGTCAAGGGACATAGTCACGATCAGCTACAATATAGTTATGTTGTCTCTGAGGGTGTCTAGGGGTACTCTCGACCCCGATTTACGGGTAGTATGAGCGGACGATGAACCCTAAACGATACGCTCTGTCCGCTATTGGAACACTTGAGTTCAGCTGAGGTTATTCCATGAGAGTTCATTCTCGACGCGTGAGATCTTGAACGATGGCGCGGAAATGGTTCCAGCTCGTGGGGCAAGACGGCAATGCAGTGACATCGGCGACCTCTGTTGCCGTCGATGTTGAAGATGTGGATACGTTGCGGGATGCGGTGAAGGTCAAGTGTCCAAACGCTCTCGCGAACGTTGATGCGGCTGATCTCACAGTGTTCGAAAACCGTGCAAAGTACGATGCGAAGGAGGCGTTGGAAGATGATTCGCCGATTGGATCGTTTGGTGGCTCAAAGAGGATGCGCTCATCGTGCAAGTGCCTCGGCGCGCAGAAATCGCGCCAAGTTATTTCATTCTTCCTGAAACTCGCGAAAAGGTGGCAAAAGCAGTGTTTGTGATCGTGGAAGAAGACAAAGATGATAATGGCGTTGGAATGGGTGTGTCCAAGGGTGTTGGAATGGGAGTGTTTTTCAGCGCGACTCTAGCAGTGACGTGTGACCACAACTTGACGGAACAGGACACTGTGGGGAGCTCAGTGTCTCTGGCGTTGAAGGACGAGATGGCCGATGTTGTAGTCGTCGCTCGCAATGCTGAGCTGGACTTCGCGATTCTGAAGTCTTCGAAACCCAGATCATTCATTGCCCCATGGAACGGAAGCACAGATGAT
>JAMFLO010000017.1:0-212233 GCA_027475765.1 Paralagenidium karlingii
GTGAAGGAAGGACAGGCGTAGGACAGGCGCAGGATGTGTGAAAAACCGACGTGACAAGTCTAGAGATCAACGATGAATCAAACAGTTTTTGCTTTGCCAGACGAGTCTCAAACCTCTACATTTGGATCAAGACGACACTTGCCGTGCGACGGTACTGTGTCTGCGATAGAGAGAAGACTTAGCATCGACGCGCTGTGTGTCGGTGAGCAAGACTCAAGCGGAAGTTCCAAGAAGGAAGATACAACAGTAAATCTGTTTAGTACCAAGTGAGGATCTCGAAGTCTACAGATACAATAGCGCTTGCGAAGAAATGCTGTGGAGGTGGTTAGCCGGGTAAAGCCCACGTAAGATCCAAGTGCAAGACTGAAACGACCTGTCTACCACACTATGTGTCCTGTCCATGACTCAGAGTGGCTCGTTTATTTCACAGTTTACATGGACAACTCATAGGAGAATCCTGGAGCGGCCATGTAGATTTTCATAGACGGAAGTCTCGTCCTTGATTCAATCAACTGCCCAAGGCATTAGAAATGATTTTTTAAATTTGTCTCATTTTATCAATTGAAATTTTAATTATTTTTCCATTCTTCTTTGAGTAGAACTCACAAGCTTGTGTGCAGTCTGTGTGCTTGCAACTCAGATTTTTGTGGGTAGGGTTCGCTTGAGTTGAGTTTCCTACTGCGACAGTAAAGGGAAAGACGGGTGTGGTCCACACCAGTCTCGTCCTCCCCAAACAAGCGAAATGGAGAAAGACCCGAATGACCATGGCATGGCACGCATGCAAGAGATCCTTAGCAGCTACTACGGAATGCAGGAAAAGCAGAGTACGGCAGAAAGTATACGTGATATCGATGCAGAAGATTTTGACGTGAATATCTACGTCAAGGTGAGAGATGGAGCTGAAACCTTCAAGATACGAAGGATCTGATCGTGTGGTGCATTCAGGAGCTACTGCAGCGCATGGGTCTGAACGAACTGCTTCAAAAAGATGATCAACTAATCCGAGAAATCAAGGATCTTGACAATAGCATGCAGATGCTTGTATACGAGAACTATAACAAGTTCATCAGCGCTACGGATACGATCCGAAAGATGAAGGTGCATTCTGAAAACCAGAACGAAGCCAATCTCCTGCTTACTCTCTTGCTGTAGAACAACGTTGCGAACATGGAGACTGAAGTTGAAAAAGTTGTTCAAAGCATGGATTCTATCACAGTGAAGAGTGAAAGCATCAACGAAGTTCTGGCACCACATCGATCTAAAGTGGAGAAACTGATTGGAGTTCGCCGGCTATTGAAGCGACTTGAGTTCATTTTCGAGTTGCCGCAGCGACTAAACAGGTTGGCCTGATGATTGTTGGGTCACTCGCATCTCCATTGCTGATGATTGTGATTTCAGTGCAATTAAACAGGAGGAGTACTCGAAAGCAACCAGATACTTCCTTTTAGCACACCGAATTCTGAAGAGATACGAGCATATCACATCCTTCAAAGTACGGTGACAGTGTATAGCTTGCCGTTTGTTTGTGTGAGTGTTTCATGCTTTTTCGTTGCAGGCAATCCAAACTGAAGCCGACACAATTGTTCAAGGACTGATTCGCACCCTTCAATTGCGACTTGAGAGCGAGAGACTCGCACCATCTGACGTGAGCTTTCCTATCATTTTTCGGAATGTGAATAACACGTGGCTAAGCATTTCACTCTTCAGGTCTGCGAAGCGATCACTCTACTGAATGATTTGGATTCGTGTACTGAGCAGATGCGCCAGCAGTTTCTTGATTGGCATCAGCAGCATTTCGCTAAAGTGCGCGCCAACTATAGTGTAAGCGGGGTTGTCATATGATGGTCATTCGGCAATCTGACTAATGTTTCCCTCTTATGAAGAATCTCAGAGAACCTTCAGTGGTTGCTTTTCTTGAGCGGATCAACGGGGTATGTGTTTGTGTGGCTGGGCTCTTGAATAGACAATGACTTTGCATATGCGTCAGGATATTCTGGACAAACTTGGAAGTATGTTGCAAGTGTACAAGCTACATTTTCTTCCTGAGAATAGCAACAAGCCACTGTCAAGGAGCCTCGCGGAGGACTCGCTCACAAGTTTCTTCAAGGATTGTTTTGAGGGGTATTTGGAAGTGTGTGGTGCACAGTTTCGTCGACACATCAATGAGTTTGTGAGTGCCATGCGTCAAAGCGGTTGTGTTGAGTGCTGCTTGTGGCTGAATCTGGAATACCATGATCAGGGTGATTTACAAGTGTTGAGTGCGGAGTTATCAAGTCCTTCAAGTCCATTGTTCCAGGAGCAAGTCGATAAAGCATTCTCAACGGGAGAATACGCATCACTCATGATTGTCTTGCGCCATTTTATGCAAAGAGTGAAAGGGGTTGATCGATTCTTTCCTAGACTGCATCTTTCAGGGAAGGCTTCCGACACCGTTGAAGCTTCGGTACGTTTTCAGATTGACGGAGTATTCGACAATCTTCGCACAGACACGATGGAACTGCTCAAAAAGTATCATGCACTGATTCTGAAACGACGAGATGAAAAGGATCAGCGAAACTCCGAAGTAAATGCGTCTCTCGAAGCAAATACGCACGATGAAATTGCTTCGACGGCACATTTGGCATCAAATGAGCTTTCGTTGAGCATTCTGGCTCAGGATATGAATTTGACCTTTTTGGATCGCATGCAGCAAGTCTTGCGACAAATGCAACCATTAGTTCAATCGGGTTCAGCTTTTTTCTCAGAAATGAGTCCAACCTTTTCCAATCTGATCCAAACCCAGTTTTACTTGTTCTTGAAGTGGTTCAACAATACCTTGATCATGTACACAGAGCCAAGTCGTGCGTTTGAGGATCAGGACCAAGAACCAAGATTGGAATTGCTCCCGTTCTCCGCTGAGTTCGTGTTGTTCCTGGCATTTTTGACACGTGAATTGGCTTCTGAAGGCATTATGGAATGCATTCAGGTCCTGATTGAATGCCTTCCCACGATGAATGACGTTGGATCGAAGCGAAGTGGTTCACACGATCCCGAAAAAGATAAGCGCAAACCTCTTGATGTGGCGAGAATGGTGCAAGTGACCCGAGAAACCTCGGTTGAACTGGTGCATCATGTAGTCAAATCGTTCGGCACTCGAGCGTGCGAGTTTATCTCCCATGAAGTACTGTTGTCAAACTGGTATCAAGTGCAGGATGAACCACGCTCCATTCATAAGTGCATGGAACAGTTGATTGAAGAATTATTCGCTGTGGCGAAGGAGACAGCATTTGCTCTTGATGAAGACAACGTGCTAAACACTCGAACATCAAGTCGTGACTTCCGTCGACGCACTGGTGCAGGTTCACGTGGCATACGCAATAGCACGGGTGGGCTGGGATTGGCTGGAAACGTTCAGGTGGATGTCGAACGCATCTTCGCAAAGAGAATTCAAGTGTATCCGAACGATTTGGTCGTTGAGAACATGTTGAGCCTTGACTTTTTCCTTTTCAGCATCTGCAAGATGCTGCTCAAGCATTTTGGTGAGCTGCTTCGATTGGTGGAACTCAATTCGTTTGCTTTGCATCAGATTCAGATTGATACAGAGTTCTTGCGATCAGCGTCGGGTCAGTTGGTCGCCCACGACACGCAGGAACTCGATAGTTTGCTAAACGACTTGCTAGCAATTGCGACAGAACGTACACCAGATGCGGTGCTAATGGAACAAAGCGCCGTAGTGGCCATTGTGAGCACTAACAGTGCTTTGATACAGCGCATGAAGAGGATGTAGCATTGAAACAATGGAAGGAAAAGCAAAATTGAGAATCGTCTATTCATACGTCACGCCTGTCTCATCTACAGTCTACCATGCTCCATGCAATTTGCCTTCGCGATCACGGAAGTTGACCTTCGATGAATGCAGGTCATTGATACCCACCATAGCTTTTCCTAAATCGGTGCTGACTTCCTTCAGAATCTTTGCGTCACTAAAATGGGTAACTGCTTGCACCATAGCCTTGGCGCGTTTAGCAGCATTGTCACTCTTGAATATACCTGATCCAACGAATACACCGTCCATACCAAGTTGCATCATCATGGCGGCATCAGCTGGGGTAGCAACTCCTCCTGCAGCGAAGTTGACAACAGGGAGTCGGCCAGTTTCAGCCACTTGCTTGACCAACTCATATGGTGCTTGCATTTCTTTCGCAGCAACAAAGAGTTCATCCTCATCCATCGATGACAAGCGTTTAATCTCGCGTTGAACCGCTCTTGCATGACGAACAGCTTCTACGACATTGCCAGTGCCAGCTTCCCCTTTCGTGCGAAGCATAGCAGCTCCTTCAGCCACACGACGAAGTGCTTCACCAAGATTGCGGCATCCACAGACGAATGGCACTTTGAACTTGTGCTTATTGATGTGGTTTTCCTCGTCTGCCATTGTGAGGACTTCGCTCTCGTCAATGTAATCGATTTCGAGAGCTTCAAGAATTTGTGCCTCGACGAAATGGCCAATCCGTGCCTTCGCCATGACGGGAATTGTGACGGCTTTCTTGATCGATTCAATCATCTGCGGGTCGCTCATACGTGCAACTCCTCCGTCAGCGCGGATATCGGCGGGAATACGTTCAAGAGCCATCACTGCCACGGCACCAGCTTCTTCCGCGATCCGAGCTTCTTCCGCGTTGGTCACATCCATGATGACACCGCCCTTGAGCATCTTGGCAAGGCCTGCCTTCACTGCGAAGGTGCCTTCAGCAGCACCAGCAGTCGAAGAAGATGTCGAGGCCATTGTAGACGTGTGAGGAGTCATTCAGTCGGAACAAGCAAGCTGATTGAAGAATGGCTTCCCAACACGAGCACAAAGCTCCACATTGCAGCACATCTTCAAATATAACCTCAAGGTTTTTTGCAAAACTCAATGGGCCAGCCACATGCTGTTGTGGGCCACAACCCCAAAACGGGCCACCTGGCCCATTTGATGGCCCAGAACTGGGTAGTTTGATGCACATGATTGGCTGGGTGTACTGTGAACCGCTTCTGTGGCCCAAAATGAAAGTGGCCCAAAGATTTGAAAAAGCTCATGATTACGATGCAATGCAATGCAAGGCAACGTTACACCATTTTTACTTCAAAGTCGCCGATTCTAACAGCAATTCCGACTCTTTTCCTGTCAGCTTCAAACATTAGGTGGAGAGAAAGTTCTTGGTTTTGGATTAACGCGTTGGATTAGGTATTCCCGATTGGAAGTAGCAAATGTGTAGTTGGCAAGTTGCTACAGTGCAGTTCCGCGTTCCAGGTTCTGGCGAATCTCAACTGTGTACTTATCGAACGCCTTTGTGGCTTTGCGGTTGAAAACTTGGTTCTGGCGGTTGATGTAGTCGACATCTTCACTGTCGAAGTGCTGTCTTCTTCGACTGAATTTGGCTCTTGCCTTGGCACGTTCTTCAAGTTCCTCCGCCATGCGGTCGAGTGCCTTCTGCAGATCCATGAACAAAACGATGAACCCTAGCTGTCACTTTGCTTATCCCACACCATATAATAGTGTACCTCGTCCACTTTATCGTGCTTGCCGTACGATAGCTCATCAGTTGAAGACGAAGAAGGCATAGGTGTCGCATTCTCTGTCAGAGTTGGTAAGTTCACCAGTCGCTTTTTGTAAGCGCGGTACAGTGAATCCTGCACATAAGCCATAAGTTGTATATCGTCAGCACAGAAATGAACTGCACTAGCCACGGATAACTGCCACCTGGTTGAATGCTTCCCAGCCAAATGCTGCTCGTTTCTTCTGCTTCTTGGCTTCTTTTTTCGCTTTTTCGTCCGCATCATTTGCTAAAAGCCCCACGAAAAGAGAAAACGTCAGCACAAGTCATATAGCAACACTATCTGCAACCATAAAGGACTTCCGCGTTTCTACCTGTGTCCGACAAGTGGGCCTTGGCCAACACTTCTTGCTTCTTTTCTTCCTGTTCACAACTAGTGATGAATTCTTTGGTCGTCTTTTTCTTCGGTGTTTGTGATGTTCCACTACAGCGCATTACCTCCCACTTGTTTGCCATCACTTCTTTCTGCCTTTTCTTGTGTGGAATCACGAGTCGTTCATGTTCTGCCGCAACTTCCTGTGGCACCAACCTGGATTTGGTTCTTTCATGCAAAATTAAAGTTTGTTGAATTCATCCACTCACTTTCTTGTTGGCTTTACGGCCTGCATTGATCTTCATTCGAAGATTAAAGAGCTTTCTCTCGGCCGATGTCATGCCAGACTCCATTTCTTCATGTGTGTCCGTCATGCTTGTGGCCAGTGTTATTTCTAGAGGTAATCGATATTCAGAGGTCAATTGTGGCAGAATAATTGACTGGCAGACAAATAAGCCAAAAACGATGGACGAGGATGAGCTCATGGAACTCTGCGGTGTCGGCGCCGATGACATGGGCGAGATAAGAGAGGAGAGTCACGTGATGTTGGAAGATTGTTTTCTGCAGGTGGAGCGTGCCTTGCTGCTCACCGACTTGGCCACTGTGCAACAAATAGCTGAACGAATCAAGAGTGACATGCAAAACCAAAGCGATGACTACGATATCAAGCGTCTTGAGCAACTGTTGACAATCGCACAACTCGTCAGCACCGGAAAGTTTGTCGATGCCCTTTGTGTCGAGAGCTCGCAGGCATTTTTGAAGAAGCTCACCGAGGCTTGTCACTCCGGTGAATCAGATGGCCATTTTTGCTGCCGAATTACCTCCTCCTGTGAACGACTCGTGGGTGCTGAAGATTCCAGACACCAGATTGTTGCAGCGTATGAGGCATTTTTGATTGGTGTTGCTTTCTTTAGCATGTATGTTCAATCCAATTACTCTGGACCAGCATTTGAAGACAACGCTCTCGATGGTGTCCTTGATACATGCGAGCAACTGGTTGGTGTGACTAGACAGAAGTTGCACACTGAGTCATTGCTTCATCTTCAAGTCGATGGTGAAACCCCATTCAGCATTTGTGAACATCCCCAATTTCTTCTCCTTGGCAGATGCCTTCTACACTTTGTTGGCGATGCTTCCTTCAAAAATTGGTCTTTTTCCAGGCATCTCAAAGGCGAAGACAACAATTTGCGAAACGACGACAACTTGAGTGCTCCTTCCAGCGTAGGAACCGTTCTCACGAAACTCCATTCGGCGTCGTGGTGGTGCGCGCGCTCATCTATTGCCCACGAGCGCCTGGTTCTATCTAGCTCACCATCTACGACACTTTGGCTGGAAACAAAGCGCAATTTTGCGAAAACATTGGCACGATCCAGTGATTTGTTGTTTGGGAGTAACAAGTACTTACGCGCAAGAGCTCATGTCGAATGGGGACTTGCGCAGCATTTCTTCGAAAAGAATAACAAAGGCAAGCTTAGCTTTGAAGAAGCAAAGGATGTCAGTGGACTGCATGTCAAGCTCAGCGGATTGATGGGCAAACGAACCAAATTTCAACAGAAGAATATCGCTCAAATGATTTTGTTTGCCGCTTCAAAAGATCCTCCCAAGTCCAAACCATCCGAGTCTGCCAATGCAATGGCAAACAACACTCACGAGAGCTTTGGAGGAAAGCGCAAAGTTAGTGAGGAAGAATCCGAACAGAATCAAACTGAGAATGAAGCCGAATTGCAAGCAATCCAGAAACTGGTTGATGACAAGGAAGCAGCATACAGAACTATTCAGCTTGATCAGGCCGATCCTGACAACATTCTACTTGAGCAGATCGCGTTCGAAGACAACCAACTCACTGCACAGGGCAACCTGCAAACCATTGATCAAGTGATCCTTCTGGCATTGTGTTTGGACGTCAAGAACTCGAATCCTAATGATGGGTTGACCCGCGAAGAGATGATGCCATACATCACCCGTGTCTTGGAGAATCCCAACAACTGGATGGTGTATTCCACCGGTCTGTTGGAGCGTGCGTGGCTCGAATGTGAAACCTCGAAGCGCCGTGAACGAGCCGTTCTTCAGATGCAGGCCCTGGTGGATCAGCATACCACTCGTTTAACGATCACTCAGACTTCGCTTAAGATGATTGAGGACTCAGCTCCTGCATCTGAAAGACTCGAATTCATTCATTCACTCGCATTCCCACCTCGATATGCACTAAAGAAAGACCTAGCGGAGCGATACCTTTCGTTGGGTGTTGTTCGCAGTGCATTGGAGATCTTTGAAGAATTGGAAATGTGGGACGATGTGGTAAAGTGCTATCAGATTCTGGACCAACCCACGAAAGCTGAGGCATTGGTGCGGAAGCGACTGGACGTCGCTCCGACTCCGTACATGTGGTGTTGTTTGGGTGATGTCACAGGCGATGAAACTCACTATGAAACAGCATGGGAACTCTCCAAGCATCGGTTTTCACGTGCGAAGCGCACTCTTGGACGAAAAGCCTTCGGTAGAGAAGAATTCGAGAAGGCTGCTAGTCATTTGAAAGACAGTGTCGAAGTGAGTCCAATGAACACTGGTGCTTGGTTCCTCCTGGGTGTGGTGGGTATGCGACTGAAGGATTGGAAGCTAGCGTTGGAGTCGTTCACGCGTGTCGTTCAGCTGGAGCCAGACAACGGCGAAGCTTGGGGCAATATTGGCTCAATTCATATGAAAAACGACAACTACTCGCAAGCATTCTCAGTGTTGCAAGAAGCTTTAAAGCAGAAGCGTCATATGTGGCAGATGTGGGAGAATTTTGCGGTGTGTGCAATGGAAACAGAAAAGTACGGTGATGCGATGTATGCAATCCATCAGTTGTTGGATATGCGTGGCAAGCACAAACGACCGATTGATCATGAACTGCTTGCGTGGCTGGTGGAAGCTTTGGTTTTCCCGGATAACTACAACAAAGCCAGAGATGCCGGAGCAGACAAAACCATCGAAGATGAAGTAGTTGCCTCTGAAGCTCTGACAACTGCAGATGAAGGTGATGATCTGTCGGAACTGGATGAGATTGCCACTTCAACCGACAAGACTCCTCCTCTTTCACATGTCAACTACAAGAAGCAACTTGCGATGCTGCTTGGACGAGTGACCTCAATTGTGACCAACAATCCTAAGGTCTGGCAAGTCTATGCGCATTTCAACGACGGAGTTGAGCGCCCACAAAAAGCACTGGAATGTCGACTTCGCCAATGCCGTGCTCTCCAGCGTGCTGGTTGGGAGACTGAAGAGAAACAGGTGGTAGAGCTGTGCAGAGCAGCAACAAGACTGGCACAAGACTACATGGAAGCGAATACTCGAAAAGCTCTCTACTCGTGTCGGTTGTATCTGCGAGGCATCCTGAAGAAAGCCACAATGGATTTCGCTGAGAACGATGCCGTCAAGCAATTGGCTGAAACGTTACAACGGGTGGAAGCGATGGAAGCGCAGCTTGCCAACTGATCAGGTTACTTCAGGGTCTATGCGAAGAAGGGAGATGAGATGCATGTGGATGGATTGAGCTGGACGGGAACTGTACGTAAAGCGCCTCAGGTACATTTTGAGGGAATTGATTCGTCTTCAGAGAGAGAGAGCGAGGGCGAGAGCGCTACATACGTTGCGTACCATGATGAATGGCGAACAGTGCCGCATATAAATAGAAAGCTGCGTGTGTTCTTCCTTTTGATTGTTCCACAAGAGTTCCGACGGTTTCAGACTCCGTCGTTTCCACGAGCTCCTTGAACTTTGGTGGCACTTCCGCGAATGTGATTGGAAGAAAGTTGGCATGTTCATCGAAAAATGGTCGCGATTCGTCTGGACTCAACAGCGTAGTGGAAGTTGTGCCCAGCTGACGTCGATGTCCCAAGGGATGTGTTCAGGGACGTTGGAAGGGTGGAGGACTACGGTATGGTCGAGGGAACAAAGAAAGAAAGCAGGCCTGAAAGCTTAAGCGACCCATTGGGTTCAACCGGCGTCGCGAACTTGAGAGACCATTTGGCATTCAGCATCTGGCATTTGATTCTTTGCGGTCAAAAGCGCTGGTCGACAGCATGAAAGGCGACGAATTTCTCGAGCACAATCTGGTCGATCCGAAGTACTGGGTTGCCGACCACAAGCGGACACTTTGCCACGTGTGTATGCGGTCGTTTTCGACGTTTCGACGCAAACACCACTGCCGCATGGTAACCAATAGCCATACTTGTGGATTCTTTTGTTTCTTGTCGCAGACGGACCGTTGATTGACAAGGTTCTTGTGTATGCATCGCAGTGTGGAGAAGTTGTCTGCAACAGCTGCACCACATACAAGAATGTTGTCCTCGTCAACATTGGGCGCACCCGCGTGCGAGTATGTATGTCGTGCATCTTCACCCAGTCCAGCAATAACAAATCGCATCTCTTCTCACCTCGTCGCTCAATCCCGTCAGTCGTTGGCACTATGTCCTCGGAAGAGTCTGAACGTTGGCTGACAAACCATCTGCACTCACCGTTGTCGCGATCTTACAATCGTGACTACGACATGGATTCAGAGCACAGTCACATGTCATTCGATGAACAGAATAACAGCAACAGCAACAATAATGAAGAAGAAGAAGACGACGAAGACATTCTGGACTACTCGTGGGAGTACCCGTGGCCCAAGCCACCTATTCCTGTCGATGAAGATGCGAGGTTGCGTGTGGTGCGCGATTTGCAAATCGTCGAGACTCACCCGGAGAAACGCTTTGACTCGATATGTGAAACAGCCAAAGCACGCTTCTCGTGCCCGATGGCTGCAGTGAGCTTCATGGAAGCACAGTTTCAATGGTTCAAAGCCAGTATTGGATTGACACACAAGCAACTGCCAAGAAAAATCGCGTTTTGTGCCCACATGATACACTCCAAGGAATCCATTGTTGTCCTCGACATGCTCAAGGATAGACGCTTCGAGCGCAACCCTCTGGTAACTGGAGGAGCCGAAATCCGCTTCTACGCATCAGCACCGATCTTCGATTCTTCTCGTAGCCATGTTGTGGGTAGTGTTTTTGTGTTGGATAAACGCCCGCGTGAATCCTGTGATGTCTCCATTCTAGAGGGCCTTGCAGATTGTGCTCGGGAGCAGCTCCTGCAGAGAGAGCTTGATCAGCAACATGAAGCAGATGGACAATCCAATCGTGATGCGATGCCTATCGAAGCTGTCATCGACCAAGAACTCAAGTCTATCCGTCAGAAGAAGACCCAGGAACACGGTCAAGTGATCGATAACAACAGTTCTTTGGCTTCCTTGGCTTCAACGTGCTCAAACGGACGGGAGACTTCGATTTCATGCGCCTCATCCCAAATTCCTTCACCTCCTGCATTGATTCTCAAACGAGCGACCGATCCCAACACCCCCAATGGGGGTGGCAGTGCCAAACTAGAAAATATGCTGATGAAGTTGCTCGCGCAGAACACCGAGACGCAAGAGCAATTGGCATCACAGCAAATGTCGTTGTCCAGCACTCTGACTCATCACTCCATGCAGATCAACAAGCTGATGACAGACTTCGCACGAATTGAAGCCAAGATGGAAAGCAAAACGAAGAACAAACTCACGAACAAGTCTGCAGACTGATCGATCAAGGTATTTGTGTCCCAGATGTATTCTCTTTTATGCGTGAATGAGTGCTCTCTTGTCGGTGTTGTAGTTTGCAGCGATATCGACATGATGTCGCTTCAGTTGTGGTCGGTTGTGTTTTCTTTATGTCGTTTGGGTGTGAACGTGACCGTAAATGCAGTGGCTTAGCTTCATATATTGGCGTGAGATATCTTGCCTGCTGATGTTGACTTAGAGTTTGCAAAGGGGATCACGCGATTGAACGCTATCCATGAATCAAAGAGCAAAATTGCAGTTCCAAGCTTACATTAAACACTAACTGCAGCAAAAAACTCCCTCTAACACCTCCAAGCTTACGCATAGATGGCCTTCAGACGGTTCGCTTCTTCGATGTACTTCTTCATGGCATCCTCCTTCGACATGCCTACCCAAGCAGTGCACATTCAGAATTTCAGCTCAGAACAATAAAAACCATGGGAGACTCCACTCACCCTTTCGATCGTTCCAGGCGTTCCATTTCGCCTTGCCAGCCACATCAAACCTACATCATCGCGAATGATCATAAGAAAGACTACGGTCATTTTCGCTTGGTTAGCCATGCCGTGCTTACATGCCAGGCTTGGCCGTGTTGTTGTCACCAACGGTTGCTTGCTTGAACAGGCTGTACAACGTCAGCTTCTCATCATTGGTCTGCAACAGCACTCATATTTAGTCAGTAAATGCCTCCACGTCAGCATCCTCCTACAGTCGACGACATGACTTCTTTGCTGCAACAAGAGCTCTTGTCCGCCTTGCATCCACGAACGGAAGGTTCCTACTCTCGCTAAATGCTCGATTCGTCATTCGCTCACCGGTTCCTTAGAAAAGGTCTTAACCAAGGCGGCAGCGGCCTCAAATTCAGCGTTCAAGTCAGACATAGTGCAGATGATGATGTCACGAAGGTTTCAAATTCCGAACTCCACATCAAGTCACGTGTGGCTCGAGGAAAAACCTGCTAGACGAGGTTTTTATCATTCCCTTCCATGTCCAATTACCCCCTAAAATTTGATATAACTCTCTATTCACTAGATGATAGAGTTTCCCAGGAGGAGAGAGTTTTCTGGAACAAAGAGGTCGTGATGATGCAACGGCTGGGTGCCATGAGCTAGTCGTCTCACAAAGACACGGAGCTAACACGAGGTTGCCCAATGAGGGTGAATGGAAAAACCTCACAAAACCTCTAAGATGCGTAAGGTTCGAGGTTCACACATTTCGTTTGTCTCTACTTTTCAAAACTCGACCTGGAAAGAAGGGGAAACGCAGGAGAGGAAGAAGACACACACAGCAACCCAACCGTCATGGCTTTGAAGCGAATCAACAAGGAGCTGCAGGATTTGGGCCGTGATCCTCCTGCCAATTGCAGCGCTGGCCCCGTCGGAGACGACTTGTTCCACTGGCAGGCGACCATTATGGGTCCTGAAGACAGTCCCTACGCGGGTGGTGTTTACTTTCTCAACATTTATTTCCCCGCCGATTACCCATTCAAGCCACCAAAGGTGAACTTCACGACGCGTATCTACCACTGCAACATCAATGCAAATGGAGGCATTTGCTTAGATATTCTCAAAGATCAGTGGAGTCCCGCCCTCACCATCTCGAAAGTGCTGTTGTCGATTTGTTCGCTGCTCACCGATGCGAACCCAGATGATCCACTGGTGCCAGAGATTGCCCAGGTATATAGGACAGACCGCGCGCGCCATGATGCCACAGCCCGAGAATGGACTGCAAAGTATGCGACCTAGAGACATTCAATCACTGGTTAGACAAGACGAGAGTCAAGCGGGCCGCAACGCTCTTGAGTGCCCGCCTTTTTGGCTCTCGTTATCGGTTTTCGGTGGCGTGAAAGAGACGACATGCAATGGGTGTTCTTGGTGTCTACGAATATATGGATCAACATGTGAAGAGAGATCGAAGGCGTTTGTGTGGCAGATTTTACTCATTAGCTAGATAGACAGGGAGAATTCTGAGTCTTGGCTAGGTAGGTTTGGACGGCCACGCAGACGCGGACGGATTTTTCTCTGTGGGAGATTGCTCGTCGCTCTAGAAGAGATAGCGGACAGTCAGATGGTCTATTGATGAATGGAATGCAATGAAAGCCCTTGCGTGTCGGTGGCGTTCTGGTGTGACTTTTTAGTATCTGCGACTTGGGGCTTTCTGCTTAGGTAATACCAGTGTTGATTCAGTACTGGTGGGGTACTGTCCAACAATGAACCTGAGTCAAGAAGAGCAATGTCAATGGTGCACGGAATCGCAATGGAAATACACTTGTGCGTTGTGTGACGTTCGCCGAGTCAAGCGAACGTGTGACGCCTGTACAGTGAAGTGGCATGCACGTGGAATTGCTCAAGAGCATCCACTCACCAGTCGTGATGGTGCTATCAAGCCGTACAAAGAATGGTTTCAGAAGCACCCCAGCTATAACCTCTCGTTCAACCAAATAATTGCTGTAATGCAGAAGAGTCCCTCTACCACCAATTCAGTCTGTCGAAGCTTCTTCGTGCATCTCCGCAAAGCTGTTCAGTTAGAGGATGCTGTCAACTGTATCAAGCACGGAAAATGCAGTGACCCAAATTGTGTATCGTTGGAAAAGCACATGACACATTTCAAGCATGGCCAACTTTGTTCGCATGCTGACTGCCGAAGCGTTCATCAATATGCTTCCCACATGAGAAGCTGCCAGGTTGGCAATTGTCCATTTTGTACAAGAGGTGAGGAAGAGTCTCCAACAAATGAAATCTGATGATCCGCAACAGTTAAGAAGATTGTTATGTGTCAGTGTTGCGACGCCGACACGAAGGCTCCATAGCCGCCTATGACCATTTCATTTCGACACACCGCACATTACTTTCTGCCCTTGACATGCAAATACAGAGCAGATCCACCGATAACTACTCGGATTCGACTATCGTAGCGAAGCGGAACTTTTGCGAAGCGCAGGTCGATACCTGTGAAAAACGTCGCCTGCAAAGTTTGAGAGAAATCGAACGACTGGATGCCCTGATTGCTCAAGTTTCGATACCAGACAACGATCTTCCGATGCCTATCTATCATTTTCTCGCAAAGGTAAGAGCTTACCCAGTGCCTTGAACTGATAATGGGTTGTCTGACGTTTGAACTCTCTTAGCACCAAAACTCGACAAACGACTCGCCCAACGCTTCGAGTACCACAGTTATTCATGAGGAGCCATCGACTACCTCAAGCACTCAAAGAATCCTCGCACCAAAGGAAAAGGATATTGAAAACGATTACATATACGATGTGCTTGTTGGTATAGCTACCAAACAACCAGACGCTCCGGAGAGATTCAACGACTCCATGATGCTTGGTTATACCATCGTGGATGCATCGTTTTGTCCTTCTGCCAAGGCCTCTCGCTGTCTTTTGCGATGCCAAGAGATTCTTGAGCATCTGCAGCACCATCTAGATCTGAATGTATGCGAAGACGTGCTGTGCACAACTGTGGAGTACCATTTCTCTCATCGTGCTAAATGCAAAAAGGCGCAGCTGGACTCAAAATGCGAATATTGTCTCCGAGGTGCGTTGTATCCGTCGCACTACGCTATTACGGATCTAATCAAACCTTGTTCTTTCATTTGCTGCTGCGGTCTTCAGTGCAAGAGCGAGAGCATAGTCGAGCTATAGAGACACTTGAAGCGGAGCAATCAGTTATCCGGACAGCAAAGTCACAGGCCAAATCACCCGAAGAGCTAAGCCAGATCGAGCAAGATCAACAGGATGTGGACCGAAGGCTGACAAGTATCAAGCAGAAGCTAAAGGACACTCGTCACCTCATCAGCACTCTTCCTTGTGCTGGATCATACTCCACTACTCTTCCCACCCACTTCAAGTGATGCCCATAGTAGAACGTAGCTGCAACCTTCATGCAACCGTCTAATTGGTGTTATTACTCTATTGTGTCTCGCCCCACACTTTTTCTTGTTGGCAAGTGAAACTAACGATGGAGTCTTCGCCTCGACGCCGCAGTCGAAGTCGCTCTGGCGACGCAGCTCCGCAACGCAAACCAAATCGAAGGTACCAGGACAGCCGCGGATCACCCAATGCGTCTGACATGAAGTTACCTCCACCACCTGTCACCAAACGCTGTGCCAGTACTGGCGCTGAGTTGTCTCGCTCGAATCTTGATGAAATGGATCTCATTCCTCTCGAAGTGACACGAGCTGCCGATCCAGACGACATGGAGGACGAGTCAAGTTTCGGTAATTTCAACACTGACTTTGATCCCAATTTTCCCAGCACAGGTGAGTGGAAGTGGAACCCACAATGAAATGGTCAGTGAGCGATAAACGAGCTAATGTGTTGTACTTCACATAAGTCGGTGGCTTCACAAATGCAAGTGGGGGGTTTCCCACCGGTGGGACTATTTCTGCAGAAGATGTCATTCGTGAGAGCATGGCAAGCTCGCGAGCGCCTTCGATGTGGAGCGACCGTGGCGAGAGCTTCTACACGACACGCTCCGATAGCTTCGCTTTTTCGTTCTCGAGTCGAAGCACGCTGCGACGAAGCACAATCTCGGAACACATGCTCACTGCGACGGAACGATTCGAGCCTGAGCGAGAACTTTCTGAATCCGAGTTATCACAAGTGTTGACAGTGCAGGACGCGGAGATCCAATCTATTCGTGTGGTTAGCATCAAGGAAGAGCAAGAGCAAGACATCAAGGCCAAAAACGCCAAATCACGCTGGGCCCAACACGTGAAACTGAAAGCAGCCAATTTGTTCTTTCAAAATCAACAAAACCAGAACCAGAACTCAAGAGCATCCATCAGTGCCCAGGGCAACCTGGGATCGCAGAACAAACGCATTTTGGTGAGCAGGAAAAGCAATGTCGACTCATTGTCGTGGAGTTGACATAATGGTGTATGGATGCTTAAATGCGATATTCGACAGCTTCAGTCACTAGCTGATCAGTCAGGGGCTGCAACGCTACAGAAATGGAATCGATGGATGCAGGATCGCGTCATCAACCTTCCACGAACACTGCGTGAAGTACGTAGATCCGATCGGAATTTAAAGGCTGGCTGAAGGCTAATGTGGTTTGAATGATTCAGGAATTTCTCGGAGGGGGGACCCACGACCCGATGGCTCTGATCTCAATTGAAGAGATCATTAGTAATTCACGCATGATGCGCTATTATGCGTCCTGGTTGCGCGACCATTCTGACCAAAGCAAGCTCTTTTTCTTGTGCACGATCTCTGAATATCGACAGTTCTGGTGGACATTGCGCACTGCTGATAGCACTCGCGTCACTTCGGGAATACGCTTCTCCAAAGAGAACGCGCACCTACTAAAGGCTTATGGCATCAAAATTGCTCAGAAATACCTAACCAAGAGCGCTCAGTTCCACATTGGGCGAAAGTTTGTCACTCAAGAAATCCTAAACGATCTCAAGCGTGATATCCAGGCAAGCGGTGAAGATGCGTTGCGCACCTTTGACCAGCTCGCAAACCAAGCGAAGCGAGCGCTGATGACCAAATTTCCCGAATTCAGAAAGCATGAACTGTACTCAGAGTTGCGGAAGAGCGTCGAACGACAAGTGATGTGTCTCGAAGAGATATTGATGAATCAACGATTCGCAAACTTCTTCTGGATATTCCTCTTTCCGCATCATTATCACCGCGAGATCGCTCTTTGGCTTGATGTATGTTTGCTTGTCGTTTGACTGCCTTTTCATACTGAACGGGCTGATGGTGATTACTGTGATAGATTGAATATGAGTTCAAGCCGGCATATCGTATCTACACTGGTCTCCTGAAAAACTACCGCGGAAAAGAAAAACGTGAGGGAGTCGCAACGCAATGCCGACAGCTACTACGGTACATTGCTCAGAAATATTACAATGGAGATGACGAGATGAAAGACTTGAGCAAATCGGTCACAGGAGCTTACGCCAAGTTGCAGAAGGAGCAAGACGCGATTGTTTCAAAGTTTGAGTCTATTCATCTGGAGCTCTACCACCGTTTTATCACAAGTCGCGCTTATGCCGAGTTCTCACTTTATGCTGGGAATCCAAACAACGACAACTCCATCGACGATCCACATCGCTTGTCAGCTTTGCTGCTGAGTTATGGACTACGTGCACATATTTGGCCAGAGGATGCATCCAGAGAACTGATGAAGAAGCGTTCACTGGAGTTTTTGAAATCGAAACGCGGTCACGATGCTGTTTGTGCCTTACTCACGTTCGAGGCAATTCTCTCGAATTCAGCAAAGAACCACGACCCATCTCCTAGCTCCAGTGGTAGTATTCCTCCACCTATTGAGCAAGAAATCGAGCTTCGTGTTGTACAGCACCCATTGCCCCACGATCCCAATCCACCTTCGCTGGATAAATCTGTGGAGAACTTTTTGATACCCTGGTGTACCGACCCTCACCATATGTATCTCAGCCAATCAGGTTGCCCAAGTCCCATTGCCTTCAGCTTTCGAATGACCGACAATAATGCTTCTTCAACTTCCTCAGCTGATCTATATGCATCCTGCGTTATTATCTACAAGGCAGCCCCCATGCTCTCAATCAAATCATTCGAAAAAGGCCGACTGACGACAGACAATTGTTGCAGATGGGTCCCGTATGGTGTGTGCATTGTGTCGAAGTATCCAGTCATAAATTCCTTGCGTGAACGTGTCGCTGAAGCATACCAATTCATCGTCGAACGTGAAGTCATCGCCGCTAAGAACGGTCAAATGCCGAATGATCGACTTGAGGCTTTTCAGATCGACAAAAAGCTCATCGCCAAGATCTCACGGCCGATTCCTTTCGATAGCCCGATGTACAATCCACCAGTACCACCATCCGGTGTGCAGCTGCCGTTGATTGATCACACGATCCAGCTCCTGTTCGAGACTCTCGATTTATCCACACTGCTAACTGTGTTTACAGCAGCGCTTCTTGAAAGCCGCATCCTCCTGATCTCATCATATTACTCGGTACTACTCAATGCGGCGGAATCGTTGCGTGCACTAATGTACCCACTGTTGTGGCATCATGTATATTTGCCCGTGCTTCCCAATCGTATGCTGCAGTATCTTCAATGCCCAACTCCGTATATTTTCGGTGTCGACAAGAAGGCTGTGGATGAAGAACTGATGAAGGATCTTGGGGATGAAGTGCTTTGCATTGATCTGGACAAGGGAAGCGTGCTGCAGGGAACAATCCCTGGCTCCCTTCCGCGTATATTCATGGACGAACTTAAAGAAGATCTCTACAAGTGTCTTAGTGCCAACCTCAACAAGGCGGACCATGTTTTCGCCCACCAATTTCCGATCAAATCGTCTGTTTTCCCAGAGTTCGGAGTGCGCATGGCCTTCCACGATATGGTTTGGAAACTATTGGGGGAGTTCGGCTACCATCGCTATGTTTGGTTTGACGAGTTTTCCAACAAGAGAATGGTGTTTTTCGACGAGGCGAGCTATTTAGCGACGTCTCAACCCGAGACTCGTGATATGCGGACGTTGCTGATCGCGACACAAGCATTCTCAGAGTTTCTGGTAGCCCACACAGGCTTTGACGAAAAGAATCCCGGCAAACGTGTCTCAGAAAAGAACGAGAAAAAGATTTAGATCTACTATTCTAGCGAGTGCCTGTGCTACGCTTGCGGACGATCGACGCAAGAGCGATGACGAGTGCCAATCCAGCCCCCATAAGAAGCGGTAATGCATGCTTCTTGGGTCTAATTGGCGAGGTTGTGATTCTTGGACGACCGGACTTGGCACGACTTGAATTGTGACGTCTGGGTGATCTGGGACTTGGAATGAGGACTGATCTGGGAAGTGAATCGTGTCGATGATGATTGATCACTTGAGCATGATTCGCTCGAATAGATTGAATCTCCTTGTCAATGATGCGGTAGAGCATGGAAACAACAACTTTGCCCGAGTGTCGTATCATTGGTGCTTTGTTCCACTCTTTGATGCCTTCAAGGTCTTCATCTTCAAACGTTTTACCTTGAAGCAGAGTTGGGTGATGCTGTTCTACAAGATCTTGTGTCGGTAGAAGCAGAGTCTCCCCGCGCGAGCAAAACGATTCCATCAATTCAGGAGGCAATACAGCATTGTTGGCGATAATGTAGTCAATTGAATCCTTGCCCAAATATGTGTGAAGAACTTCAAGGGTCTCAGAAAGCGTGTACCCATCTGTCTGTCCGCACTGCGTCGTGACATTGCTGATGTACACTGTGGTACCACCACTTCTGTTAATTGCGTCACGGATACCAGGGACCAAAAGCGGTGCAATAATCGACGTGTAGAACCCTCCAGGACTCAGCACGATCACGTCAGCGTTCTCAATCGCCTTTACTGCCGGAAGAAACGCTGCAACTTCCTCCTTCTGCAGAAAGACACGTTTGATACGAGGTTTTTTTCGCTCCAACCCATCTTGGTCAATGTACACTGGACTGCGAACGTTCACTTCAGAGACAACGATGGTCCCATCTTCCAGTTCTGCACAAAGCTCGGTGTCATCAAGAGTAGCTGGGAAAACGTTGCCGTGAATGTTGAGGATGTCCGACAACGATGTTACAGCTTTATCAAAGCCACCCTGGATATCAGTCATGGCAGCCAACAACAAGTTTCCCAGACTGCAACCCTCCATGAAGTTCTCCTTGAAGCGGTAGTTCATCATCTTGTTGAGCAACACATCTGACATCATTCATGCATGGATAATGCGCCCAGGTTATCAATCATTCAACGAGCGAGAACCCTTACCAGAGTCGGACAAAGCAACCAGACAATTACGGATGTCACCAGGAGGAAGAATACCAAGTTTCTTGCGCAAAGCTCCTGAATGACGACCCGAATCAAACACTGGCCGCAAACAAAATATGAGATAATGCTCTATTCCAGACGCCATAGCCAATCGTAACCTGTCACAATCGCCGTAAGATCTGCAGGATAGGCGCGTAATTCCTTGAGGAGGACTGCAAGCCCTGTCCCACCACCAATTGCTACGATCTTCGGACGAATGATCCGCTGGTTAGCAAGTTTGACAACTGCGGTAAGCTCCTCGATCCATTCAATCTAATCGGTACACCGGGCTCATTAAAAAGAACGGAGATCAGCAAAGCGTCCACGACAGAACGCACTTGAAAATCTGGTTGCTCAAACGCTTCAATCGGCATCACATTGGCGTACTTCCCGTGCAACTAGATGCCATCGTATTCAGCCGTGAGTCTCTGTCAGATACATTGGAGGTCTATTGGTCGCACATCGTCTCTCTATCTCACCATGCGTGCCGTCATGAATCCCAATTTGTTTGCTGCCTTGATCTCAAAGAATACTTTTCTCCCAACAAACAGAACCGAAGAAGGCTGTAGCATCAGCTTTCGCCCCATTTCTTTCATTGCTGCGCTCACTTGGGAAAGAGATGGATTGCTCGGCACCAAAACTATGTGCGAGAACCATTTTTCCAGCTGCAGAGTCTTGAGGCGTTCTAGCTGCACATCACTCTTGCCAATCAAGAGCAAACCGAGTGCATACCCACCACTCTGCAACTCTTTCAGTGTCTCTTGTGCTTTTTCGAACGGACGAATGGTACGAGATTCGGGGATTTGGCTCTCATAGTATGCCTTGATGACTCGCTCGGCACTCCTGACAGATATCTTTTCAGCTGTGAGCAGACTGTCGATGAACCGCGGAAAACGTTTGCGATATCCAAACGCATTGCGAAATGTCTGTAGCGCCTCAAACGCAGAATCTTCGCTCTCGAAAACGTTTTCAGCGACCAGTTGTCGAACAGCGCGGCCAATTGCCAAATGGCCCAGCATTCCCGTGTGGTCATAAAGAACATCGTCAAGGGTCAGCACCACTGCGTCAATGCGACGCGTGTTAATGGGAACAAATTCTCCACTCTCCATTCGCATTCGTCCGCGCGATCGAGTGGTCGTTCTCGGTCGAGACGGCACAGAGGCGGCCCCCACAAAGACAGACGAAGCGCCGGCTGGCGACTCGGATTGCATACTCCACCGTCACTTGAAGTCGTCGCTCAACAAGTGACTCACAGCTCAAACGAGCCAACGGGCCAATAACGGTCCACCGGTCACAGTGAACCGCGTCCAAGCTGGTTGGCTCGTGTGTCGCTTCACTTGGGTTTCTGGAACAGCCAAAAGATGACAAGCCAGCGCGAGATGCCGAGCAAGCTGAAGGCTCATGAGAAGGAAAAGATGGAGATTGAGGAGCTCAAGCGGCGAATCGAAGAGATGAAACCGGCGCGAGGAACTCAACCCAGCGACATCGATTCTTTCGACGCATTCCCTTTCTCGGCCCCGACGAAACAAGGTGCGTCACCATTGGACAAAATGCTTGTGCTGTGGCCCCGTTCACTGTCGCTGATTATCACTCTGCAGGACTGCGTGTGTGCAAATTCGCAAAACCAACCAGCATTCAGATCGGTGCAATCCCCCACGCGCTCGCAGGGTGAGTGTCGTATTGTGTTCCCGTGGTCGATTATCTGATCGCTGAGCAGACATGTGTGGGCACGGACAGTCGCGACCTTCTCGCTGCCGCCAAGACAGGCTCTGGCAAAACCCTTGCGTTCCTTCTACCCATGCTGGAGCTCCTTTACCGCAACCAGTGGGGTGTTGAGGATGGACTCGGTGCATTGGTCATTTCGCCAACGCGCGAGTTAGCTCTGCAGATCTTCGAAGTTTTGCGCACCATTGGCAAAGCCCACTCCTTCTCAGCAGGGCTCGTGATCGGCGGCAAAAACTTTGTCGAAGAGCAGTATCGCTTAGTGCGCATGAATATTCTTGTGTGCACTCCTGGTCGTCTATTGCAACACATGGAACAGACTCCCAACTTCGACACCTCCAACTTGCAGCTCCTCATTCTCGATGAAGCCGATCGGATTCTGGACATGGGTTTTTCCAAGCAACTCACGGCAATCCTATCGTACCTTCCAACAGAGCGCCAAACCATGCTTTTTTCTGCGACGCAGCATAAGTCGGTCAAAGATCTCGCCAAGCTCAGTCTCAAGGAACCTGAATACATTGCTGTACATGAGAAATCTACCCAGGCAACTCCCGTGGGTCTTGCGCAGCACTACGTTGTTTGTGACCTTTCCAACAAACTGGATGTGCTTTTCAACTTCATCAAGAGCCATCTCAAGCAGAAAATGATTGTGTTTCTCTCGACGTGTCGGCAAACGCGCTTTGTCTATGATGTGTTCTGCAAACTGCAGCCTGGTATTCCTCTTTGCGCACTTCATGGCAAGTACAAACAGGGCAAACGCGTCGAGATTTACTATGAGTTTTTAAACAAACCAGCAGCAGTTATGTTTGCTACTGACATTGCAGCACGAGGGCTCGATTTCCCGCAAGTGGACTGGGTATTCCAACTGGATTGTCCAGAAGACGCCGTCAGCTATATCCATCGGGTTGGTAGAACGGCGCGTCTGAACAAGAATGGTAAAGCGCTGTTGTGTCTTTTGCCGTCGGAACTCGAAGGAATGCAGAAGCTGCTTGGAGAAGCCAAGATCCCCATCAAAGAGATCAAGATCAACCCAAAGAAGAATACAATGACAGTGCAGAAGAGGATTTCGTCGCTGGTGGCAGCAGATACGCAGCTCAAGTTGTCAGCCCAGAAAGCCTTCATGTCGTATGTGCGGTCAGTGCATCTGCAACCCAACCAAGATATCTTTCAGGCAGAACAATTACCTCTGCAAGAATTTGCCAGTTCGCTAGGTTTGGCCACACTCCCCAATCTTCAGTTCTTGAAAGAGTCGAAAAAGGCGTCGCGTGAGGATTTGCGGAACAAAAAGAATGTCAACCGCAAGTTACAGCAACTGAAAGACAAGATCAAAAGGGCAAAAGAGGAGAAGAAACGGAAGGCTCTGGAAGTGGATGACGCAGAAGACGACGATGCAGAGGAAGATGACTTGATGGTGGTAAAGCAACGTCACGAATGGGATAAGCTGGATCGAGATGAAGTCATGGAAGCAGAGACGGAACTCCAAAAACAGAAGCAGAAGCAAAAGATCAAACGTATTCGCGTGGACGGTGCAGCCCAAGTGAACAACAAGAAACTACTGTTTGATGAAGATGGCAATGGCCAACGTCCGTTTGAGAACCTAGCCGTGCGGTCTGCTGAAACCCAAGACATTGAGAGTGTGGCAAAACAGAGTGCCGAGTTTGTTGAGCAAGTGAAGAATCGGTTGGCAGAAAAGGATGCAACGGATCGTGAATTGGAAAAGCAGCGTGTGCGCGCAAAACATACAAAGAAGAGACTCAAACGAAAAGGTGAACGGGAAGTGGATAATGACGAGGATGGCGCTGATCAAGGTGTTCACCTTGGAGGATCGTCTTCTGGCGACGAAGAGGGCTGCGAAGACGATGATTGTGATGATGAGTATTCGGAAGATGACGGCGAAGTAGTTGCCAACCAGGAAGAAATGGTGCTGAAAATGCTGCAGAGTCGAGGATAGAAGCGAGAAGGACTTTTGGGTCCAGTTTTGTCATTAGCATCCATAGCAGAAAGTGTCAGAATAGAGAATTGTTGCGGACTTCAGCATTGAAGAAAGGCAGTTGAGGAGTCTCGTTAGCGTTCCTGATGTCGCTTTCGTTGTCATCACTTCTGCTATTGCCCATACTTCTAAAGGTTGCTCGGAGCTGTTTGCTTGGTGTGCTCCGTTTTCTCGTTGGGATTGTATTATCGCAAAGGGATCCAACTCGGAAAAACGAGCACCAGAAAAGCCGACTTGCTCGGCTTTTCACAGAGCATCACTTCCTCTGGCATCATCACTCGTCGAGATTGTGCCAATAAGCTGTGGTCTCGGCACCGTTGTCCATGACCAAGTCTTGCACAGCATCATCGACACCCCCCCCCCCGTGTGCCATTTGACTCGTGGGGTCCACAGCAACACTGCGCCATCTCTGGGTAGGATATCTGGAGTCCAAGTAGCACCCTTTTTCATTGAACCAGAGAGCACTATCCTGTGGAAACTACTGGGGATCCGATTCGCATCCATGTTCGATCGAACACGAGAGAGGCTTTCTTGAGCCATCGCGCAAACCGTCAAGAGAAGTTGGGAACACTCATGTCGGCCCCATGCATGCACTTGGGATCATCAACAGTTTCAACTCCCGTGGGGAGACGAATGGCGGGGCTGATCCACAACAGTGAAATACTGTGCCAGGATCTCTGGTAGTTCTCAGAGACAACGCCATTGTCGTCCAGCAACGATTCTGTGGCATGGACGTGGTACAATACGCTGTTCATCGCTACGAACGGACCTGGATGGATTTGCAGGATTACCGAAGCGATGATACTTATGACAACAGTCGGTCGTTTCCGTGCTCATTCGTACCAGTTGTTTGAGAATCGAACATTTCGTGAATGGATATGGATGCATCAATCATCTGATGCTATAAACAATGCGGCAACTCAACGACATATCATTGACCAGGCACGAAGAACAGTTGATCTGTTGTGTGACTGAGGTAGAGCTCAAGGCGTAAGTCAACGAACGCAGCAGACACGAGACCATCATCAAGAAGCCACTTCTGATTCCCATTGTTAAGCATTCTTCCGTCCACGAACTGACTTGAGTATTTTCCGTACTGGCTGCACAAACTGCTTCGTTGTTATCGCACCAACATTCTCCCCTCCATGGGTGTACTTGGCACTTCGTCGTTGGGAGCTGCTTGCCGCCTCCACATCACTCTCATAATGCTCATCCTGCGAAAAGGCATACCCATAGTATGGTTTGGAATGGGGCACCACGGTTTTTGACGTTTCAGGATCGATCAACATTGAGTCCATTTTCTCTTCGGCAGCAAAACTGCTCAGAGGAGTCGAGGGGCCTGTGGCATGGGAGGATGTCAGATCCTCCAGTGTTTGCCAATGCCCGGAATTGCGACCACGAAGCCCCTCACATCGGAAATACTGTGGCATTTCTGCTACCATTTGGTTCTCAATCAGACTTTGTGTCAACGGCGAATCCAACTCCTCACGACGCACAATCAACGGCGTTAGTTTTTCATTCTTCGGAGAGTTGTTTCTTGACCCACCAATGCTAAGATGCATCTTCTCACGCTCCTGTAGAATATGGTATGCTGCTGGCAAGGCATAGCGAACAATGATCTTCCACACCAAATCCCGAAATATCGTGATCAAGCAGACAATAACAACGCCAAGCCAAATGGTGGGTGCTCGTTCCAACATAAACATGACGCCAATTGCTTGAGTGATCGACGAATTCGAGTTTGATACGAGAGTGCTCACAAGTAGCCATATCCAGATGGAACAAAGCATGGTGACCACAAACACCAATGTGACTCGATGGTTCTCCAGCAGTAGTTTCCAGTTGACTACCACGACAAGGTTGGTAAAGATAACAAATCCCAGGCTAAAGACTCCATCAAGAGATCGACCTTCTCCATCGCTCTGGTGGTGTAACAGAGAGACGGTCGAGATGAAGAGAAGGACTGAATGCCAGACACCATTTAACATCCATTCCCAAAACACTCTTGCCTTCAACAACACGTTTTGCTGACCACAGTGAGAATACAAGTGCGGATATTCACGTAGACTTCGGGAGTTGACATCTTGATCGAACACGGCAAACAAGATTACTGGAATACTGGTGTAAAGGACGTTGAAACTCTGAGCGGCTATATCAAGGATCAACGGCTGTGCTGAAAACCCAGAGTACACCCCAAACCAGAACGTTGTGAGCACGAATGTAACATTCTTGTACAGCATGTAGCTCATGAGTTTGGTGACACGACGATATGCCCACCTGCCATGGACAAATAGGAGCTTTTGTAGAAAACGAAACTGCGAGATTGAGTAGTCGCTGGCGTTCACAGCTTGCGCTCCCTCCAATCCTGAGATTCCAACCCCAATGTGGGCCATCTGGATCATACCCACATCGTTGGCACCATCACCTATCGCGAGGGTGATGCTCTGGGGTTCCCATTCAGAAACGAACTGCACAATCTGAGCTTTTTGTTTTGGAGACACACGACAGCATATCACGCACACGCAGAGCGTTGTGAGCCGATAAAAGAGCTTCTGCAGACGCGACGAGGCACCGAGCACAATCTCCAAAGTCTTCCCATCGATCACAAGAGCAAGCAATGGTCTTGGACACGTCTGATCAACGTTAATCAGTCGCTTCGATTCTTGGTCATCTGAATCGCTCGATTCGACGGCTTCATTTGCTGAATGTGTTGTAATGCTTCCCAGGTTCACGTTTCCGTTGGTTCCCCAGGTCATTGATGCATTGGCTTGGTACCCGAATGAATGCGATATCTGCGATTCCATTGTCAACCTTTTTCGCCGTTTTTGCCCACCGTGGGTTACACGATCAACGCTGTGGTTCTTTCCATTCACAACACTGTTGAACCCACCACATATCCGCTGAAGAGTCTTCTTCAATCCCGTTTCTTTCGATCGAAATCGCTTTGTTGGAGCAGGGGAGCCTGCGTTCTCTTCCGATAAGCCGCCAAACACTTCCACGAGATGCTTGATCTCGCAAAACGATGTCGTATAATCTTCCGCATGGATTTGCTTCACGTCCATGTTGTTTGAAAGGAGCGAGCAAGCATACCCAATGTTCACCGCTGTCTCTCTCTTGTCGCCTGTCAGCGTCCAAACTTTGATGTTTGAACGCTGCAGCATATGAAGCGTCCGTGGTACACCAAGTTGGAGTCTGTCTTGCACAGCAGTCACACCAATCAATTCCAGCTCACTTTCAATCTCGTTTACGAGAGAATCGATAGCATTTGGGAGCCCACTGCGCTTTTTTACCAATTCTTCCATTGATGAATGAGCCAGCATGTACTTCTCGTGCCAATCCACGTACTGATCACGAGTAAGCTTTCTGTACGCAATACATAATGTGCGCAAACCAAATCTCGCATATGATGACAGCTGGGTGTGCACATTCTCGACCACAGATGTAGTCCTCTTAGTCGAGGATAGTCGATCCAGAATCACGTTATCCGCACCTTTGCAAAGTAACTCAATATCTCCATCATGAGTCTCCACGATGAGTGACATGCGCTTGCGCTCGCTGTCGAACTCCAGAGTATCCAGTATCTTGTAAGTCAGGAAGCTATCTCTCAGAGACTCCATCAGTATCATTTGACTTGGAGAGCGATGGACGAAACGAACATTGCAGAACGCCGCAGCCGACACGAGAGCTAGCTCATCGGGAGACGATGCCGAATATTCAGGAACTCTAGCGTGGCACGTCTCCGCGAACGATTTGGTTGGAATTAGAGTGTGGCAGAGTGCCAAGTGGCGCAAGAAGCGCTGGATCTGAAAAGCTTGTGGTCCATCTTCACTCAAATGTTTCAACAATTGTGAATGGTCAAACTGTACGTACTTGGAGTCGTTGCTATTTTCCTTGGTCGCTCTCGAACGATTGGGGGTTTGCGTTTTGCCATTAGGAGAATGCTGACAAGCGTCATCCCCACGAATTGGCCCTCCATAATGAGTCTCACCAATCATGCAATACCGAAATTGCATCAGATTCATGGTTAGAGTTCCCGTTTTATCAGTAAAGACATGATGCACGCGACCCAAATCCTCGTTTAACGCTGAGGAGCGCACAATCGCCGGTGTGTCACTTTCTTCATCGTACATGTCGAGGTCCTGCTCCATGAAATAGGCCTGCCAGTACTTCACAAACTCGAGTGATACGTTGAGTGAGATTGGCACAAAGTTTTGCATGATGATGAAGTACCGAAGATGCAACTTGATCAATTCGCCAAACGAGAAATCGTCACTGGCGACTCCAAGATACCAGCGCGACTCTCCTCCACGCATCATCCAGACAGCGCCCATCATGGCTCCAAAGAAGCATACAAACTGCTGAATCATCACAATTCGGACGATCAAAGAGTTGAGTTTCTTCTCAATCGAAGACGTTTTGATAGCTTGATCAGTATTACTACAGAAAACTTTCGTCTCGTGCCCGGTAAACACCACAATGCCAGTGACTGCCAGGGTATTTCGCAGAATGCAGCTTCTAAGAAGCATTTGCTTCGGGGTTATCAAGAACTGGACAGCGAGTGTATTGTCGTCTCGCGGCATAAGATGATAATTGCCAGTAAGTTCTTCGCCATTGGGATAGACCCCTAGCATGGTAGCCGTGCTCAGATCCAGATAGATAGAAATGTTTCCTTCGAACGTGTTCATTCGTGGATTGGGCGATTCGCATTCGATCAAACCCCGCAGTTCGTCTAATCCTCGTTGAGTATGCGCCAACTGGTTGAGCAAGCTGATCGCCGAGCGCACCTTGAGATTAGTTTCGCCATCCAGTGACTTGGTCTCCACATAGCAAATGCCTTCATTCTTGCCAGTGGACCCCTTGAGTATTACACTGCTGCCTGAGGTGTTGGGTTCCTCACGTTGCAGGCTGTTGTCTTGTTCGACGTCCACGCTCAGCAAGAAGATATCCGCTGGGACAGTCTCGTCCTGGAGCACTCGAACAATGTCGCCAACCTGAACATCACCCCAACGCTTTGGTTCCCAGATTCCGTTGGCATTCAGCGCCAAAATCGATTGGCTGTTGGTAACTTTGTCGGCGCGATGACGCTCCCGGTCTTCCAACCCTTCCTTGAGTGCTGTGCAGAGGAACACAATGGTCAAGGGCACGAGGATAGTCGGATAGCCGTTTGTGTTGCTGACTGCTCGGATAGACTGCAGCACGGCCATAAACAGGAAATAAAGATTGGACGGTCGCTTTAACTGCTCCAACAAGACGCGAGGGAGAAAACTCCAAAGCGTGTACTTGGCCGTCACGATCCTATTGGAGGCAAGGCGGGGTGGCTTGTCTGGTGCCTTTTGCTTATTCGAAGGCTGACTCTCCAGATCGAGCTCTGACATTTGAGGTATCTGATACTGGATCCAAGCACCAGAAGAAGCACTTGATTGTTGTGGCGCTCTAAGCGCCGGGCGGTCGAGCTCAATGTGACGCAGTGGAGGTTCGGTCGCAGCAGTCAGCGGCATTGTGCACTGCTCGCGGTGGAGTAAATGCTGCAGGTTCATCAAATCTGATAGGTATGCGTTGAAGTACACGGTTCGACTGAACCGGTTCAGCAAAAAGAAGTGGCCCCTATCGGTACACAGTACCATCGATGCTCGTCATCTCCACAATACAATTGAGAACGATGAGCGATGGCAGCACAGAAGAAACCCGAGGAGAAGCAAGCGTGATCTTCTCTGCTTCCTCTTCTCCTCACTCGGTGTCTTCGATGACAAGCTCTGCGACGTGGGAAAAAGTGGCATTGTCGCCTCTGGACATGATCTCGGTGCAGCTGGAACAAGAGATCCACATGCTACAGAGCCAGCAGGCCAATGTAAAGCAGAACAAGCACGGTGTTGACCTCAGCATGTCAACCGGAAAAGCTGCTGGTAAGCTTACGATTTCTGTGGTGCAAGCGACGGGCATCGAAGAATCCATCCAGCAGTTCCCATTTCTGCGTTCAGTTGGCCAGCAACAGCCGTCAAAAGTGTATGTCTCCTTCTCGATTAGTCCTTCTACTGCTTGCGAGCGAACTGCTCGCAAGAATCTGCGCACTTCGAATGCTGTGTTGGAAGTTGCAGCTGGCAGTGTGACATGGAATGAAACAGTCGAATTTGACGGCATCAAGAGTAGAAGGGCCACGATCCGAATCGGAGTCAACTGCCATGCAAGTTTCATGGCTGACATGCTCATTGGTGAAACGGAACTGAATCTGGTTGATCTTGCCGATCAGTTGCCCCACGACCAATGGCATGAGTTGCGCTTTCCCGCTTCTAACCAACTCGATGGTCCAGCGGTTTCTGGAGGAAAGCTGAGGATCTGCGCAAGGTTTGCATATGACCAATCTAAGCGGTCGCAGGCCAAGATGCAAGAGCTTCTTCGAAGAAAAAAGGAGATGGAGGAGTACCAGGATCAATACAAGAAGACATCTCGGTTGATACAGACGCACGCGATTCACCCTGCATCCTTTGGAAAAGAAACTGCTCGCGCGGCTCTGTATTTGCCGGGCTTGCAGTTTCGGCAAGAGGTCCATCATCCTGCAGCAGTTTGTCGTACTCCACTTGCTGAAAAGTCTCGCTGTGTGACTCAATTCGGACGAGGTACAGTGATCTCGTTCCGTCCAGAGACCAAGATGTACGTTGTGCAACTGGATGGGACTCGATGCCTGCCCACAGCATATCTTCGCCAAGATTGTGTGGAAGAGGAACCTGAGGAACCAGAGTTCCGCATGCATATGCGGGTGAACACGGTCTACGGGCCCGGTGAACTCATCGAAATACGTCCGCGCGATGGGGTGCTTGTGATCAACACCCCTTTTGCACAGTTGTTTATGCAGAAGAAAGACGTACGCGTACCTCAGAAGACAATCAACGAGATGAACACGAAGGAACTCATCGAAGAAGCATCCTCATTGACGCTGGAAGGCAATGAAAAGCATCGAACGAACCACCTGGATGAAGCCGTCCTCAGCTATCTCCGGGCGCTTGCATTTTTGCAACGCGTTGATCAAGACTATGCTACCCACAAAGAAAAAGCAATGATTCTCCAGACGATGATACGCTGTCACTTGAACATTGGCGCATCCAAGCTCAAGCTCAAGGCGTATCAGGATGCTGACATCGCATGCACAAATGCTTTTAGCATCCTAAGAGTGATAGCCGACAATCGAGATGGAAACGTAGTGAGCTGGATGGGGAGACTTGGAGTCACAGAGCAGCAGCTGTTCGAAGAGTGGCCCGCGAAGGCTCTTTTCCGTCGTGCACAGGCTCGTGTCAGCTTGGGAAGACTTGCTGAAGCGAAGTTCGATCTACTCTATGCTGTAAAGTTGAGTCCGAAGGACAAGGCCTGTCGCTCACTGTTGGATCGGGTGTCGCGCTTGATTGTGGAACAACGTAACAAAGAGAAAAAGGCGTGGGGAGGCATCTTTGGTGGCAAGGCAGACGATTCAGCCACAGAAGAACCGAAAGAACTGCAAGAACCGACCGAGTGTTCGGCAGTGTCGATGGCAGAGCCGGAAGTGGAGACGAACATGCAAGCAGGTTCATCAATGCTTGATGCTGACGAAGAAGCGCAAGATGCTGTGAGGGAGGAGACGGAGTCTTGGCTTTGGTCTGGCATCGCCACGGCATCGCTTCTGACTGCTGGTGTTGCTGCTGTGACACTTTTTGCTTTGCGGCAGCAACGCGCATAGGCAGGACATGAAAGGGATAGAACGGAAAGTTGAAGTTACCAGTAGAGAAAGAGAGAACAGTATGAAGCAATCAAGTGGAGATGAGTCTCGCTGCCACAAGTGTTGGCACGTACACGAGAAAAATGTCGCGATGTGGCAACAACCTTGTATAGTGAGTGGTTGGCTTGAGTTTACTTCAAAGCAACGGAAACGTTTGGTATTCCACCGGCATTCTGCTTGTATCCGTACTGCACACACAAAGCTTCAGCAACCAAGGGTTTCCTTTGGATGGAGTAACGCGTTGCCACAACATGTCAAGGAGACGATTTCAAAAAAAGGAAAAGATACTGCTCAGCATCCCATCTCCACCAACTGAGAAGGTAAACCGCGAAAGATCGAAAGAGTTGCTGCGCAACCGACGTTCTCGTGGCGATTGGGAGCTAGCAACTGCAATGCTTGCACTGTACAGTATGTTGGTGGATACTCCAAAGGAAACGTGAGACAATAAATTACGGAAAGTTACAGCACATCACCAAACAATCAATTATCACAAGCAGTAGGTTTTTCAGGTGAATCTCAGCTTGATTCGAGTTTTTAATGATTTCAACTGCATCGTTGTACCTGGTATTGTAGCACCTTCCATAATCATTTGGATTGTGACAGGTGTGGGGGCTTTAGGAAAAATTCCTTGTAAGATTACCAATTTCCTCCTCAGTCTTAAAGGGCAGAAGGTGTGCGGGGCTGGGATGGTGGTAGGTACACGCGTGTTGTTTCCGCAGCAAGAGCAACCGCGGCTTGCCCCAAAATAAAGTCATTTCGCAATTCGCAACCTCAAGCGCAGCGAGGGCAGTCCCAGTCCTTGTTGGGTCCCTTCCAGCCAACAGTCGACGAAGAAACCAAAAACAAAAAACCAAAACGGCAGGTGAACGAGCAGGGCAACTGCGTGCATGTAAGTGCTAATCACGATGCTTTCAATGCCGTGACCAACATGCGTGAGATTCAATGCTGCGCAGAAATGAAGCACCTCGCTAATCTCGACAACACCAAGAACTCAAATATGCCAGTCTCGCACAAGCAAGATCCCTGCGTCGACGATGCGCCGCATTTGTCATCGAACGAATTGGGGTTTTGTTCTCTCAAGAGAACTCCATCGAAAATGTGTCCTTCACCGGTGCTATGGGCTTCCATGGGAGGCCAACAGCATTCACGGTTTCTCGGACGATCAACTTCCACTCCACCGCATTTGCCAGTGAGTGTCGGAGAAGGGGACACGATGCGATCTTCGTGTTACCACTCATCACCCGGGATCCCAGACAACCAAGTTGATAGTGGAGAAACGATTGACGGTGAAGACAACCTAAACGTGGCAGCAGACGGGCGAAGCATTCAGCGTTGTTGGAGCGCGCCGCCAAATCCGGAATATGTAAGAAATGACGCAGAATTTATGTTGTTGAAGGGTTCATATTGCTTAACTCCTTTTATTCTATTAGCAATTGGGTTCGCTATTCGGTAGCTCCAGATTCGGACGAGGCTTCCACGAGTTGAGAATGGTGAGACAAAGTCAGTTCCACTGGCACCGTGCTGAGTCATTAACACCTCTGATGTGTGCAGGAAGATAACCCGCCGGAAGAGAATCTGGGCACACTTTCAGAGCACATCTGGGGTGTGCCTTCTCCTTGTGGCTCCAACAAGCTTGCGTTAGCCTCAAGTTCCAACCAGCCATCAACGTCATCCGAATCGTTCACATCGATTTCGTTGTTTGAAGAAATGGAATCTGCGAAGACTGCTTCAGGTCCAACAAGTGATGCAAGCTCTGGAATGTCTCTCATAGATCGAATTCAAGAAGACTTTCCAAGAACTCCATCCCCGGTTTACGATCTCGGAGAATCATTTGACAAACAGACTGGTGACATATCAGAAGCGCTCAGTATGCTTCAAATGACCTCAGCCGAGCAACTTGGTAATCAAACTCAGCATCCTCATCGCTATGGAGGTGAACGTGGGGATCTGAAATCGCTGGATTATCGCCCATTCGTGCCGAATAGAGCACCACTGTCGAGCCACCGTTGTGGCTGTGGAATGCATGGGTGCTCGCCTGGTCCGAAATATGGTGGCATTGGAACTCCCCCGTATGTCTCTCCAGTACAGCTCAGCAACCATGGTTTGATACCTTCTCGCGAATGGAACCATGCAAAACCTTTACATTGCTGTGGGCATATCTCCTCATGCCGTGCTGAGCACGGTACGCTTTCCAGTCGCCAAAACTGTGTGCCCAAATCTCACTATTGCGGTGACCGTTCTGCTGGTATTTATGAGATGGCAAACATTCCTGAAGATGTACGACCCAAAAATTTTCCATCCATTCACAGCTTTAGGTGGCCCGGACATCAGCACCGTGATCGAATGGTATATCCTGAACACTCCAATCGTTTCCCGTCACCCCAGCCGCAGCCGAAGATGTACGGAGGTGACCGAAGGGATTTAAAGGTGCAAGGTCACAGCTACAATTCTCAAAGTCTCTTGGATGAGTTTCGCCAAACAGGAAAGTCAAGAAGTTGGGAATTGTCAACAATCAAGGGCCATTTGAGCTATTTCGCCAAAGATCAGGGTGGTTCACGGTTTATTCAACTGAAATTGGAGTCTGCCGATGAAAGGACAAGAAATGATGTTTTTGACGAGATCTTTCCTGATGCTTTTGCACTAATGATGGATGTTTTTGGAAACTATGTGATTCAAAAACTGCTGGAGTATGGGAATGAGAATCAAAAGCATCTTCTTGTGGATCAGATGGCCTCAAATATGGTGGACCTGGCCCTACAGATTTACGGGTGTCGTGTGATTCAAAAGGCATTGGAAGTATCATCGTATTCTGAGCAGCTGAGACTCATCAATGAACTCCACGGTCATGTTTTGAAGTTCGTTGTTGATCAGAATGGCAATCATGTGTTGCAGAAGTGCATTGAGATCGCATCTTGCAAGTCAGGACTTCAGGATGCTGTTTCGTCTGTTCGTGTTGACGGTAATGACATCCAGTTTGTTGTTGACTCCTTTGTCGGACAAGCGTTCGTGCTGTCAACCCATGCGTATGGGTGTCGTGTGATTCAACGCATTCTGGAGCATTGTTTCAGAGATCAAATCCGCCCCATTTTTGATGAGATAATCGGCAGGTGCCGAGATCTAGTGAAGGATCAGTTTGGAAACTATGTGATTCAAAATGTTTTGGACCACGGGAGTGAACTTGACCGCAGCATGATCAAGAAAACAATCTTTCCTGACGTGATTTCGTACAGTCACCATAAATATGCGAGCAATGTTGTAGAGAAGTGTCTGGATCATGCGACGCGTGAAGAGATTCACGATGTGATTGAACGGTCCCTATTCTGTGATGAGAGTGGTAATCCGTGTCCACTCCTTTCCATGATGAAAGACGACTTCGCCAATTATGTGGTTCAGAAATTAATGCAAATCGCGCAAAGTCTGGACCAGGAACGTATCTTCGCTATTGTTCGCCACAACACGCCTTACTTGCGTCGGTTCACATTTGGCAAACACGTATTGGCGCGTGTCGAAAAAGACTTTGGCTCAGCATATTCTCGAGCTTCAACTGTGAGTGGCACAAGTCAAGGACGTTGAAGATAACTATCAATCCTGTGATATGCTTGACCTCTTGAGGCTATTCTTCATTTTAGTACTGTGCGATGGTGTATGATCGTGTCTGTATTTATTGAATGCTCACTTCATCTATCACAACCAAGTCCGAAAGTGAAAACAAAGAAAAAGAAAGACCCATTTTGTGTTTTGAAAACATTACAGTATTCTTCACTTTACGGCGCCAAGGACTCGTACACTTGGTGGGCTGCGCGGATTCCAGTATCAATTGCGCTATGTACTGTCATTCCTGGCTCCTCATACGCAGTCGCTTCTCCAGCGAAAAAGATTCGATTGTCGACCGGTTGAGCCAAGAGCATTGGGTCTTCGTCACGCTGACCAACACGAGGAAAACTATACCCGCCTGCAATTGTTTCCTCAAGACCCCAGTCTCGAACCTGACCTTTGACAAAGCACGAACTTGCTGGTGTAGGATAATCTTTGGTGCGGAACATATGATCCAGCTGTGCCAAAAACTTGGTAATGACTACGTCTTCGGGCATCTGGGCGATGCGGTCCGCATTGTCAGCCCCTGCAAAGCCTGTGATTAAGTAGTGTATCTCCGCGCTCTCACTTCGAAAGTTCTCGTCGAGTTGGGCTTGTTCGTCACCATTTGTGATCAGAGATCCAATGCCTTTAGTGCTGTTGGGCCAGAACTCTGGCATGAAACAGTCAGAACAGATAATGCCATGAGCATTTGCTGGCCAGAATCGATCTGAGAAGTGCATGAAGACTTTGATGGCGCGTCTCATGCCGAAGGAGCGCACTGCAACCAGCTTCTCTTGCGGGAGTTCGGGCTCATACTCAATCTTCTCAAACACACTGATAGGAACCGTCACAACAACTCGGTCGCAGGAGATCTGCTCGCCATAATCTGACGTAAGAACAATTTGATCGCTCGAACTGTAGTCCACGCGCTGAACACGCCAGTTCAAACGCGTCGGCACTTTGTCCGCGAGAGTATCGACCACTTGACCATACGAGTTAGCCATGCGGAAGTCGCCTTCACTCTCAATCTCAATCCATTGCTTCTCAAAATGATAAGTGCGTCGCAACGAGATCTCGCGCAAGGGTGCGCCTGCGGTGTTTCCGTAACCCGCTTCGGCCAGTTTGATCATGGACTCAGATAGGCCAGCCTTCTTGAAGTAATCCAACAGCGAGGTATCACTCGAACCTTCGCCAAGACCAACTGAATTGCTGATGTTGAAGACAGCTTGGTTCAGCGCACGAAACTCAGGATCCTCATCGTCATAGGCCAACAAACGATCTTGATCCCCAAGATAGTAATACCCAACTCCACCATCAGGAGCAGGATCAGTGGGACCACCGTCGCCCTGAGAGAGAATAGCGGAAACTTGGGTCAGTACGACACAATTCTACAGTGCTAATGTACACAATCGATTACGGATTATGGTCTGAAGATGATACATGTTTGACCCCTGACTGGCCTATCAAGAGTGAAACAAATCCGAGCTTCCTGGGTCAAGAACTGACCCAAGAAAGGATACGCTGAAGAGTGTCAAGATCCTCTTCCTCTCGATAAGCTAATTTAGAAGCCGTCATCGCTCTTGCATCAGCATGAAGGCCAGCAGACCACCGCGCGAAGCCCTCAAGAAGAAGGCAAGGATCTGAGGCTGATTAATCGATGCATCAACTAGGCCCATTCCTTGTTCTCTATCTCACTCTACTCAAGAGCGAGCCGTCTGTCTCGTACCTGAGCCCAGGTGAAGATCTCTCGGAGGGGCCATTTGTTCTTCTTGGCCAACTTGGTGATCGCAGTATTGTCCCCATGAACAAACTCGGCGCCAACCTCGATTTTCAATCCAGGAATGAATTGCGTATCCTGCAGAATTCGTCTTTCATACATACAGGCAGCATCACGTAATCAATGAGTGCAAAGTCTCGTGTGTCGTCGCCGCAATGAGTGTCAGAGTATCGTCCTCTCTCTCTCTCTCTGACGGTATGCTCACCCTCCAACACGATTGAGTGCATCAACAACTAGAATCTGGCGAACGTCCTTTTCATTTAGAAGAACTTGGGCGCACTGCAAACCTGCGACGCCCGCTCCAATCACAACAACTTGCTCGTGTAGCATTTCTGCGGTGTCAAACAATCGGAACAAGCAAAACTGACAAAACCAAGTGATTTGATTGAGTGGCTTGCAGACCGCACATTCTTCAAAGGCTCATGACCAATCAATGAGGGTTCAGACGAGGCTATCGGTTAGATAAGCAGGTTATTAACTGACAACCCATTTACTGTATTAAACACTGGCAACCTTGAAAGTGACATTGTTGATATCTTCGAGAGCCAGCACTCTGTTGTCCTGAATCACTTCGACCTGTGGGAGGTCGCCTCGCTTGACCACAAGGGCGCAGTCCGCAATCTCCACTTCGTAGCGAACCGTAGCCAGATCTTTCTCTTTTGTGCTCCCTGTCTGCCTGTCCAGCGCACAGATCGGGTCGTGGTCGTCTTCTGACACTTTGAGCAACAGCAGCAACACTCCGCCGACTGTTACGATGCATCCCACCAGGAAAAGCAGCGCCGACGTGAGGTCGTAGCCCTCGAACTCATTCAAGTAGACCATCCCGTTGACCAGATTCGAAATGATGATCAGAGCATGGTACGGCGGTACAAACTTGAGCGTTCCAAAGTGGCGAAGTCCCAGGCTCATGAACTTGAGCTGGTAGTACACTGCAATGGGCAAAATACTAATGACCAGATACGTCGGAAGCTTGCGAAAATCACTAGTATGACTGCGCATCTCGTTCTTGAGCAATTCGATTGTACATTTGGCTCCAAGTGTCGTAAACCCCGACAGCACCCCGGTGCCGATGGAGTAGCAGCACAATCCCGGGGTGCAGCCAGAGAGGTTATTCTTTCTGACAAAAGTGTAGAAACCTGTAAGAAGGAGCACTAGGAACGCCGTGTAAATCACGGGAAGTGCTGAGCGGAAAAAGAGATGCTCAAGCTGAACAATGGAGAATGCCTGATCTACCATATCAGCCATACCGACGCCGACCATTGCGATAGCAACGCCCATCAGTACCAGAATTGTTGAAAACACGTCAAAACGAGTGATTTTCTCCCGTAGAACAGTACGAGCAAGAATCCCATTCGATATCAGTGTCATCGCCGCAAAAGGTGCTGTCACGCTCTGCCCCAGCAAACCCAAGTTCACAATCGCGTTGACGGTCCCTCCAGCGAGCAAAAGGATGCCAATTTTCACGAACGGATTCTTCTTCTTAATGCCGTGCGCTTCATAGCGCGCTGTGAGTTGGTGGCCCAGTCGCTGACTGCAATAACCACTTGCAGTCTGAAGACTTCCCATCAGAGAATTGACAATCCCAATAGTCAGGAGCATCTCCTGAGAGTGTGGACCTCTGAGCGTTGGGTTGCACGCGTACTTGACAAGACCAATGAAGGCGATCGATGCACAGGAGAAGCACGCAACTATTACAATGAGAAACATCAGCGGCACTTCTCGCCACTATCACAACGTAGCGCACAAAGGGAACGATTAGTACGCCATCAGCAGAGCTGTTGCACAGAGCGTACCCAGGGCACCGTGGCCATCGCAACGGCGGTCGAATGTGCAGCTGGTGATGCGCGTTTCCCGCCCATTTGGACTTCTTTGGCGTCCGTCATGGAACTCCAAAAAGGCTTCGTTTAAAACGAGTGGAGCGACGAGAAACGAGTCGTTTCTCAGCGTGAGTTGAAACGATCTCTCTTGCAACGGATTCCAAAACTAGATGCAATGGTGCTTCAAGTCTCGAAAAGCGGATAAACAGCTTGTTGCAAAAGAAGGTGTGAACACCATCAGAACGCCAAATATCGACCTGCTGGGATTTGTGACAAACGATATGAGCGACCTGAATCTCAACACCAGCACGCTGACTGACCTCAAGAACGAGCCTTTTCGCCTGCAGATTCAGGCGGAAGAGACATCGGAGCAACTGCGATCGCTTGTGTTGCACAACTATCAGGTGTTCATCCGGAGCAACCAGTGCTCCAAAGTGGTGCGCGATGAGTTGATGCAGATTAAAAGCACGCTCGATATAGTTGAGTCCAAGATTCCGTCCCTGAACCACCATTGCGAGGCCTTCCTGAAGAATCTGGAGCAGACGGTCACGAAGCACGGCGATCTGCAGTTCGTGCTCGAGCATTTCTTTCAGCTGACGGAGCTCTTGGAGATCCCGCAGTTGCTGGAAGCTTGTATCCACAACGAGCTCTTTGAAGAAGCGATCGAGATGATTCAGTTTGCCAACGAACTCTTCCACAACGAGGTGACCTCCAAGGAGAAGCCTCAATGTAATTTCATTCTTGAAGCACTGGTAAGTGAATTTGCTTGTTTGCACTGTGGTGATGGCAGCATTAAGACGTCAATCGATCGAAAGATGAAAGATGTCAATCAAATGAGCCTATTGCTTCGCGAGAGACTGCTGCAAAAGCTGCAGCAGGATCTGCAGCTTGCAATTTGCGTGCGCATTGTGAGCTACTTACGTCGCGTCGACACGATCCGTGATGGCGCGTTCGTCACGACTCCTGACTACGAAGCGCAGCTCAAACAGGAGTTTCTCAGCCGTCGACAAGTATGGCTGGCGTCGCATGTACGCGTCATTAACGTTCTGGATCCTTATCAATACGTGAGTCATTTAGCCAGTCAATCATTTGATTTGTAGTGTTGGGTTTCTCACTACCACATTTTGCTGTAGATGATTCAAGTTATTGATAGAAAGCGAACGAGTTGGTTCGATATGATCACGCAGTATTCCGCGATCTTTGGCAATGAAAATGTGGACGGAAAAGTGGATCCTGCTCTCTGTCGATGGGCCACTCAGAATGTTACCGACTTTATTCGAATCCTTCAAAAGTAAGTGCAGTCACTTCGGTTGAATGGGAATGATTCACGATTGCCAATGTGGTCAACTACACAGGCAACTACCAAAGATAGACGACTTCAGTTGCATTGCTGCCGTCGCCGAACAGAGTCTGTTCTTTGGTGGTTCATTGGGAAGAGTCGGTGTCGACTTCCGAGGTGTGGATCATTTTGTTGCTCATTCCCATGAACGACTGGATTAATTCCGCGTGGTCTGCATAATGACAGCGATACTGGCCATCTACTTTGAGAACCATGTGCTTCATATCGTGGCTAAAAAGTGGCAGGAAACTTGCCAAGAGTTCGAGGAAACGCTAAACGCGCATGGGATCACCAGCTCAGGGCGTGGAGGAGGCAACGGGTTCGCGGCGAGTGCGTCAACCCCACTGATGCTTTCGTCTTCTTCGGCGCGCGTCTCAAGTGGATCCAACTCGTTGCTGCAATACACATCGAAAGACGACTTTTCTCCACCACGATCCCTAATGTCGTTCCCCATTCTAGCAGAACTCACCAATGGCTTCTTGATGTGCTGGAACGATTTCCGACTGTGTGCTATCGCTTCATTGAATGTCCGACTTGCCAAGCGATTCCAACACAGTTTGTGGACGCTCATCGGCTGTATGGGCAAGTTTTGCGAGCAAAACAAGCTACGTCTCGATGCGCTGTCGTCCTCGGTGATTGACAATGGATGTAATTCTTCGATGAAATCTCTGCCACTAGAGAACCAGATGCAGGAGATGGTCAAGGTGAGTGAGGTTCACAAGAATTTGAGCAGCAGTACGTGGTGATGGTGTTGGTTTAATGATTTGTTATCCATATCACTAACAGGCGTTCCGGTACGAGTTCATTCCCTACATGATCAAATGCTTTCATCGTCTGTTTCCGACCATGTCTTCATGTTTGGTCTGTCTCTGCGAGGAGCATTATGACGAACGAATGCGGGATGCCAAGCTATTGAGCCCTGTGGAACATGACTCATCGACCACTATCAATGCATCAGAACCAAAGATCGAGAGTTCTGTGGTCGCTGCATATGAACCACAAAGAGAAGAGGAGGAGGTATAAAGAGACATCCAGATCTATTCCGAGGAGTTCTCGGCTGACTCTTTAGTGAATGGAACCACAAGACCATCGTACGCCATCTGAACGAAGATCTTTTCTGTTTCCTGAAGCTGTCGCAGATCATTGTTCGTGGTATAGTAGTTGAACTGGTGTGACATTCCCGTGAAAAACGTCCTCTTTGGTCGATACTTGCGCACCACTACCATAGCATCTTCCTGACTCATATGCGTTGCATGGTGGCCAGTTGTCCAGAGCGCATCGATCATTAGCACATCAATGGGCCCATTCGAGCTGCAAGTCTCGTCAAGATACGCTTCAGTCTCTCTTGTGAATGCACTGATGTCCGAGATGTAAACGAAACGAAATCCTACTTCAAAGCCCAATTCGAACCCATACGCGATGTAATCGTTGCCATGGAGAACCGGTAATGGCATACATTTGAGGCCGCACACTTCAAACGGTTGCAGAGGCTTGAAGCAAATGACATCAACTTGAGCTGTCCACCGAATGGGAGGAGATGGTGGGCGAGCAGGTGCTGTTGTTGAAGGCGCATTTGACAAAACAACAGACTGCGTTGACGCGGATTGAGATGAAGTCTTCCTCACAAGATAGTCAAATTTCCTGGCAACCTCTTTCTGCGTCTCTGCGGAGCAAAACAGCGGCAATGCTCCCACTGACGTTTTGATAGTCTCTTTGGTAACAGGATCAGTGACAGTGAGCATTCGTTGCACCTCTCGTAGATCATCCATGCCAAGGCACGCGTCTGCATGGCCATGAGTTAGCACCACTGCATCAATGGCATTGAGTTTGTGCCCTGGAAACACTCGCAAAACCTGCTCGCGAAAAGTCTTGCCACAGTCAATGAGAACGTTTACTGGCTTCTGATCGGGCAAGAACGCCCGCACCAGCACACTCGGATTGGACCGTCGATTCTTGGAGTTGGGATCTGCAAAAGCTTCACGACATACGCGGCAGTCACGTCCACTGACCAAACAACGAAGCGCAGGAAGCGCCGACGACGGTCCGCATCCCAGAACGATCACTTCCATGGCTGCGGCAGTTTCAGTTTCAGCAGGATGAGAAAAGTGTGGGACGAGGATCACGCTTCAGGTTGCCAACAACTTATCGCAGCGAAGCAGGGAGATCCTGCGATGCTGACTGGTTCTCTGGAGAATTTATCATCAATGCAAGAGATCGGCAGAAAGCATCCAATGTCCTCTTGTTGCATAGCCCAATCCATCCGCCACACGAGCACATGCCACTTGGCTCCACATCGAATGCTGCCACGTCACCTTGATGATCAACAACCGGTAATTACCAGTAGACCGCACTTTGGTGGCACTTTCGTGTGAAAACGCGTGGCAGACTGGGTGCCTCAAACATGGTTAAAGTATGGTATAGTGAGCTCAAGTGACTTGGATGATGATCGCACGGGTGGGCGATCCTGATTGCACGAGTGAGTGGCTCACTTTCAATTTCACCCGCAGAAGCAGAAGGAGAGACCGCGAAGGATGAAACTCGGCAACCTTTTCTCGTGTGTGCTGCTAGCGCTCGCAGGACTCGGCGCAACTATGGCCGAAGAGACCAAGGGGCCCCGTGGTCCCGTCATCGGCATTGATTTGGGCACCACCTACAGTTGCGTGGGTGTCTACAAGGACAAGAAAGTGGAGATCATTGCCAACGACCAGGGCAACCGTATCACCCCTTCGTATGTGGCTTGGGACAGCAACGATGAACGTCTCATTGGCGACGGTGCCAAGAATCAAGCTACAATCAACCCGGAGAAGACCATCTTCGATGTCAAGCGTCTCATTGGTCGCAAGTATGAAGACAAGTCCGTCCAAGCTGACAAGAAGCTACTGCCTTATGAACTCGTGAATAAGGACGGAAAGCCTTTCATTGCGGTCACGGTCAAGGGAGAAAAGAAGACCTTTGCTCCAGAAGAAGTGTCTGCCATGGTGTTGGGCAAGATGAAGCAGATCGCCGAAAACTACATTGGTGAAGAAGTGTTCGATGCTGTCGTAACTGTGCCTGCCTATTTCAACGATGCGCAACGTCAAGCCACCAAGGATGCCGGAACCATTGCTGGTATGACTGTTCAACGTATTATCAACGAACCTACGGCTGCTGCCATTGCGTATGGTATTGACAAGAAGTCGCAGGGTGAGAAGAACGTGTTGGTGTTCGATTTGGGTGGTGGCACCTTCGATGTGACTTTGTTGGCGATTGACGGTGGCGTCTTTGAAGTGCTTGCCACCAATGGTGACACTCATTTGGGCGGTGAGGATTTCGACCAGCGAATTATGCAATTCTTCATCAAGAAATGGAAGAAGGATCGTAGCATTGATGTCAGCAAGGACAAGCGTGCTCTGCAGAAACTTCGTCGTGAGGCCGAACGTGTGAAGCGTGCACTTTCCACCCAGGCGCAAGCTCGTCTTGAAATCGAATCTTTGCTTGATGGCGAAGATTTCACTGAGTCGTTGAGTCGCGCTCGTTTCGAGAAGCTGAATGAGGACTTGTTCAAGAAGACACTAGGCCCAGTTGAGAAGGTGATGAAGGATGCTGGTTTGAAGAAGTCTGAAGTTGATGAAATTGTTCTTGTTGGTGGCTCCACGCGAATCCCGAAGGTGCAACAATTGATCAAGGACTACTTCAACGGCAAGGAACCTAACAAGGGTGTAAACCCCGATGAAGCTGTTGCGTACGGTGCTGCCGTCCAGGGCGGTATTCTCGCCGGTGAACAAGATGATCTTAACCGTGACTTGCTTTTGATCGATGTCGTGCCTCTTTCTCAAGGTATTGAGACTGTGGGTGGTGTCATGACCAAGCTTATTAACCGTAACACTGTGATCCCCACCAAGAAATCCCAGACTTTCTCCACCTACCAAGACAACCAACCTGCTGTACTTATCCAAGTCTTCGAAGGTGAACGTGCCATGACCAAGGACAATCGTTTGTTGGGCAAGTTCGAGTTGACTGGTATCCCACCAGCTCCACGAGGTGTTCCCCAAATTGAAGTGACATTTGAAATTGATGCCAACGGTATCCTGCAAGTGTCAGCTGAAGACAAGGGCACGGGCAAGGCTGAGAAGATTACCATCACTGCTGAAAAGGGTCGCCTCTCGCAAGAAGAGATTGAACGTATGGTCCACGAAGCCGAGGAATATGCTGATGAGGACAAGAAGGTGAAGGACCGTGTGGATGGCCGCAACGCTCTGGAAGGCTACCTGTACAGCCTGAAGAACACTGTCGAAGATAAGTTGGCCGACAAGATTGAAGAAGATGACAAAGAAACCGTGCTCAACGCGGTTCAAGACGCCATGGACTGGCTGGAGGACAACATGGAAGCCGACAAAGAAGACTTCGAAGGCAAGCAGAAGGAGGTCGAGAAGATTGTCAACCCTATCATGTCCAAGGTCTACCAGAGCGCTGGTGGTGCTCCAGGTGGCGATGACGAAGACGACGACGATGATGATGATGACCACGACGAACTGTAAACTATGTTCGCGTGTTCGCGGAGCTCTTGCGGTAACGTAGGGTTAACGCGTTTTGTGAGCTCTCGGTGCAGGATTGGATCGACAGCCTCCCGTCCCAAGCTGTCTTTGTATTCTTGTTGCCTGTTAGATTGACAGTTTTTTCCCTAATCCAACGTACTGAATCAAACGCAGTTTTATACCCATGTACCCTTCCCTGCAGTATTTTGTGAGTGTTTCTATCTAGTATTAATCAGCTGTAGTTACCAAGAAATTCAGATAGATTGGACCTTCCCTTGTGTAATGGATTGTTTGCGTCCATTTCCTTTTTTGGTTGCTGGACTCATTACAATCACCTCCCCACTATCATCTGTGTCGAGGTATCTAATTTTGCGAGGCAATTATGAGGTCTTATTGGATGAGTAGGAATAGATTGATCTAGTATATTCATTCTAAGAGGCATCAACCTTGGGCTGTTGGCTGAAGACAGTAGGATTTGGCCTTGGGTTTGTTTGCCGTATATTCTGGTACAGTACAATGTATGTGCTGCATACTGTACCTCACACGATGGAACCCAATTGGAGGAGCTAGAGAAAGCCAAGTGCCGCCACCGAAGAAGGCACCATGCAGTGCCATCATCATCGTCCGGGCCGAGAGCACGGTCATCGCGGCGGTGGTAGTGGCCATGGCCATGGCCACCATCGCAAGTTGTCATGCACTGAGCAACAGATCATCTGGCTTTCATCGGTGTTTGTCACGTGAGTGTTGAGCTTGCAGGGCTTGAGACTTGCCAGCCACGAGCTCATCCAACAATGTTGTACTTCTTTGCCAGGTCGCTGTCCGTATTGTTCTCGTTATATGTGATCTTTCGCTATGTGCGTCGCAAGTGGATGCGGCAGCCGGTGGATTTTACATCCACTTTGGTCCTCATTCTTCTCATGTTCACCTTGACTTCCGCCATTCCCAAGCTGTTTGGGCGTTCGCTGATGGAGTATGCGTTGGCATGCAGTTTGCAGGGCTCCATCATGCTGGTCGGAGCGCTCGCTGGTAACGAGAGACATTTTTTGGCTTGTGATTGACATAAATGACTCCCTGATCGCAGAGTGTTCACGCTGTTAGGTGGCTTCTGGAGCGTGTGTATGACTTTCCACTTGTATCGATGGATTGTGTGCCGCGACAACGAGTCCAAACTGAAGTCGCGCCTATGGATTTATCTTGTGGTCTCATTGGCAGTACCGATCTCACTCTCAGCGTACCATCTCGCTCGTGAGTGGATGCATTTTTGTGTAGTGCGGAACTCATCTAGAACTCAATTTGCTCAACACTTGGCAGACAATGGTTTCGCGGACGGGTTTTTCTACTGCTGGATCAGCAGGCGCTATCGCATGGTACACTTCTTTCTCATTTACTATATCTGCGCTGGCATCGCAACGCTTCTTCTTCTCCGCATTTATTGTCATCTCCGACGCTGCGCTCGAAGGTTCGTTCACTAGTCACCTGTGTGTTGGATTCCTTCTGACGCTCCCATGCGATTCGGAACAAAGAAATGAGAGCATTGAAGTCGACCATTCTGTCGCAATAATCCAGCGGCGACTCCTAATGTACGGTTGTGTCTTTGTTCTGGAGCAAATCCCATCCATTATCTTCCGATGTAAGCTGCCGGCCTGTATTGGGTTTCTGAATGACGTTTGCTGATGATTTGCTTTTGTAGTGCTGGAGCTCCGTGAATGTATCTCCTTCACATCTGCGCTCGTGATGCAGTTATCTCTTGCGGCTCATGGTAAGTTGGCTTCTTTTCACACTCACTTGTCGCTGTTACCGCCTGATACCTGAACACACGTAACTGACAGGTCTCATCTGCTGCGCTGTCTTCACTGGCATTTTCTCCTGTTCATCCAAGCGTGACGAGAAATCGGACTCTTGCGACCAAGAACTGGAGTTCCGTGACTATTCCTCTAGCACCACATCATCGAACTGTGCCTGGCAGTATTCGCGCAGTGTCCCAATCTTCATCTCGACTTTCAACATGGGCGAGTCTCGTACACCCTCTGCGCTGGACAAGTGGATCCCGTTAGGGTATGAGATTTACGTGATTGGTGTGCAAGAGTGCATGGATCTACAGAAACTCCGGAGCGAGATCCTGCGCCATATTTCCCAAAAGCGTCAAAAATTCGAGCAGTTCGGACACGAGATCGGCAATTGCACTACTGCGCTTGGATATCACGGCCACATCGCGTTGACGATTTTCGTACGGTCCAAAGAAGTTCAAAATGGGTTTTTCCATGCTCCAACCACGACCACAGCTTACCAAGAGGTAAGCGATCTCACCCAAGATTGTTCCAGGTTGGGAATTCGGTTCGTTTTAATCCATATCGCTGCAACCGATATCTCAGCTCAACCGCGGTAAATCGCTTGGCGTCATGCGGGCATCAAACAAAGGAGCAGTCGGTTTTGCTTTTCGTTATTACGACACGTCCTTTGCCTTCGTGACTTGCCACTTGGCATCTGACTCTAAGGTTGGTATGCCGTGCTTGTCAATCCGTTGAGACTGCGCCGTACTCACTTGTTGTGACTTGACCAGGGTAAATCGCAGGTCTTAAAGCGCAACAATGACGCATTCCAAATCCTTCAAGAACTCCATTTGAGCGAAGATGACCACGAGTTCAGCTTTCCGGTGTTGCACCACCACTGTTTCATTCTGGGAGATCTCAACTATCGACTCTCTCAAGCTGGTGCAAAACCTCGAGATATTCTGGAACTGGTCGCTGAAGCACGAGCGAAGCAAAAAACGTTGAAGTCGAGACTCAAGACAGAAGGGTTCTTTGGAGTCAACTGGCCGTTCACGAACAAGGAGTCTTCAGATGCCTATGGCACCCTCATATCTCCTAAGACAAATGAGACTACAGTCGAGAGTCGATGGAGTGCTCTGGAGAATGGTCAAGACTCTACGTCATCTGAACCCAGTGCATTATGGTCATCTTTGCTCTACCAGCACGACGAGCTTACTCATCATATGGGTGCCTACGAAGTGTTTTACGGATTTCAAGAAGGTCCGATTGCTTTTCCCCCGACATATCGGCGCCAACGAGAGAAGAAGCTAAAAGACAACAAGTTAATTCCACCAGAGGAGTTGGAACGATACTTCACCACGGCGGTTGCTGGTGATGGAGATCGTGTGCCATCGTACACTGATCGGATCCTGTTCTCATCGCTTCCTGGCATATCTGTGAGCTACACGATCTTTCGCTTTGCTTTGTGGCTCAGATAGCCTTACTTACTTCATTTTGCGTTGCTCCAGCACCGAATCCGTTGCAAATCTTACAGTGCGTGTGAGTCGATGACACTGTCGGATCATCGACCAGTATGTGCCGAGTTCCAAGTTCTTGTCGATAGCCGGACGAAGCCGATTGTTTTTCAAGCGCCTTGCTTGGTAACGACAGAGGTGGAAATCGATGCCACGGTGCAGCTTCGCTTGCGATACGTCGAGACACAATGGCTGACTGACGTACCATCAGGCAGGGTTATCCCTCTTATGTATATTGATAATTCGCAGCTTGTAACTCATGTTTTTGTTCTCGTAGATGAACCTGCAGCCTTCTGCTGCATGTTTCCGCTACCTTCGGAAGATCCTCTTGCTGAACAGCGCAAGCTTCACGAAGTCGCCAATCGAATGTCTTCGTCTGTCGATGAATCAATTCGACGTCACACCAACTTCCTCCTTGTTCCGTGGAAGAATTTTGTGTTGAACGGGATCAAACAGACCACTGTCACCCGACAAACGCAGTTGCTGCACGCCGCGGTTCAGATCCGCTCCGCGACGAAATGTCTCGGTCAAGGCGTCGTTAGTTTAGGTCGTATCAAGAGGAAGAAGCGTCATCGGGAACTGGAAGTGGAATGCCCCATTGCTGTTGGAGGTGTGTTGAAAGGCAAAATGATCCTCAAGTTTTCGTTGCGAGTGTCTTGATGGAGCAGATAAACTAGAAAGGTGCGAGCAGAGCCATGTACATGAAAACTGTAAATATCATTTGTTGTGAGTGGCGTTTGGTGGATGCGATTGGCGTCCTCCTGTAATGCACAGTCGCCACACTCGAGCGGAGCATTACCATTAGACAGCATTACGCATTTGTGTCGGATTACACATGGACGATCCGTGAACCCGAAATCGGTTATTGACCCCGAATTGCATGCTGAGACATGAGGTGTGCTGGGGCGCGATCTGGGCACTCACCAAGGATATACAGTACATGTATATGGGCCTGCGTTCATTTCCTTTCTCGACGCACACCGACAAGAGACTAATAATGAGTGTTCTCGGCATGAATAATACACTGGACCTTCCGCTTGGCGTCAAAGTGGCAGGAGGCAAGATGTCGCCGATTCTGGACATGCGCACGCCGTTTCCAGTCCGCAAAGCTCGCACCCATGCGGTGATCGAGGAGTTTGCGACCTGGACGGTGTTCCAGATCTACGAGGGCAACCACGAACGAGCCTCGCGAAACCGCAAGTTGGGTGAGTTGCGCGTGGACAATATCCCATCGTCGGCCGCAGGTGAGCAGCAGCTCGAGGTGATGATGGAGGTCGACGGAGGAGGACTTCTTCACGTGTCAGCTAAATTGCTTTCAACAGGCCAAGTGGCCCGTATCTCGATCAGCCAGTCACGCTATTGTGCGTTGGGGAGACGACTAGAGTCTGGTTTGGGTATCAACCAGATGCACTCGCAACATCCTCATGTACCTCATGGTGTTATTGGGCAGATCGTTGCCGAATGTGAAAGCAGTTTGAGGTGGTTGACTGGTCTAATTCACCACCAGAAGGCCAAGCACAGTGCATCGGACGAAGTCAAAGAATCGCTCATGACTGGCTCAAGAGTCGTCGAACTCTCACACATAGAGAGCTCGTTGATCGGCTTGCCAAAACCTCCAAAGGAAGAGGTTGAGCGGGATAGATCCATCCAGTAGAGCAAGTCGCTCGCTCTTCAGGTGCAACACAACATAAGTAGTGTTGTGCTTCGTAAACAAATGTAATAAAGGATCGTGCCATGATGCTTTGTTGTTGTTGTTGGCTCGTCGGATGTGAGCCCTCTCCTCTCGGTCATCACGAAAGGGCATTCATCATACAGTACAGTACTTCACTCAAAAAGCGCGACAGCCATTATGAAGCTGCTCGAAGCACTGGAAGTGCCTCTTGGTGTAAGTGTCGCTGGCGGCAAAATGTCGATCATTCTGGACCGGTCCACTACGATTCCAGTGAAGAAAGGACAAACCCACTGTGTGGTCGAAGAGTTTGCGACGTGGATCGTCTTTGAGGTGTTTGAAGGCTTTCACGACAAAGCGCAGAAGAATCGCAAGCTGGGTGAGCTACGAGTCTGCAATATCCCTGCGTCAGCCGCCACAACGCAAGAGATTGAAGTGATGATGGAAATTGACACTCATGGCGTTCTAACTGTCTCGGCAGAAGTGCGTTCGACCGGTCAGCTGACCATGATGACCATCAGCCCGAAGCGGTTTTGTGCCGTTGATGGGGGATCGCAAGAGACTGGGAGCCACTCAAAACCATGGAAGGACGTGTATTCGAGACTCGCGCACCCGATGGATGAAGACAACGTGGCCCAAACGTCAGTTTCAACAGCTACAGACAACAATCGATCTTTCGACTTGGTCGAAGTTACTCGATGACCTTGGACGACAGCAGAACAAGAACGAGGTACTTGAGGTAGCCGTAGTCAACGTGATTACGAAACACAACGCGTTGCTTTTGTCGCGTCAACTACCGCTCGAACCGTTCATCTCTTGCTCGATGCTTCTACTAAAGATCGCGTGAATGACCTGGAAGAGAGAGAGAGAGAGAGAGTTTGAGAGAGAAGGCACGCAGTGTTCTCCGCTTTGATTGGCCACTTTTGTAGAAAATCAGGTCGGACGCCCACCCAAATCCCACTGCATGAGTTGATCAACAGCTTTATGTCCGACGGTGGATCCACAATCCATCTTGAGAGCAAGTGCATAAGGATGAGCAGACTGCTGCCATGCGTGAAGCATTCGCTTGGCGTTCGCGTGGCTGGCGGACGCATGTCGACCATTCTGGATGCCGGGACGCCACTGCCGACGCGAAAAGCACGTACTCACGCGTTTGTGGAGGAGTACCAGTCCTGGACGGAGTTCGAGATCTACGAAGGAGACTCATTCAAAGTGCGTCACAACCGCAAATTGGGCGAATTACGGGTGCCCGAAGTACCGTGTTCGCCTGCCGGGATAGAGCAGATTGAAGTAAGAATGGAGATCGATATGGATGGCGTGCTGATTGTGTCCGCCAAAGTGCTGTCGACACAACGAATCGTACGTGTTATCATCGACCCAAGCCACTTCTGCGCTGTCCAGGTCCAGGAGGAGGAAGTCGTTGCAAATGCAAATGATCACTCAAGTGCCAGTCGCAGTCGTTTCAAATGGTGGAGAGTACTCTTCAAGAAGCATCGCAGTTGTCCAGATCCAAATGACAAGCCTTCCAAGCTTTTCTCATCGCCCAGCGTTGGTCAAGTCGTAACGAAGAGATCGCTGGCGCACTTGAGATCGAACGAGTCTCGGCCGAGAAGGCGAACGCGTGCTTGAGTATCGTGGAAGATAGGGAGAAATCGCGATCTAGTGTATTGTTTAACTTGTTCCAGCGTCATTGTGATTGCGACGACTGACCTGTCGCCCAATATCAAAGAATTGAATCAATGATCAACGAAAACTGCCTTATGATAGGAATCCGAGTCGTTTCAAATCTTCATGCGCCAATCTAACGGCACACAGCTTCATCAAAGTCTCCATCCACTTCGGCTAGAACGCGTCGGATCTGATCAGCAACCAGAAACCCCATGCTCATCAGAGCGGCCACATCCGGATTACCTCGTTGCGGTATTGGTTCGGATACAACCGCTGCAACTGGATTATCTTCCTCCAGTGATGCGTGCTCTTCGATTCCCTGCCCAAATGTTGGAGCGTTGGCGACGGAAACGCCGCGATCAGCAACCGCAACATCAACCCACATACGGTGACCGAATGGAATCCCAGAAGGGTCCACCAATTGCCAGGATGAAGTGCAACGGGTAGGTGCATTAGGTGCCACGACCGAGACTTGAATGACACAGACTCCACTTGGCTCCAATGAAGGGATTGACGAGTCGGGCAGTTCGGGTTTAGGGACGAAGAACTCGGAGTCTGCACACCACAGCCCGTCGGCCATGCCACTGTTCCATCGTTGCCGACTCGCCATTCCTTGACAAATGACTCGTTTGGCCGAACTGCTGTCCTGTCAGGGATACTAATGCTTTCAACCAGTTGCGCCGATAACATGGAAACACCGGTTGCAGGGAATGCGATCGAAAAAACCATTACGATGCAGTGTGCGTGGAGCTTTTGAAGGGTGAGAGATCTTGATGAACGGTTCGTGGGTTGAAGCCCACTTGCCCGATGCTTCGCATTTCTCACAAAGATCAAATTCTTCGACATTCAATGACTTGAAGCGATATCCTTCAATAGGCGTCGTATTACAGCCATGGCAAATGACACCCAAGTGCACCGACATTGGTCTCACAGTTTTCTCTAAAGGCCCAAACTGGGCGCAAACAACTCGTCGTCCTGCACATTGGTGACAGAAGTCCAAGCCCTCATGCTTCCTCGATCGAAAGCGTGGCCCTACGATCGGATGGACGCCACAATGATCACAAACAAACTCGGTGTGAACAGCGCGGGCTTCTTTGTAAGAGAAATCGGTCGAATCGGTCGACTCCAGACCATTGCTGGTGGAGTTTTCAACACATAAAATCGAACAAGGAGATTAAGGAAACCTGCTCCGTGCGTGGGAGTCCCTTCCGTTGGACAGCTCGGTGCCGTCTATCACCGACGAACGACTTGAGGTGTGGGCAGCAGAGCACAAGAGCATGAACAAATCCAATCATCGTGTCGGCGTTCTCTGCCATAAACGTTTTGACGTCATCGCCATTGTGCAGACTTGCAATACGCTTGTCACTAGAAGCCTTGAACTGCGTGGATTTGCTCAGCCGATCCACCGGGAAGGCTACGATGAGCGCAAAGCTCCACAACGCGAAGTTGCTCTTCTTGCATGTACTGCACCGTTCTCGGAGATCCGTGTCGCTCGCCACCGTCACACAGTCACTGCCCGAGTCCACATAGCACAATTGCAGGAGTTCCACCGCCGTCTGCTGTTCCTCATGCCAGTAGGCTGACCAGCGACTACAACTTCTCAAAGCTCACCACTTTGCCCGTCACGTCACTCGTCAGCGCAATGTCTGCACCACATCACTGAACTTCACCAGCACCTGCATATCTCTTCAACGTACTGACTTTTCCCGCAAGTTCGGACACGCCAAAAACTTATCCTCTCATAAAATCATCTTCTAAAGGATCCCGAGGCTAAGCGCATGGAAAACGAAAGAGAATCCCCAAAAACCTCTAAGTCTAAATGGCTACTATTCAACTTGCAAGGTGGCCACTAATTCACGGAATGTTCGTATCGAGAGTGGTCTTTAAAGCCAGGTTACTTCTTCATCAGCGCATTTCACGGAAAGAATTCGACTTCAGGCCGAATACACTGTGTAAAATGATGACCCGGATAAAACTATGTCCTTCAGTGGTTCCTGAGGAGCTTTCTTCCTGCAAAATCCGATTATTGGTGTGGGACAGCAACAGGCTGCACAGAAGAGTAACAGAAAAAGTAAAAGAATATGACGACGCTGAAGCTGCTGTGGCGTGAACGTAACGACATGCGCCGCGTGCAAGTCGTGGCCGTCAATCAGGCGCTTCTTGAATGCGATGGCCGATCCATTGACGACGTACAGCAACTGCGTTACGCGAATCTGCGAGACTATACGCTTCTGGTGTTTCCCGAGCTGCTGTCGCGAGCAGATCAACTGGTGTTCTCGTATCAGGACGACGAAGACGAGCAGATCACCATCACCAACGATCAGGAGCTGGAGGAAGCCATGCGACTCATGGAGCAACTCTCCAAAGGAGGATCGGTTGTGTGTCGCATCACGATCGACTTGAAGCCTCCGCAGAAGCAAGACCCGCAGGACCGTGTGATGCATGTGTTGGTCGACATGGGCAGCTTGTTGGAGAAATGGCACCCCGACGACAAGGCGTCACAGAGCATCAAGCCCGACTTACTGACATTGTTCCATGAGCCAGGCTGTTTGGAAGTCTTTGCAGAGGTGTTATCACAGCCCAAGGTGCGTTGTGCCACGTAAGCGCGAATGATATAGTAGAGAGTGATTGTTGACTGGGCTTGTTATGTTCAGTACGCTGCGATTTTTGACCGTTTTACGAAGGAATTCCAAGAGGTAACACTCTCTTTGGATGATTGATTGATCCAGATTGGAGAAGGATCTGACAGGTATCGTCTGATGTATTCAGGGCCACGGTCTAGTAGCCACTGTGCAGAATGCCATGAAACCGGAGGAAATCAACCAACTCGGAGCGATTCTGACGGCGAAAATTCCGCATCGCACGATTGAAGTTGAACGTATTCTCAAGCATTTTTGTCGTGAGACAATTGTATCGCCACCGTTGAGTTCCAGTGATGTCTTTGAACCAATCTCGACGGAAGAGATTAATTCCGAGGCGGTGGAAAGGCTGCCACCCTCCGCCGTTTTCGAGAAGGATATCTCGATGCCTGATGGGGCGATTTTGACTCCGTTGGAGCCGTTTGATAAAGTGTGGCGTGTACGAAACGTGTCAAGAGAGGTGAAGTCCACGACTCGTCATCTGATGTCATCGCGGTAATTGAACATGTTGTTTTTGTCGTTTACTAGAAATGGCCGGAAGGTGTTAAGCTGATTTGCGTTGGAGGGGACAAGATGGGAGCTCCCGACAGCTTGCCTATTCCGAGCGTCGCAGGCGAGAGCTTTATGGATATTTCGCTTCGGATGACAGCTCCTGCTGAACCAGGTGTGTTGAGTCTTCTTATGAGAGCGACTTAATTGTTGTTTGCTGACTTATGTAATGAGCTCAGGGCGGTACACCGGCTATTGGCGACTGGTTACCGCGGAAGGCGTCCGATTTGGTCAACGTCTTTGGGTAGATGTGAATGTAACGGTGCCGCCAGTATCCCCCAAGACGCGATCTCCGATGCGTGGTAGTGAGATCCGGGTTGATGCGCCTGCGCCTATGATTCGTCAACACTCGGGAAACTCTGTGAATGTTCCAGCTCCTTCTTCGGTTCCGTCTCGGCCCGTGGAGTCAGTGGGGCAATGGCAGAATGAGATTGCGACCCTGGAAGAAATGGGCTTCACGAATCGCCAGCAGAACGTGGAGCTTCTCGGGCGTCACAATGGTGACGTTAATGCAGTGATTGGCGAGTTGTTGTGAGACGTCGAGGGTTTATAAAACGATCCAAACGAGTACGTAAGAGTGAAACAAGAGAAGCGGACAACAAAGTCTATTTACACACGTTGCATGAGAGTAGTAAGCTCGACCTGGTGGTCTACAGCATTCGCTGAGTGATTGTCTCGACAAGACGCGAGAATTCTGGCAGCAAATGACTGGTTGAATTGTCTTTTTTCATTCGAATTGAGAGTTTGAGTTGCTTGGTTTCGAGTTGGAAGCTGAGTTCGACGAAAAAATGGGTTTCGATGCCTGTTTGTTTGGCGTAGAACAGGTATTTGTCGACGGCTTTCACAGTGCCACTTGCCATGCAAACAATGCCGCTATACTCCATCTGTTTGATGAGGTTACTGGAATCTGGTCTTGTGGTGGCTGTGAACGTCGCACTGTGACTGTACGCCGAATGCAACACTTGGTAGTGAGTGTGCTACAGTAGGATCTCTTTGCGTCGATTGAAAGAACGTACCATTCTACAAACTCTTCCCACATGGACTCGTACTCTTTCGGCTGAAGTTCGACATTCTGATCGAGGTCGAGATTTTTTCGGATGCTCAACGTTGAGTTACTCTGGTTTGGACGGGTCCAATGCATTGTGATCGCTGGCATCGTTGCATCAGTGGGAGTTCTGCATAGAGTGAAATCACGTCAACTCCTACAACGCAAGCTGAACTCTCTGGAGCTACTAACCTTTTCGCAGAGGTGTTCAAATGGTCCTTGCCATGGGCTTTGTCGTTTGATGCCATGATCATCAGTCTACAACACAAGAACAATGATGGGTCCGAGAATCTGTACCTCCAGGAAACGAAAAGAAGCACATACGCGTCCTTTTCGTCTGCCTCGATATCTTCCAGCATTTCGACGTCCTGGTTAGATGAGAAGCTAGTGCTCCGACTGCTGTTCCCACTGCCAGTTGTGACTTTGCTCAGACTTGACACTTTGTGCTTTATCCGACGGCGAAGCAACAGATTTGCTTGCGGACAAAGATCCAATACGCGCTGCCACTTGCGTAGCACAAAAAGCGTAGCAAACATGCCTACAGCACACACGGCACTCATGGAAACGACTTTAAGGCCATATTAGCAACGATATGGCAACACAAACTATTACGTTGTTGATCTCTCACCTCTCCAACTGCGAAACAGCGATGCTGGGTCTGCATTGTGTGAAGTGGAAGCGAAAGTAATGGGTTTCCGCAGTTTAACCGAGCGCTTGGCCAGCGTTTTCGATGGGCGACGATGTTCATCACTCAAATCGAACTGTCCGTCGTGAATGCGACTCTCAAACTGGTGATTGCGAAAGGCTGAGTGGGAGATGTGCATCAAAAACAGTGGCGAAACAGTTGCTCCATTGTCCTCTTCCTCCTCCTCGTCTTCTCCTTTGGCGAATGCGATTGGTACAGCACTCGTTGAAGAGAAATTCGCCGCAACTGTGCTCTGTGGTCCAAGGAGCACAGGAGAAGCGGGGCGCAAAACCACAAGCCCTTGGGCACTGTCCACTCGGCTGAACACAACGTGAAACACGGTCAACGGAACGTGTCCAGTGTTGCGAAGATCCATTGTCGCGGTGATCTCAAAGCGATGTCGGTCTTCGAGAGATTCTTCCTTTGACCACGACATATTTGCTCCGCCAAACTCAAACATGGGAGACCTCTGACCGCCCGGGAATGGATACACTGGTGAAAGCTGTAATCCCGCATTATTGGGTGCCAATGCCTCACCTGTGGACGCCATCAGAGCAGTCTCCAATCTGATGCGCAGAGCCTCGTGCAACGCAGTTGCTGCAGAATCCACTGCTGCTAGGTCGTCGCTGGGTCTCTTCTTCATACAGACGTTGGCGACGACTGTCATATGTCGACGCGAATACTGTAGGTCTGTCGGAGACACTTGAAGAGCTTCCACACAGTCCATTACAGAGATCGATGCAGGTGCCATTTCGCCAGTCAGTCGCTGGGAGAAACGCAACACTTGAGCTTCGTGAACACAGTTGGCTACCGGCATGACCTCTCCAACAGTAATCTCGTCTTTGACGCCGTCGTCATGGTGCCGCTCCAGCGGAATGGCCACGTCGGCGCAGAAAGCACCAGCATCAGCATCACCAGCGGCGAAAAATCGAGTCACTTGCAGAAGAATCAGCAACAGCGACAACCACACAGCGCCATAGCCTTCGCATTGGGGGTTGGTTTTCCACCACCTAGAGCTCCATGGGATCTTCATCTTCCTCAAAGAATACATGTCGTGGGGTGTGACACACAGGTTACAACTACCTTGCGATTCCAGAATTATAAGGCCAGAAAGCAATGGAGAAACTCCTGGATGCCGAGTGTGAGGAATCGAAGCACGCTGAAGACGCCGTGCAAGTAGTGGAAATCGACGATGAGGAGAACGACGACAACGACAACGACAACGACAACGACAACGACAACGTCAATGACAACGAGCACGAGGCGGGGAAGGTCGCAGAGGACTGTGTAAGTGAGTGGATTCGCTCGGTCAATGAATCAACGCTGATCAACACTACAGTGCTGCATCTGCCAGGAGATTGTCCCGCTGTTGCAACGCGGCATTCTGGAAACATGCGATCATCGCTTCCACTTCAACTGCATCTTGACGTGGGCCAAAGTGACCAACTTGTGTCCGCTCTGCAAGCAGCGCTTCCACTGCATCAAGCGCGTGGACGCTCAAGGGACCTTTTTGAGTGAGCAGCGGGTTGACAACGCCAAGCAAGTGTATCGTCCGGACCCGCAAGACCATGACATCGTAGCCCAGTTGCGACTCGTGAACGAGATCCGATGCCAACAATGCGGAAGCGGGGAGCATGCGGATGTGCTGCTGGTGTGCGAAGAGCGCAACTGCGCCGTGGCATGCCACACGTTTTGTATTGGATTGAGTCAAGTGCCTGTGGGCTCATGGTATTGCGACCAGCACGTTCGCACCCGTGCGAGTGATTTTATTCCGAGACGAGCAACCACGTTGTCGAGTAGAAGAAGAACTCGTCGCCTCGCCAGCTTGATGACGCACGTGTTTCAAGTGTCTGATCAAGGCGTCACCGCTGCCTCGCAAAGAGCAACACGTCGACGGCAACCGACTCGCGGTATCGCTGCCTCCTATGCACTGCGTATGTCTCGTGAACTGGAAGAAATCCAACAGAGAGCGGACGCCATGTTTGCAAGAGGAGATCATCTGCAGTTTGTTCAGCCAGCTCGAGCGAGTTCTTTCGTTCTGTCTCGCAGTACTGACACACACGCAGCCGGACCAAACGACATTGATCGCGCGTGGCGGGACTTTGAGAGGAGTCGACAGATAAAGGATGGCGAGGGAGAAGAGAAAGAAGCTACCGGTGACGCGGTAGCAGGCACAGTTGTCAGCAGAGAACCGATTGGAATCTCCAGTCGGTTTCGTGCTCAGTTTGACGAGATTGTCAACCGAATGGCTCATGCTGTCAGCCAGGACAACTATGCGTCGACGGTGTCCATGTTGATTCCCAAAACTTCGCGACTGGGTGTAGTATCGAGCATGAAGAGCTTTTTCCAACGCTTGACCGCACAGGAAAAGCTTCTTGCTCTTCAACTCGAGTGTGTCAAGCATTTGTGGATGTTTATCAAGCCAATATCATCGTCATCCTCTTCGTCATCGTCATCAGCATCAGTATCAGCATCGTCGCAGGATTCTTTATCATCTTCGTTGCCGCAGACTCAGGTGGTGAATGCGACTTTAGCTGTGCTGGAGATGCTACCAATTGCCAAAGAGCATCTGAGGGAGAATCGGGAACTTCAGCTTTTTGTCAATAGAGTGGCACTGGATTCAGGTGTGAGCGAAATGCTCCGACAGGTCGCCAACAAACTGCGTGAGAAGTGGAATCGGTTGAACCCGTTGGAGTCACCTCCAAGTAGTGCTTCCCGAGGGTCGAACAGAGTGCAGCACATTCATATACAAAAGACTGAGGGTTCAGTGCAGGATGTGTCAGAGCGGTCTGCTGCCCGTGAGTTGCCAACGATATCCAGTTTCACTTCGCGGAGAAACAAGCAGAAACAACCCCAGAAGCGTCCAAGAATATCTTTGTCGGCTTGCATCCCAAAGATGAGTGCAGAGACGCAAGAGACGAGCAAGTGGAAGAATGCAGCTGTGGAGTATGTGAAAGCGAAGCTGTATCCCACGTACAAATCTTCCAAACGCTTCAGCAAAGAACACTTCAAAGTGATTGTCAAACAAGTGGCAAACACGTTTCTTCAAGAAATGCAGCAGATGAAGTCCGAAGTGGTGGTGAGTGCAACTGGCCAATTGACCCAGCTGTCCAAGAAGCGGCTAAGAACGCTCATTGACCAGCACTATAAGGCATCCTTTAACTCCATCTCGGCGCCTTGTGCATCCTATTCTGCCGTGCCGGAGAGCCATAAGAAAGCAAAGACCTCGGTCAAAGGAAGCGGATAGAGTCGTTCAACTTGGGTTATTGGGTCTATACTAGCATGTATGACAATGCTGATGAATGCATTGCGACCATCGGATCCGATCATGCGCCGAATGTGGCAACAGTAACAAACTTGGCGATGGCTTCACCTCATCATTTCATTCTTAGGATGATCCGAATCTCAAGGGCGTGTTGTGTTGTGTTGCGTTGAGGTAATGGGTGTGGCGCTGATGTTGAAGTGGAAGCAGGCTTACGAGGCCACGAGAAGATGCATCGAACTCCGACATGTGCGTGTGACAATGTCCAGATCTACCGGTGCGATTGCCTGGTTTCACCAACTCATGTTGCAAATCCGCTCACAATCTGGAGTTGTTTCGCCCACTTTCGTGCGAAACCTGACGAGTCGGAGCATTGGCCCATCTGCAGAGGACTGTCTTCCTTGATGCGCTAGAAAACCGCCTGGCTTGGCAATGATGAGCTCTATTTAGCGTACAGCCTGTAGGCCGTCGAAAGCGTTCGAAGAGCAGAGAAGCGGATTCATGGAGTACACAACAGACCACCACAGCACCGATATGGACAGAAGGAGTTCTTGGCTGCGCAAGCGAGTCCTTGCTGCTTGACTCTGTTTAGCTGACTCTTCTTTGTGCATTCCCCCTGTGTGGTGAGCTGAAAGAAGACAAGCCACCGCAACCTGATTTCCCGTCCTTTCTGCCCCAAATCTCATGATGTCAAGGCACTTTGCACTTGCCGTGGGTATTGATCACGACGTCAGCTGTGAAGGAAAACAAGTTCAGAAAGATCGCAGAGTCGCTTCTTTGGCTTTCTAAGCATTGAACCGGAGCTGAACCAAAGCACAGAGCAAACTGTCGTCGGAGGACAGAGTCACCCATTGTGATGCTCTTCATGGCATCCAGGAACTCAACGAAGTGAAGTGGAGATAAAATCACTTTGAACCAAAGCAGCCTGTCAGTACTAGTGGTAGTACTTAGCCTTTGTGGCGTGCAACTCTGCTTCAGCTTCGTCGCTTCTCGCCTTGCCCCGATTCCATGCAATGTCAGCTCCAGTAGTCAACCTAAGCACAGTGTAGCAATGAAAGTCAATGAAGTGTGAGTCGTATGTGGTGTTTATGCCACCACGCAGTAGCGACGTCAGAACTTCCAGCCACGAGTTCGTGGATTCACCTGCACCAGAGGAAGGGCAGCAAAACGAAGCTCAACCTGATGTTGCTGCTTCTGTTCCCACAGGCTGGTGGATCCAACTCTTGAATTCGAGGTTGGCATCTGAGGGTTTACGGCAAGGCAACCCAAGGAGACCAAAGACGAGCGGATGGACGTGCCATTCGTTGGCAACGCCCAACATGTTTCAAGCTCATTTCCGAATTCGATTCGTCCTCCACAAGATGGCTCGGTTCTTCTCAGCGACGCTTCTGCTGGTTGTTCCTGCACTCGCTCGTGCAGGTGAATCGGATCGCGTGGGGTACGTCAAAGGCCCCGGCTACGATGTCTCTGGTGTTTCTCACAATGGCGAACGCACGACGTTCGAGTTGAGTCTCGCCAACGCCAAGAACGCCGATCCAAAATATGGCGAGTACATCAAGGAGCTGCTCGTGGACGTCTGGGAAAACCAAAAGGACGCCATCCATGTCAAAATCACTGACAAGAACGCCAAGCGTTGGGAGGTGCCGTCCAGTTTCTATCGTGGAACTCTGGGAAAGGCCGATGCTGATGACCAGCAGCAACAGCAACAACAACAACAACAACAACAACAACAACAACAACAGCAACAGCAACAAAAGAAGAAGAGCCAAAAGCAACAACAGCAACAACAGCAACAACAGCAACAACAACAACAACAACAACAACAACAACAACAACAACATCACCCCGGCAAGGGCGGCGTCTCGTACAAGTTCGAGTACACTGAATCCCCCTTCACCTTCAAGGTGATTCGCAAGTCCGATGACTACGTGCTGTTCGACTCGTCAAAGCTGCCACTCGTGGTGAAGGACCAGTACTTGCAAATCGCGACTGCTGTCAGTGACGATCTAAGCATCTACGGCATCGGTGAGAGCACTCGTGACAGCATGCGCATGAAGCCCGGAGACAAGCACACTCTGTGGGCTCGTGACCAGTTCGCTGCCGCCTCGAACGTCAACTTGTACGGATCTCATCCATTCTACTTGGGTCTGAGCGGTGAAGGCAAGGCCCATGGCGTATTTCTGCTGAACAGTAATGGTATGGACGTGACTCTTGAAGATGGCTTCTTGGCCTATCAGACTCTTGGTGGTGTCTTGGACTTCTACATCCTCGTTGGTGAAACTCCCTCGTCTGTTGTGTCGCAGTACACTACGCTAATCGGCAAGCCAGCGATGATGCCTTACTGGTCGTTTGGCTTCCATCAATGCCGTTGGGGTTACCAGAGCGTGGATGAGCTGCGGTACGTGGTGGACCACTACGCCAAGGCCAAGATTCCTCTTGACACGATCTGGTCCGATATCGATCACATGAACCAGTACTACGACTTCACGTTGGACCCAAAGAACTACAGTCCCACGGAGATGAAAAGGTTTATCGACACGGTCCATCAGAACAAGCAACGCATGGTGCCCATCGTTGACCCCGGCATCCCAGACGACAAGAGCGATCCGGCCTTCCAGGACGGCAAGAATCTCGATATCTTCATTAAGGACACCGAAGGCAAGCCTTATCTTGGACAAGTGTGGCCAGGTCCGACTGTGTTCCCCGACTTCTTCAATCCCAACGCGACGACCTTCTGGACCAAGCAACTCGAACGCTTCCACAGCAACCTCTTGGAGTACGACGGCATCTGGATCGATATGAATGAACTTGCCAACTTCTGTCTCGGCATCTCGTGTAAGCACGACCCCGAAGTCAAGTGCCCACACACGGACGACCCCAACTGGCATGCTTGGGATTGCTGCCTGAAGTGCGAAGACGACAAGAACAAATGGAATTATCCACCATTTGCCATCAACAACTTCAACGACCACTCCGATATCTTCACCAAAACGATCGCTTTGAGCGCCACTCACTATGGCAACATCCGCGAATACGACGTGCACAACTTGTACGGCTTTATGGAAAGCATCGCCACTGAAAAGGCTGTGACGACGGTCTTGAACAAGCGGCCATTTGTGTTGTCTCGCTCAACTTTCGCTGGAAGTGGCGCGTATGTCGCTCACTGGACTGGTGACAACGCTGCGACTTGGGATGATCTGCGCTGGTCAATCCCCACAATCCTGAACTTTGGGCTCTTTGGTGTCCCAATGGTGGGCTCCGACATGTGCGGCTTCTTGGGCAAATCCAACGAGCAACTGTGCGGTCGCTGGACTGAGCTTGGTGCTTTCTATCCATTCTCGCGCAACCACAACAACAAGGGTGAGCCACCTCAAGAGACGTATGTGTGGGATTCGGTTGCGGCGATCGGTCGCAAGTTCATTGGTAAACGATACGAGCTTCTGCCGTACATCTACACAACCGCCTTTGAAGCGCATGAGACCGGTGCTCCAATTGCTCGTGCCTTGTTTTATGAATACCCAGAAGATGCCAACACCCATCGAGAGCCAGCTGTTAACCAGCAATTTATGCTGGGAGGCGCCATTTTGGTCTCTCCTGTTCTCATTGAGAACGCCACCTCGGTGGATGCCTACATGCCAAAGGGCGTCTGGTACGACTTGTTCGACTACACGCGTGTGGCCAGTAGAGGCGAAATGAAGCATTTCAATGCTGCCATTGACGAGATGCCAGTGCACATCCGTGGTGGCAAGATTGTCCCCATGCAGCAGATGGCACTCACCACTGTTGATGTTGCTGTGACTCCTTTCACTCTTGTCGTGGCTTTCGGCACTGGCAACGAGGCTTCTGGCAACTTGTACCTGGATGATGGTGAAGAAATCCAAGCAGGAGCCCACTCGACGGTGGTGGAGTTTGTGGCCGAAATCGACGAGAATGAAAACGGCTATGTGGCTTCGAAGGTGGTACGCAACGATTACGCTGGTGCCAACGCCAAGACGGTCTCCAAGATCGTTTTGTTGGGTGTCTCGCAGCCATCCAGTGTGTCGCTGGGCGACTCGACCATCAAGCAAGTCAAGTACGACGACAAGACCAAACGCGCCGAGATTGATGTATCCTCGCTCAAGATCTCCATCACGTCCGCCATCACAGTCACTTGGAACTAGACCTTTTGCATTGCATGATGTGCATTTTTCATTTTCATTTGGCTCAAATGACATTGGGGCATTTCTCATGACGATTCTGTTTCTGGAACAAGCGTGTTTAATCTCAACGTCTCCTGCTCCTGCTCCTGCTCCAACTGGATCTGTTGCTTCGGGTTGGTCTGTAGCTCTGCCCTTTCTTTTGGTGGCTCTTGAGCAGTCCACCCACCAGTCCTATCACAGACCTGGAGTCCGTTCACGTATCAACGAACTGAAAGGTATTATACTTCTGTATTATACACCTTTGATGTGGTGTATCTTTTGTCGGCGAGAATGATGTGGTGCGGGTGTGGCGCAGCCCTTTCAGTTCAGTGTTGTCGCCCACCAAATGCGCGCTTAAATGGAGAAAGACTGTCAGGATATACGCGTTTGTGCGCTGGCGCTGTCGCTGCTCGCGTTCTTTCTGTTCGTTGCGGCCGAAGTGGTCGAAGACGATGAGGCCCACACGTTGGTGCTCGTGCTCGTAGCACTCGGAGGACTCGCTTTCGCGTGGATCGGGCCACTTATTCTGCTCGCTGGCTCGTTGAAGTCGCCCAAGTTCAATGTATGGCGGCCGTTTGAAGGCAGCTTTGACTTTGTCTGGCTGCAGGCCTTCGGCTGGTCACTCAACATCATCGTGCTCACATCCACGGTGGTCGTCATAGTCAATTACCACGCGCCAAAGCTTTATCGCGGGCAATACCTCATCGTCGGCATATGCGGCTTTTTTGCGCAGATCCTACTGAATCTCAGCATCGGCTGCTTCCAGCCCCTGGACACAAGTCCTCGTCGAACCAAATTGCCTTTCAACTCGAAAGGAATGATCAGTATGTTTGTCTCCGCGTCGGGCCTATTGCTCTGCACCTTTCAGGATTTTTATGGCGGCCCCCATTCTCGTCTTGCCGTCATGCTCGGTTGCATTCCGTTTATCGTGTCTTCGTTGTTAATCCACGTCTACTATGGCTGCATGGACATTCCTGGCTACAAGGCATGGCAACCATTTGAAGGAGACAAGATCTATCTGATTCTCCAGTATCTGGGATGGCAACTGCTGGCTCTGACCATTGCTGGAATGTTCATCGTTTGCTCGGTGGAGTCCTACATGCAGCATTTCTCGCGCGGCATTCCGATCATCATTGGCGTTCTTGGCATGAGCTCTCAGGTTTTGCTGCTACTTTCGTTACAATACTTCCGATCCGAAATGACGTCTTCTTTGATGCCTCCCGCGGTCGGAATGAATCGTAGGTTGGTGCGAGGATTGGGTCCTGAGGAAGTCTATGTGAGTCTGTTGCTGTGCTCGTTCGGCGTGTTCCTCAGTCCGTCACTTCATGGTCTGGCTGTTTATGCGGAGGTGTTTCATGAGCGTGTGTGGCTGTTTTTCATGGAGAATCGCAACGTACTCTGGAGGATCAGCAATGCTGCTGTCGCGTTGGCTCCGGTGGTTGCACACCAAGGTGGGGTGCGTTCGGTCCCGTGCTTTTGCTGGTGGCAACCCTTCATTGGGGGAACGAAATTTGTGTTCCTCCAAGCTCTGGGTTGGCTTTGGTATGGGTTTATGCTGGTTTTCTCGATAGTTTGCTACATTAACGACGACGCAGTGACAGATCGAGTCGGCCCGTTCGTGCTTTTTCTAGGTGTTGTATCATCAGCTGCGATCAGTGCTTCACTTCGTTACTTTCAATGCCCCACAGAAGATCCAGATATGCTGAAGATTGTGCATCGCAACAACAAACTCATGAACGGTGGCTCGATGGTTGGCTTTCTACTTGCAGTTTCGAGTGGAATGAGCCACTTTGTGGCTGAGATCTTTGCCAACTATATGAGCTACTCGTCCAAAGTGCTTTCAATCGTGCTTGGATCAGCGTTGTTCGTGCTCAGTTGTGGGATTACTCAAGCTGTGGCTAACTCGCAGCGACGTCAGAACAAGATGCGCGAAGGAAGCTGCCATACAATTCGTCAATCGATGGGTTGGACCCTTTTCTTCGTGCAGCTTCTCTTGGAGTACCTCTTACTGTCATTTCTGAATCACAGCGTTCCAGTCGGCTTCTTTTGTTTTGTTGGTATGTGTGCTACTATCCCTCAAGCGATCCTCACTTCATCGATGAAGGCGCTTGGACCAGTCCCAGATTCGCTGGACTCGGTGATCATCAGTAACATTGATTCTTCTTGCGCATACGCGTTGAAAGTGTTGCTTCGCAGGAAGTCTACTCACAAATACGGTTGGGCAAGCTTGACGATCGCTGTTCTGGCCAGTTGTTTCTTCGTTGGTGCACACTTGACTCGCGAAGAGAAGAGCAACACTGATGAAGCGCTGTTCGCTGTTGGAGTAGTGGTGTCTCTCTGTGGAATGGTGTTTACGCATGGTCTTGGTGAGTGTCGAACACACCGGTGCTGTGCAACATGCAGCTTCTTTCAACCATTTGATGGTGGTTTCCGTTTTGGTGCAAGTCAAAGTGTGGCGTGGACTCTTGCGATCACGGGGTGGATCATGGCGGTTGTCATCTTGTGTTTCAAGTCGGCTTTCATTCATATGGATGGAACGTATCCTGTCATCGGCTTGATGTTTTTTATTGCTCAGATTGTGCTCCTGCAGTCTCTTCCGTTGTTCAAGGGATCTGCCAATGGACTCCCGATTCCACTGATCAAGGATAAGCATCTCAAGGAGCACCGTGAGCGCAGGACAATCGGTGTGACTCTTGGGATTGTGTCTTGCGTGATATTTGTACTTGTCGATATTGCGATGCTACAGTTTGGCCCTTCGATTTCCGTCTTTCCCATGACAATATGTGGTGTTGTTGCGTTGTTTGGCTCCATTCCGTTATCATATTGGGTGTCTTCGTCTCGGCTTGGCGTTCATGCTAGAAACTACAGCGGTAGCATTGTGTTCGTCGTTGTCGGATGTGCCTTGTGGTCATTCACTGTGCTTCTTGGGCTGATCTTCAGCTACTACGTGTGGATGATGGAAGATTGTACTGCTACACCTGTTCATACACACCGAACTGGTTTCATGGGAACATTTACAGGAAGTCTGGGTTTTGTCGCACAACTCGTTTTCTTGGCTGCAACGGAGGCTTCCTCCACCAAGGTGAATGACCGTTCAACCAGTTTTCGTTGGCTTGGAATGCAGATTGCTGGTAAAATGAAGGATATTCTTGCAGCAGGATATGTCTACTTTGTTCCTTGCGGAGTTGTGGCTTTTGGAGTCATCTGGGCACAGCTGAAAGCATCCTTCTCAAGGATGATGGCGCTGGATCAAGTAGTCGCTTTCTCGCTATTGCTGTGCTCGCTGGTAGTGATTGGAACAGCTACATGGATCCAGCAGCAAATTGTGGTGCACGACTCGAGCGAAGCTTGCCGTTCACTCCACACACAGATCTCGTTGCGGAATTCTTCATTTGCGGAAGACGCTCTACCATTTGATGAATCGAGTCACTTGTACATGACAAGCTTTCTGTCAATTGCCGATATTGTTTCGCTTTCGATCACCTGTCGGTCAATGTACAGTCTGCACTGCGAACGGTTTTGGATGCAAGTGTATCGGCAGCGATTCTTGGGTGAGTTGCCACGTGGATTCGCACTGCCAAAGTTGGGTGAAATCCGTGGAAAAGTTCCGTTTGCCGCAACGAATATGAATCGACTTGAAGGAACAGTGTTGAGGATTCTGACGAATCGACCATTTCCTCAGACACCTCCTGTGTCAAAATGGACTCGTGGAATGGGGTGAGTATTGGATTTTCGCTGGTGATTGCAGTAGTCTTGAGTGTTGCTGACATCTCAGTGTTGCAGTTGCCAAAAGTGGAAGAAGATTTGCGTGGCGTTGTCTCGAAAATGGACCATCAACGAGTGTGCAAAATGCCGAAAGCTGGAGATCATACCCTACTCGTGGACACACTGGGAGATGAGTCGTGGGTGCTCTCGAAGAACACCAAGCACATGGGTCACTCTTTGTAGATGTGTGAATCCAACAACCAACCATTTCCGTGGTGCGCATCGTGAATGCATGGAAGAGTGTCTGCACCGATTCATGCTGGCCAAGCCATCACTTCAGGGTATGAATACAGATGATGCGACATTCGAGCGGCTGCAATTCTGTGGGGTTTGCCAAATTGGTCCAAAGTACGACACAAGGCTTCCGCGGACTGTGAAAGAGTTGATCGATGCAACCTGGGCGGACTTTCAGAATTCTCGCGACAGTTTTGGGGGTGGTTTCTTCTTGTTGGTGCCCTTCAGCGCAACGTGTTTTGGCTTGTTTTTCCGACGGTTAGGATGTGAATCATGGTGTTTGTATCTGTGGATGTTCTTGGTGGTGGCGTTGTGCTTTGTGATCAACACGGATCGGTTTGATCGGTGCCTCCGGTCACTTGGCGACGAGGGTTCACCCAGTTATATTGCGTACCACCGACTCTATCTGTGCCTGGCAATGACGAGCCTTATCCATTTGCTATGGTGCATCCCGTCAACTTTTCAAATCGTCGTCGGCAATTTCCATTTGAGTTTCTTGCTGCAGGCTGTGTTTTGGGGAAACTTTTTGGTGTTTTTGCTGTATTCGTCCATGGCGCTGTTTGTCTTTTGGCGGACGCAGTATCAGATATTTACGTTGGGGAGCGCAACCGCAGAACCTTCTGCCTCTCGTCAACGAAATGACTGTATCTTGTGTTTACTCCACCTTTGCAATGAAAACACGGGAGCGCGGGCATTCTGACGAATGTTTGCTTTCCTTCAAAGCTCATTTAGCCTTTCAGCTTCATCCAGGACTATCTCTAGGCTGCTCAACGCTACGACACGGCGCAAGAACTGTTTCCGCCACACGTGATCAGGTTCTGGAAGATGATTTCGTGGGAATTGAAGGATTTTGACGATATCCTCGAATTGGGAGCTCAACAACAGGTCTTTGAGTTCATCAAGGACTGCAATCGCCACACTGAGCATTACTCGCCACCCATCCACCAAGAAAACATCAAACAATCTGATCACCATGGTCGGTCCAAAGGTTTCGAAGGACGTAAACAATGTGAGAAACCAGCGTGACGCGAATGTTGCAACGTCGATCCCTTCCTTGTCAAAGCAGCGGTGTAAATCCGGGAGTTGGTTGGCCAGAATCCTCTGGAAAGCGGCAAAAAGCTTTTGAAGCAAAGGGAATCCGGATGCGAACAGACTCGTGTCGAAGCATTTTTTTTCCAGCAAACCCGTGAAAAGCCAAAAGGCTTCGACTTCGTCGTCTGTGATTTCGAGCACCAGTCTTAGAATGAAGTTCATGCCTTGGCAATACCCAACCACAGGGTTGTACACAATGAAGGCACGAAGGACGCGCCGAAGCTTGGATTCGATCGAAAAATAGGAGTCGTCGATGCCTGGCAATCCAAGAGCTCGAAAGTGGGCCAGCTTTTTCATGATTGGCCGCAACTGGGGTGGCATCGCGTTATGTTTGGAGCTATTTGTGCTTTTCGGAGAAAAAAGTGCGTTGGATACCAGCTGGGCAAGCGTATGATTTGGCTCTGAAATCGACAAAGTGATGGAGGATTCCCACTCTTCCGCCTAATAGTCGGAGAGCCAGGATCAGAGCGGTGATGGGTACCACCCAACACTTATGGCGATTGCTACTTACCACTTCTTTGGCATAAATGTCCTTGTTGCTTGTGCGACAAACATCCATGTCGATTTGTTGGAGCCATGTGAAAAATCTGTCGTTCTCTTCGGAGGAAGATCCAGTCGAGACTTGTTTCATACGTTCACCAACTTGCGCCAAGAGTCGTTCGTAAGTGACAATGCGAGCTGTTACATTCGTTGGACGGGTCGAGTTGTTGAGTGGAATCCATGGCAGAGATCCGTACAGTGTGGCGATCCAGATGGATGATCGGAGATCGGCCGACATATCTCCTGCGCGAACTGCTCGTCTCCAAATAGCTGGTGTATTGGTCAGATAGTGATGGATGCATCGGTTTGTCTAAGCGAAGAGCGCAAGCAGAATCGAGACTCCTGTGAGAAGAGAACACTGTTTCGGTTGAGCGCATGGTACTTACTCGGGCAAGGTTCGACAGATCTACCACTGTGAGATACTTCGTCGAGTTCGCAAGGATTATGGCGCCCTACAAGCTCCTCTTCGTGAGCGAACAGTCAACAATACCCTTCGAAGGGCTCAAATCGCGAGATTTTCAGAGTAACCTGAAGACAAGGAGCGCTGTGCTGTGAATCTGCCGTTTGCACGGCAGCTTCCCCACCGTCAGCCTTCCAAAGTGATGTCTCGACCTCGATCCACTCGCAAGTCAATGTGGGTGCTTGCTGGAGGAACACAAACGCCGTTGCTGTGAGGAGAACCAGTGCTCCACAGATTCCTGAGCGGTTGGTCACCTTGCAGTTGATACTTTTGGATGAGGCGGAGCGTTGTTTCATTCTTCGTCGAAAATTGGCAATCAGACCCGGCTTATTCTTCTCGTCCTCCAAGCGCCTGGAGGCAGCTTGAGCTGTTTGAACATCGGACTCGTCGATTGCCGGTAAAGACAACACGTGAGAGGTCACTAGCGAAAACAGCGCCGCGTCAATGGCAGGTGCTAAAGCCTCATTGAACACGTCAACATCGGGCCTGTTCTTTGGACTATAGCCTTCGGCGAATTCGTCGATGGTCATGATAGAGACTTCAAAGGGCTCTCTGTCCTGTACCGGCTCATCTTCTTGTGGTCCGGGTGATTGAATAGCACCTGTTGGCTGCATTTCCGCCTTTTCGCGCACGGGAAAGAGCAGTGACGCTCCTTTGATCATCTCCACTTGGGTGTCGGACATGCTTTGGAGAAAAGCTTGCTGTGCCTGAAAGAAGAACGTCGCGACGAGCAGTTTCTGCCACACAAATTGAACCGTCATCCGAGCAAAGAGTGAGAGACTGGCAGACAGACACATGGAGAGCTCGGCGGTCACATTCTATCCGCACCATTGTGTTGAATACATCCACTCGAAACTGATGGTTGTCCTGGATCTGGTCTGGAGGAAAGCGATCGGAGCACAACGCATTAGCCGGTGATAGAATACTACCTCGACCATAGTGCAACATAGCGAGAGACATCCCACCGAGCTCTCTGGCCAATGCGATGCCACACTCTTGGTGTTCGGCTTTGAGCGCTGCGAGTTTGGTCTGGAGTCGTTGCTTGCGCTCCTCTTTGTCGACCCGAGCGAGTCGGAACAACTCGCTTTGCAGCTGAAGCTCCTGCATTCGACGCATCTGCTGGGCATAGCTGGTCACGAGCGCTTTGACCTGTTGGTGTTGTTGCAGTTTGATTTGCAGCGGATCCAACACCGTGAAGCGAATGGTCTGCTCCAAGTTGTCGGCGCCCTGCCGCAGCAATTGGGCATCCCGCGAGAAACGAGTGCCACTGGCCAACGTTTCACTTTGGTCTGGGCCTTGGCTGTGACTTGTCGGTGAACCGGAGCTGCCAGCCCATTGGGACACATACGTCGTCAGTACATTGCTAAAGGACTGGTGCCACATCGGTGAACTACCTGAACAAGTGGGTGAAACACTCAGCCAATCGGCCCATCGAGTCGCAAAAGCTCTCGAGTCTTTGAATTGTCGTCATGACGTCGTGTTCAAGCTGCTGCAGGAGCTTGTCGTACTCTTCAAACTGAGCCACTTGGCCCACTAGCTGGGCATTCTCTTCCAACGGCCATGGGGCCGCTGCCTCGCTGCGATGACTTGTGGGGGAAAGCAGCAGGGAGCTGTTGTTGGTGTACCGCACTAGCGTCTCAAGGGTTTTGCGGCGAAGACCGCGCAGGATGCCGTCATTCTCTTTGGTCAAAAAGGATCGTTGCCGCGCGGGCAGAGTGCGCTGTTGTGGGATCATCGCGTTGTCGGCTTCGGGCGGCAGTTGGCGCTTTATTTATCTTTGGGAAACGATCGACAACCGCTGCTCAAGTCCAATCCATCGACTCCACAGTTATGCTCAGCCTCAATGCGACCAGCTTCAAGTCCAAGCTCAGTGCTGCATCCACGCAGACTTTTAGTGAGATCAGCACGCTGTTGCGCCGAAATGCCACTGAGGATCGCAACGTTCTGGAGATGGAAATCGACTTAAAGCGGCTGTTGCTCATGTCGCGCGACACGACCAAACGAGACGAGATGCTCGAGTTTCAAGCGATCCAACTCATCACCAGGCTGTTACCCGTCGGCGGCTCGGTGCCCATCAAGAGCTTTTGCGCAGGGTGTGAGAGATCTTGCACACCTGTCCTCTGACTGTCTGTTCTGGCAGAGCATCGCTGACGCTTCGCGATGCACCCAACATGCACCCAACAGCATCCTGGCCAACCTCGGCGTCTGCGCCAAGGGCCAAGCAAGCGCTTCAACGTGTCGCACGTGAGTTCTCTTTGCTCCGATCGACGGAGGCATCAAAGCGATTGGGAGTTTAATTGCTCGCTGGCAGATGGAACTGCGTGTCCCATCGTCACAACTGTCCGCTGTTTGTGTTGTTGAGCCATGCAGAGACAAGTTCAGATCCTCGCCTTCGCGCATTGTGCGCCTCCGCACTGATCAACTTCTCGATGGACACCGAATGCCAGCTGCATATCGACAAAGTGTCCGGGATCCCCATTCTTCTGCATTTGCTCGATGTCAACGACGCAGGTGCTCGAGCAGTTGCTTGTCGGTTGTCGGAAGTCGAAAGGATTGAGCGAACCGATGGATTGATCTGTACCGTGCGCAAATCGTAGATGTCGCCATCTACGCTGCTGCTACGCTTTGGAACTTGTGCAAGTCGCCCGTGGTGCTTCTAAAACTTGAGGTGCGATATTCTCACGTGTCTTGCCAGGATGCATTTCCCTGCCAGCTCTAACGAGTCAACCGCGTTGCGGTCTCCTCATAGACCATCCATGCACTATTGAAAGACCGACTCGTCAAGAAGCTCACGACAGTGCTGGCCACGTCAGTGGATCCGTTTGATCTGTACGCGACGCCGTCGGGAGAGCGCGGGTCCATTGGTCTATTGTACAGCGACGACGAGTGGAACGAAAACCTGATGCTCAGTTGCTCGGTGAGCTCCTCGCTTTCGATTGTCCTGCAGGTGGAGAGCTACACGGGCCCCAAGCGCACGATGGAGGACCAGTTTCTCTCGGTCCACCAGAAGCAGCGCACCGAACAGACGTCGACGTTCGACGAAAATGGCGTGCTGACGTCTCGCAAGTGCGAAGTTTGCAAGAAAAAATGCCGGCTCAAGCGCGTCGAGGACCTGGTGGAAGAGGACGAAGAGGATGAGGACGAGGAGTTTCTCTATCCGGGACGCAAAAAGGCCCTCGCTGAAGCCAGAACAAAACGACAACGCGCCAGAGCAGAGAACCAACTCATGGATCGCGTACTGGTGTGTGCGATCGAACGGTGCCGTCGCGCCTACCATTTTCATTGCAGTCGCTGGCGCAAGTTGAAATACACTCAAGTGGAGCACGAACTGGACGGCTTTCTGTGCGACGAGTGCGTGCTGCTCGAACCGCTTCGTTACGTCGATTTCCTTGCGCACCACGAGCAAAACGGCGTGCTTGTGAGCGAAGCGCAGTTCAACACGGTACGTCTCGAGCGTGAGGCGAGCAACGTTCAGGCCCAGCAGGGGCTGCTGACGTTGTTTGATCACCGGCATCAAGTGTTGGCAATCGGATCGAAGCAGTTTCACACGCGCGCGACCAGCTTGGACGAAGAAACATGGCTGGTGCGCATCGAGATGATGCTCAAGGCAGTGACCATGGCCACCCAGCAGCAGCAGCAAGCGGTGGACCACCAGCACCAGCAACAACAAGCAGAAGTGAAGGAGCAGCTTGAGGCTAAGGCCAAATTGCCAGTCAAATCGCCCGGCAAGTCGGGCTGGAGGCTTCCTTTTGCCGGAGCCAAAACCAAGCGGGCAGAGGAAGTGACGCCAAGGGATTCTCTCGATGGTATGCAACAGGTGATTGCGCCGTGGAGAGTCAGCTTTGTGACGGCCAAACACGTGATTGTTCGTGTGGGCAACGTGGCGTTTTGGCCCCGATCAGCCGTCCAAGAAGTCAGTGCGAGCATTTATAAGACCAAAACGCTGGAAGAGTTGGAGCTTTGCGCCATTTACGAGTTTGTCGACGCCCAGCAACAGCAGCAGTTCGCGTTTGGGGCTCCTCCACAGCTGCAACCCAGTGGATCTGTGTGTTTGCCGCCTGCAGAAGCTGTGCCAGAGGCCCAGAGCCGACCAACGTCAGCGTCACAGCCAGAGAGCGGAGTGCAGAACGGAAGCGGTCTCTGGAGCCTGCTGTTTCCTCGCAAGACCACCTGTGTGAAGCTCTTGGGCCAACAAGTCGGGTGTTTCAAGCATCAGCGCATCAAACAGCAGCAAGAAATCGCTGCCAAGCACCGAGAAGCCAAAGCCAAAGCGAGAGCCAAAAAGAAAATCCATTTCACTGCGCCATTACAACGACAAGAACTCCTTCCTGCACATGGAACTGAACAAGGTCAAGTCAACGAAACGCCTGACCAACCCAATCCGATTAACGGCAGCAACAGCAGCGGTGCACACCACGTCGAGAAGGCGTGGACCACCCAAACAACTGCTGCCTCTGCTACACTTTGAGTGTGATGTCGGTGTAGACGCGCAGAATGTCCTCGACGGGTCCCGCCGGCATGCTAGACGCCATTCCATAAATGGCGCTTCCGCCTCCCACTTTGGAGTCCGGATCTTGCTTCACCACGTCCACCGATTTGCGCAACGCCTCCAAAAACTGATGCGCACGCCCCACGTGGCGAACGGTCACGCAGAAATGCACCGACGCTGGGTGCTGCAGCGCATTCAGACTCCATCCTTGCTTGGTCATGACATCGTTCACTTTGTAGATGTTGAATTCGTCGCTTGCAAAGCAGACCACCATCAGATGCGGGTCGCCCAGCACTTTGAGCCCGTCGATCTTCTGGATGCCCTCCTTGATGGTCTGAGCCTCCTGCAAGATCTCTTTGGTCGTCTTGAGATATCCGTCGTAGCCCATGCGCATCATCGACGCCCAGGCAGCTGCTCCAAGAGCACCGGCACGACTACCGGCAAGTGTTGGCGTGACATACAAGCCGCCGGTCCAGTCGGGATACGCAAAGTACTGGAACCGACGAATGTGTTTGTTGCGGTAGAGCACCACCGAGGTGCCTTTGGCGGCGTAACCGTATTTGTGGGTGTCGCACGACATGCTGGTGACTCCTTTGAGGCGGAAGTCGAATTCCGGCAGCTGCGACGGGAAAAGTTGTTTGGCGAACGGTAGAATGAACCCGCCGAGACAGCAGTCGACATGCAGACCAATCTCGTTCTGCACCGCGATGTGCGACAGCTCCTCAATGTCGTCGATGATTCCTTGGGGGAAGGCTGGGGCGCTGGCGTAGAGCATGATGGTATTGGCCGTGATGTTCCATCGCACGGCGTCCAAATCCATCTTGAAGGTGACCGGGTTGCACGGCACTTTGATGAGTTTGATCTTGAGGATCTCGCAGGCCTTGTCGATGCCAGCGTGGGCGGTGACGCTCGCGATGATCTCGGGTTTCGTGATGCCAAATCTCGAGCGGAACCACTCGCGATGCGCTTTGGTGGCCAGGAAAATGCTTTCGGTGCCGCCTGAGCTGAGCGTGCCGCACACTTCGTCGTTGCCACCGTTGACCAGTTTGGAGGTCATCGAGACCACTTCGGCTTCCAACCGCAACACGCTGGGCCACACGTCGGCATGGAGCGGATTCGAGACCGAGAACAACTCGTAGGCTTTGTTGAGCAATTGCAAATGGTCCTGTTCGCCGTGATACACGGCACCCGAGACGCGCCCTTGCTGCCACTTGGTGTCGCAATCGCCAGCGAGTTGGTGCAGCATCTGCAGCAACTGGCCAGCTTCTATGCCCTTTTGCGGCAGCGCGTGGTGCTTCTCCATGGAGGTGGAGGCGTGGGCTAGCAGCGAAGTCTCGACGTCCTGCTCGATCTTCTTCATCTCCTGCTCCACTTTGGTTGAGAAGTACGGCAGCTGCTTGAGCACATTCATGGTGGCGTTGCCTACTAGGTTGACCAGACGCTTTTTGGAGAACCCATAGCGCAGTTTGCGCATACAGTCGACCATGCGGCTCAACAGAGTCAGCGCCGTGAACACCACGAGCCAGTCGCCTACCAGCCACTCGACGCGACGATCGTTTTGAGCTAACAGCGCCAGCAATTGACTCAGCAGACTCGGCGTTTGACGAGTTGTTTCCCATTGCCATCGACGCAGAGCAAAGACGTAGAGCACCAGCACCACAAAGGGCGAAAAGACTACGCGCTTGAGAAGACGGTCGACATTCAGCAGCCGCCGCAGCGTTGCGTACGTCACGACAAAGCCCAGCGCCACGGCAAGCGCCGTTGACTGGGTGAGCTTCTCCTCTTGCTGCGTGTTCATCCAGTTCCAGAATGATGAGCAACCTGGACCGAACAGAGCGGGGAGGAAATCGATTTGGACGTATAGTATACAGATGAACGAATGATGGTAGAGGGCTGTTGATTCACCGTAATACACCCATTCCATGAACCGAATACCTCTGTGAATCAATAGAGTATCGGAATTCAATGATTCAAACAAAGGGGCACCAGTACTTACTTTGAAAATTGATACCTGTCTCTTATGTGATATGCTCACTATAGGAGGAATGTGTGTTGCTTTCCATTAGGAGGAGATGATGCAATCAAGCTTCTTTTGGTGTGCCATGAGGCGCTTCCACACCACTCTACTACTGCCATGTTCGGGCGAAGACGTGGCCAACGAAATGGCACTGGAAGAAATGCCACTTTGCTGTTGTTTCTGCTGCAAAATGTGAACCAAATGGAGCGAAAACCGCCGCTGACGCTGGCTTTGACTGGTGGCGTGTTGCTTGGACTGATCGATTGAGATCGATCACGATATCTGACTGTCTATGGGTTGGGCAGCGATCATGTGTTTCATCCACTACTTCAATCTCTCGACTGGCGGCATTGTTCGCCGATACGCGCTGTGAGTTGATTTGCTCATTGATAGGTTCGATGGCTCATGATACGTGGCACATGACTCGTGACACTTGCCACTAATGAAGAAGGGGATGAGTGTTCTGGTAGATGCCCTGACAAAGTGATTGCTCGTCTTGACATTCCGCGCCTACTCGTCTCGGGCTTTCTGCATGGTGACGATCTCCATCTCTACCACAACATGTGGGTTTGTCTTGTTCTATGGGATGACATGGATGTCACCATTTGCTGACTGGTTTTGACGAGCATTTTTCATAGGGTCTCGTTCCTCTGGAAGGGCTACCACTTGGAGTTCAAGATGGGAACCATCGGATTTGCTGCGTCGGTGGCGTATCTGCTAGTGTTGTCTCATGTGACGGTTGTGATGGTCTCGTTCCTGCTGTATTTGTTTCTGGATCTTTCTGTGAGTTTGCCTGTTCTTCCATCCAACTGCATTTGGGCTTTCACTGCGCAAATTTTCCACATTGGTTTATAGGGCCCATACCATCAATGTGCCATCGGGTTCTCAGCTGTGTTGTTTGCTCTAAAGGTAAATGAGCGTATGAAGTCGGGACGTAGGCCAAAGCGCTGACGAATGTGATGGATTGTAGGTGGTGCTGAACCACAATTCCCCTGCCTTTTCCACTATCTACGGCTTCCAAGTGCCGACCAAATACGCCGCGTGGCTGGAGCTGGTGGTGATCCATTTGCTGGTGCCCAATGCGTCGTTCATGGGTCATATGTGCGGCATTTTGGCAGGTCAGCGAATGTGGTGCCTCTGTTGTGACCTGGCATTTCTGACTATGAATGCCTGGCAGGCTATTTCTACGTGCATTCGCCGCGTTTTGTGCCATGGACGATGCGCCAAGCGGAGAGTCTGGTCTCCAAATGGTGGGATCTGCTCGTGGCGAGTGCAGCGTCGAGCGCAACAGCTGAGCAGCCGATTCGCCGCCAAGAACAAGCACATCCACAACGCGGGCATCCATTCTATGAGTACGAAAACGATGAGCAAATGGCCCGACGTCTGCAGGAAGAAGAGTATGCAAGCGCAGGGCTGCAAGACACGACCACAACGAACAGCGCTGCAAGCAATGGGCTCACTGCAGAAGAGCTGCGACGCCGTCGACTGGCACGAATGGAAAAGGATCGGAATCGCCGGCGTTAACTTGCAGTTGGAGCAGTTACCTCCACTGCAACCCACCGACATGCCACAAAAAATAGAGTGTTTGGAGGGAGACTGGTGTGTTTGTTCTCTCTCTCTCTCTCTCTCGCGTTGTCTTTCAAGAGCAACAGTATGCATTCTCAGGGTAATATGCGCCCCTGTGGGTGCCAAGCGGGCCGCCCGTGCACTTGCCAGATGACCCCAAAGCTCAAACCCATCCAGAGCTCCGACCTCACCGAGTTTTGGTGTGGCGTCTGCGTCAACTGTCTCCTCAACGCGCGCAATGCTGCACGCAAAAAGCGAGTCGCGACGCCCTACAAATGCCTTCAGTACATTAGTTACGCCAAAGAGATCGAGTTCGACCACCTGGTGCTGCGATACGGCTCCACCGACACCCCGCCGGCACCATCATCACCTATATCGGCGTCTTCACCAGCACCAGCAACAGCAGCAGCAATGGTGGCACCTCCAGAGACCACAAAACAGCAAGACTTTGTGGTGTTTTCCATGCGCAAACCCGACTGGGACGTCTCCAGCAAAAGCGTGTTTTACAACCAGTTGCATCAAATGCGACTGGCGATGGAGTGTGTGCGAGTGGAGAGCACCCAAAGAATTCTCGACCAAAAGAGTATCACCAAGAAGCTGCTCAGCGACATCGTTCGCGCCAACGAGGGACTTCTCAAAATGCAGCGACTCGAGTAAGTTGTTGAGTATATACCGCCGCCCCACCGTTGACATGTTGACTAATTTGTCTCGGGATTTGCATAGAGCGAGCACCACGAAGAGCCGAGTGCGCGCGTCGCAGGCTCTGCTTTGTGTTGACTCGGACGTGTTCGATGCCCACTCCAACCAGCTCATTGACAGCACCGTCGCGTTGCCAGAGCTCCACGCGCAGGTGGAAATCGCCAACTCGGCCATCCTCGCCGAGGAAAAGCGTTGGCGGATCATCACGGAGCATGTCAAAACCATCGCCGCGCTGCGACTGCAACGCGCTTTCCGTAACCATCAACTCAAAAACCGTTGGAAGCACTTGTGGAACCTCTTCAAAGATGACACTATGCTGGCCGCGACACTCACGTTGCAAGCCACGTTTCGCATGTGGCACGCGCAGGAATTCGTCAGCCGGTTGCGTCAATTCACTTGGCGCAAAAGACGAGATGTTGCCGCGCAAATCGTGCAGCGGTTAGTGCGATCAAGACGTCACCAGCGTCACCACGCGCTTCAGAGAGCGATTGCAGTTGAAAGGCGCCGACAAGCCAAAGAAAGAGCATCCCAAACGATGTTGCGTATCCTCGGCAGGGGCTTTTGCCGCGTCTGGCTCTTGACGTGGGCGGAAAACGCTGCAACTTGGACCAAGATCCGGCATGCGACGGCTTCCAAACAGAGGCGAGCTTGGGTGAGAGCTGGTGAAGGTTCTGCTGTCAATGGACGGGAGACGCTGTTCACTTACTCGCTCTCTGATTTGGTGGTCTGCCGTGAGAGCAGCTGGCAGCACTGATGATCCAGCGCATGTACCGAGGCTTTCGCGATCGCATTCTGATCAAGCGACTCAAGATGCGCAACTCGCTGTGTCCGCGAGTGCATTTTCTTCTGGAAAAGTATTTGTCGAGCGGCGACCTGTGGGGGTTCCTCTTGCAAATCGACAGCGATTACAGACGCTTTCTGCATGAAAAACAGCAAGAAGAAGTGCAGGCCACGACGTTTGTCACCAAATACCTGGCAGAAGCGCGGAATCGCCAGGAGCAGACTCTCAAGGAATGGTACCAACTCTCAGCGCTGCGTCACCCGAATGTCAAGCAACTCGACCAGTGGCAGGAGATGTACGCATCGCGTGAAGCACACGGAGCGTTCCGACATCATCGAAAACACGCGAACAACGCCACAGTTGCCCAAGCATTTGCCATCTCCAGCATTGGCCAAGAGCTGGAGCCAGTCAAGTTGAAAACCTTGGATGCACGCTTGCTTCCACCAGAATACGACGCCCAAGTGGTTCGCCATGCAATGGCGGAAGGTTTTTCGCTTGACCAAGTGATCCTCGCGACGTGAGTGGGACGATACAACTCGCGTTTGGGTCAATCAGGTCACTGACTTGTTTGCGAATAACCAGACGAGCTCTTCAGGCACAGGGCAAGGACTTTCGCGACGCCCAACTTGTCATCAAGACGCTTGCAGAGAGACCTCCGTTGATGACCAACACATGGACCTCTCTGCGAAAGCTTAAGCAGCAACAGAAGCGCAAAGGAGTTCAGCCAGCACCTGATCTACATCATTCAAAACCATCGATTCCACTTCAACCAGAGCTTCCAGAAGTACAGCCAGCAACCTCCGCTTCTGCCAGCTCAGAGGAGGCTCCAATGACCCCAGAATCCGCAAGCGAATCCATCAGCGATCCTATCCATTGCATGCCAGAAGACTCGTTCATGTCTTTTCCAAATGGCCTGATGACTTCAATCAAAGAACTGATGGAACAAGCTGCGCTTCGTTTGGCGCAAACGACGCCAACAGCAGCAGTGTCATCACAACTCTGCAGTGCCTTCGCCAGCAAATCCAACGAAACTGCCTGTTCGTCTCCACTGGTCCGCATCCGCCGAGAACAGCTGGCGAGAGAATTCATTAAGCCGCACCTGACGCAGCTGCAAAACAACAAGATCACCAACGGCTACGATCTCCTGTACAACTCTAAAGGCGTCGAACAGTTGATCCAATGGCAGTTTCCTCGTCCGCTTGCCTCGAGTCTGTGGGAGCTGCTCAAGCAGATTCAGAGCCACCAAGAGCTCATGAGTCGTGCCCACCTGAGAAGGGAGCTCATGACCATGATCCGCAACAGTCCAAAAGCCATCAGAACTTACAGGACTCCGACAGCAAATTCAATCGGCTCAGCCGCCGACAACAGCAACAGCACGACTGATCCATGCAGTGCTTGTGATCGAGATTGTTCCTCGAGTGGTAGCATGGGCGCCACGCCAGAGTCCCGTCACGACCAGTTGCAGCGCATCAAAACGTTGGTGGAGAATCAAGTGCTGGCGCCAATGGGAAGCTCGCTGGACTTTGCAGACTTGCTATTTGAGGCCGTTTTTCGTCTCTGCGCAAGCAATGAGGAAGAGCTTCTGGTGCTCAGTGACATCGCCTACGAGGCGTTTCTTCGTGCACTGGCTCGTCTTGAGACCAACTGGCGCGCTTTCCAGCGTAAAGTGAGCCAACGTGTGCGCACAACCACCCAAATCGCGTCTCAATTCATGGACAAAGCACGTGCAAACAGTTTCTTTAACGAGTTGCTCCGACAACGGATTCCTCTTCAAGCGGAGCATTTGGAAGAGCTTCAGGACCAGTTTCCACCTGTTCTGCTGCTCAAAATCAATCGGCTGTTTCTCTCTAGGCTTCACACACCCAATTGCTCCACCGCATCCTCGATGTCACCGTCAACGACAGCATCCACACCCTTGAGATCTATTCTGCGTCACCATACGACCAGTTCCACCGCTAGTTCCAGTTCCAAAACAACCCATTCCGCCGCCTATTCCGCCAATTCAGAAGGTGTCAGCGTCACTCCATTGGTCACCAGCTTCCACGTCGATTTGGCCCTAGGCTCATCGGTGGAACGAAGCGAGTTGGACCAGATCCAGATGCCCATTTATTCACGAGAGAGCGCTGCGTGTTGCGTGCAAAGCGGCCTCGAGCGTCATTAACTGGAAGCGCTCCATTTCGCCCGAGCAGGAAGAAGACGAACAAGATGGCGAGGACAAGGACGAAGCGAGTCGCACCGCCAGTTGATCCAGAAGTTGGCGCAAAAGCTGCTGATTGGTAGGCTCAAAGAATCCTGTCGACTTGGCTTTGTTGTTGGCGAGATGCAGAAACCGCAGTAGACTGAGCAAACTGGCCAGCAGAGGTGCCTGCACTGCCAGATCCGACCGACCCAGTGCGTGGCGCATCATTTTGACTAAGAATTCAGTCACATGCGGGCTTTGGAGAAACGACGACGACGCGTCGCCTGTTTCTCTTTGGCTCTGACATGTGTTGTTCAACGCAGCGACGATGTCCGCTCGCAAGCGATCGACGAGCACGGCGGACGCGTTGGCGTAGGGACAGGTCAGCGCGAGCGACGAGAGCGCGAGAAAACGCGTCTCCGCGCTTAGCCTGTCCACCAATGTCGTCAGTGTTTTCAACCCCAGCGCACGATCCTGCGGTTGGTGAAACCCCACAAGACAGTTGATCACCAACTGAAAGACAGGTTTGAGCCAATCGCGTGCCACTAGACGGCGCTGCACCGCCGCGTCAAAGCTCATGCACTTGATGTCGTCGTCGGATGCAGGATGACTGTCTTTCAGCACCACTTGCGCGACCCGAGGCATCTTCAGCACCAGTCGCTGCAGCAACAAGAGCCCATCTAGGCGTTTGGCTGGCTTTTTGGACGCGAGCAGCTCTTCGACGTACGCGGAGAGCAGCATGAGCCACTCGCTGTTCAGCACCAATGGGGGGTCTGGTTGTGGATCCACGACCCACCGGATTAGAACCTGGCGGATGGCTTTTGTCGACCACTTGAAGAGCAGAAACTCGTGATAGACGTCTCCCGCAGATCCCACGAGCACATCAAACGACTCTCCAAGGCCGTTGACACGACAGAACAAGTCTTTCAGCCAGTGGCCATCGCTCGGAGTTAGTGCTTTGCTGACGATCTCATCCACCTCTGGATCGTAGTCTTGGTCGTCTTCCTCTTCTACATCTTCTTCTGTGTCAACTTCATCAGTGGAGTCGTCGGGGCGCATCAGCTGTCGAAACAAAGCAAATTGCTGACGGTAGCGGAGAGCAGCAAACACCACCAAAAGCGGCACGCGACACCTGACCAACTGCCTCATGAGTAATAGCCACCGGTTGTCGTCGTTGTTCAACCCGATCAATTCCAGAACAAACCACACCACAATCGCCCTCTACACCAAAGACGAAGTAAATAGTTGACGGTCAATTGTGACATGTCACTATCGCTCGGTTTTTTCGTGGCTTTCCTTACCTGCCGCGTCACCTGATGCACCTCCTCTTCTAGTTCTGGTTGTCGTTGGCATTCCGAGATGGCCACTATTGGCTCAAGAAACTGAAGAACCATAGACCAAATGGCAGTGGTGTCTTCATCTTTGTGGTCCCTGAACAAACATCGTGTCCTTCGCAGCACCAACGCAAGCGTTTCTTCCAAGAAATACGACTTTCGACAAGGTGGCAGGGCCATCAACACTGGACACTCAGAGTCAATGGGTCAGAGCAGATGGTGGCCAACAGAGCATTGATACAAGTGGATCACCTTGCTGCAGATCGTTCATGTGACTCGCTATCTCGTCCCTCTCTTCTGCTTGTTCCAACAACACACTCAGACTCATCCATTGCTCTTTGACGGTTGCCATGCTGCTGTTTTGGTCCTTTCAGTGCTGAGTTGACAAGATCCTACTCTATTTGGGATTGGCTGAAATACAGTCTACTCCTCTCGAACGTCATACCCTCCACCAGCTGATACAGCTAAGGACCCAGAGGTTGAGCCAGCCGTGGTGCGCTGCACTACCTTTTCGAGCTGCAGGCGGATCTCTCGCCGCTTGTTTTCCTGCAAAACCACTTTGATTTCGCTGGAAAACTGGCTCTGGCGCGCCACTCGCTGCTTCTCCAGCAAAATCACCGTGTTGCGGCGCTTTTTCTCCTGCAGAAAGCGCTCTCTGGAGCTCGCAATGTCCCTCTTGAGCGTCTCCACGCGACTCAACAGCTCACTTTGTCTCAGCTCCAGCTCTTTGAGTTTGGCCAGTTCCATGGCGATCTTTTTCTCTTCTTGGCGCTTCAGCTGCTGGGCTCTGACGGCAGGAAGCACCAGTGGAGGCAATAACTTGAGCTTATTCATCGTCCAGGTGTACTTGACGAAGAGTGGCTCCTTGAGAAGAGACTTGATGGTTGTATGGCGACCTAGCACTCGTTGAATGACCCTGGCACTACACTGCATTTGCTTGACTTGCAGCAAGTCGCGATGCAATCGTGCAACGTGGCGTAAGCAACGCTTACGTTGCATGTAGCGCCTCCAATACCTCTGCAGCACAACCACTGCTCTAGCCTTTCCAAGATACCGAACATGCTTCCACCAGCGTTGTATTCTCGTTGCGCCTCGGTGTCGCTGCTGACGTCTGGTTATCGCTATTTCATGGACGCTGGCGAGAAGACGGAGTCGATCTCGATACGAAAGCCATCGTTTACGGATGCAACGAGCTGCTTTGTCGTGCTTCCTGGCTTGCACGCAGCTTCGCAAGGTTTGCACAATGGTGAGCGCAGCGCGGAGTCTCCTCTGTTGTCTACGACGGAATCTTCGCCAGACGCACTGAATGATTGTGGCTGCAACATGCAACAGCTTGCGTTCGTTGCGAAGTGCCTCTCGCTGTTGCTTTTGGCTCTGAAGTTTGAGTTCTTGCTCGTAGTGCGCCTGCAACTCCTGAACGCGCTTCTCCTGTGAGCGAGCCATCACAACACAATGACTTCGTGTTAGAGCGCATGATCATCGACACACGGGGACGACACGAGTGCGACCTGCTCCTGTGCCTTCTGCTGCGCCCTTGCTTGTCTTCTCTTGGTGGTCTGTACGAATACACTGGAACGGGTCAGCGAGTTGTCTTCGTAGAAGCGGTGCTACAAACGCAGAGACACTGAGCAGTCAGCCAGACAGCCACCAAAACTTGCCAGAACTCACAACCACTCCGCTCGTGAACGAGTTGCTGCGCAAATGCGCGCGGTTGGTCGCCTCCGCCTGCTTTTGCATCAGCCATTTCGCCGTCTCGTGGATGCTCATTTTCCGTTTTCGAGGACTGGCACTGCTCGACGTCGTTTGAAGCGCTGGCGGCAGCCAATCAGAATCCGCAAAATGCTATTGTTCGAGCGCAATCCAAAAAATAACCACCCGATATGGCATCAAGAGCTGACGAGTTGCCGCTGAAACCCAAGACAACGGAGACAGTAAGTGAACGAGCAACCGAGTGGCGGAGAGGAAGATCTCATGAAGTGGCTGGCTGACTGAGACTGACTGAGACTGACTGGCTGACTGGCTGACTGGCTCACTGACTCACTGGTTGGCTACTACACAGCAGAAAGTCCTCACCAATGACAAAGGCACCACGCGAAGTCTACTGTCTCAAAAGCTCCAAAATGCACTCGAAATGGCCGACAAAAGCTCTCGAAATGTCAACGAAGAAGTCACTTCGTTGGCTTCTTCGGGCTCCTCACGGTCGCTGGCGATTAATACCACAACGCCGATGGTGACCCAAAAAGACAGTGAGCTCCCTGCTTCAGGAACCGCCATGTCGCCTTCGCCATCGTCTCCCAAGTGAGTCTTCTGTTTGGCTTCTGTCGACATGCTGGCGAGTGAGGAAGTGAGTGAACGATGCCATGAAATGAACAGAAAGAAATCGAGCGGTGGCCCAGCAGAGAAGCTGCCCGTCGCAGAGACGTTGGACAAACGGACGCTGCGATACCGCCACCAAGCCAAAGTGGTCTCGTTTCTCGACGAACAGACGTACGGAGCAGTCGCGTACACGCCCAGCTTTTTGCCTGGCGTGCATTTTTTTCCGTTCCTCGCGCCAAAAGAAGAGAAAACGGACTGGAAGCTCCAACCAGACGTATTGCTCTCTCTGACGGGCAAAGTCACTGCCGACAGCAACACTAGTAACACGGCCAACGGCACTGTCCCGAGCGCCGCCACCAACACCATCACAAACGCGACCTCCGCAAACTCGGGGATAGGATCTGCACTATCCGCAGACACTCCCTCTGGCACAATTGCCGCAACATCCAGTGGTAACACAACGAATGAAACGAATCTGACGGCAGATGCTGCAGACAAGAAGAAAAAAAGAGCCGGTGGACTGGTGACACCTCAGTTTGGCACCAAATGTGCATTGGCGACTTCCCCGAGTGCGTTCTCGGGGCAGCAGCAACAACAAGACAACATGAGTCCATCAAAGCAACATTCGTCTGCTTCTTCCGTTCCTCGCCTTCGCATGTGGGTTCCTGACACCATCGTGTTCGGAGAAACGGGCCGCGGTGTCTGGATCTACTCGGATCAGGACGGGTATGTACAAAAAACCACTGATTTCGTGGACAAACACGTGTTGGAACGACTGGGCAATCGACGCTTTGAAAACGACCCCGTTGTGGTCAGCAAGGAGTCGTCTCTGCAGCCTGTTGCCAACGCCAGCGAGCCCGTGTACCGATCGCTCGGCAACCACTTGCGTGTGCTATCAACCCTGGAAATGCGCACGTCGTTGTACAATGTGATCACCGCCAAGCGGCTGTTTGTGATCCAAAAGTTTATCAAGAGCAAAGGCACAAAGGCGTTCATTGTGCGGTCCATCTACGAATACAACAAACCATTTTCCGGTTGGATGATCAACAGCGTCACACCTTACAAGGACCCCGCCGTGATCACCTCGCCAATCGCTTGTGCGATCGCTGGCGACAGCAACCTGGCGCAGCGCAAAACGTCGGTCACTGGGTCAGCAAACCCGACTTCGACCCCAGAAGAAAAGGCGTCGGCCCAAGTTCTCCTGCAGCGGTTGTGCACCAACGTTGGCGTAGACCACGCGTGTACCTTCGTCAAACTAACGGAAAAAGGATGCGTCGAAGTCTCGGAACTGAGTACGCGGGTGGGTGATTCCAGACAGCTCTCTTCTCCTGCCCGCTCTTCTCTGCACTACTCACGATGACACATTTCGCTTGAAGAACAGATAGTGAAGTTCTTGGAACAGAGTCTGCGCATCCAATTGCAGACGCTCGTGGCCGATTTCATCAAAGACACCTGCGGGTTATGGTGGCTGCTGCAGATCAAAGCATTTCGCATCAAGAGCGTGACGCCCAATCTGGGGCTCAGTCTGTTTCAAGTAACGATCGACAAGAACGACACCGGAGTTGTCGTGTGCGCGCTGAGTAGCAAGATGAAGCAGATGTATCTCAGCCACCGAGAAGCCAACGTTCATGACGATCTCGACGATGAGGATGAGATGGACATGAACCGAGATGCTGCGTCGGCGAGTCTGTTGCGCAAACTGGTGCGCGAACGCAACGTCAACAAGCTCATTCAGTGCAAGTGCTGCCAGACCTCGTATCCAAAGAGTGAACTGGGCTTCAAGATGACCCTACGCATGATTTACGACACCATGACACGACTGCAAATGCGGTTGCCACCCGACACCAAATACTTGTTTATGAGCCCGTACGAACAAGGCGACCACATTATCACGCCAGCGTCGTACGAGCCGTGGAGTGTTTGCAGCTATTGCTATGCCATTTACGAACGAGACCGCTATCTGCTCAAGATTGAAGCCAAATTCTCCTCCATGCTGGGCGTCCCCAACCAACTGACCGCAGACCAAGGTATGTCGCGCGTCGCCGACAACAAAGTGATTGATCCACAAAGTGCCGTTTTACCGCCCCACTTGACTCTCTGTCGCATGCTCCTCGTGTTCAACGCTATCTACGATCTGCCAAAGGAACTAGTTGACGCCGAGAAAGCCAACTACAGCCATGTGGTGACTGTCGGGTCTGGCAAACAAAAGTATCTCAAAAGCACCAACTCGAGACTCTACTTGAGGTTCTCGGCGCTTGGATACACCGAATGCATCCCGTTGGACTCGCAGCAGATCAAACTGACCACCGCAGTAGGCTCTCCGCGGCGGTTCCGGCGCCCCGACGAAGAAGAAGATGCGGACGAAGAAGATGAGGATGAGGATGCGACACCCACTAGGCGAAGAACTTGGGGAGGACAAGCCAAGGCCATGGGCAAGTCAGCGAGCAGTGAGAGCGTCAAAGACAAGAACGCCAACAACAGCAACAACAACAATAACAATAGCAATGACAAGAACCCTGCCAGCAAAAGGAAAGAATGCTACTGCCTGCCTCTCAGTTTGATTCGCACCATCCACTTCTTCGCGCCACGGACCCCACTTTCGGCCAAACTCAAAGAGACAAGTGGCATCGTGCCTTTGCTCTGCGACGACAACAGCGTGGTGGTGCAACTGATTCGATCTACAGAGCCCCCGCTGTACGACGCCGACGACTGGAAAGTCAACTCCAAGTGTCGCCTCATGGCTCGCAAGCGTGCTGTTCGACCCGTCCAAGTGTCCAAAATCGAAGACATGATGGCCGAGATGAACCACGTGCACCACTCGGTGTTGTTGGGTTCCACCAAGATCCGAATCGCCCAGTTCCGAAGTGCCTACGTGACCAAATTGGATTTCTTTGCGAGCATGGCGTTCTCTGGCGAACTTTTCAATCTCAAAGGCAACATCGGCATCGAACGACTTCGATACGTCGACACCAAGCGATTGACGTCCCAGTATCGTCTGCGCGCGTTCAACGGCGTGTACATTCCGGACGACTCGTATGTGACCAACGACAGCCTCTCGCACGAGTGGATGGACTGCCTCAAACTCGGATTGGGCTCTCCAAAGCCCAAAGCGGGTTCATCGACGTTGCGGATGTCGCCAACGAGTGCCTTCTCTCCTCCGGCCACCACGCTACCTTCGACAACTGGCTCTAAAGGCGATAAACGAGACCACCACAAGACCAAAGAAACAGCCAAAGCCATGCCAAAGACTCTGTCCACCACGCTGTCGTCGCCGATCAGAGATCCAGCCAAGAAGCCGATTCGACCCGAGCTCAAAGCGGCCGGGGTCTTGGCGACATCAAGTGCCAAACCAGTGGCTCGACTCACAGCTGTGAGTCGTCAGGCAGACCGAGAGGACGACGACGACGAGGAACTGGAGAGAATTCTCGATCAAATGACAGGAGTTCGCGGACCTGTCAGCAGAAAGAAAGCTGCTGCTTCGCACACGATGGAGGCGAGTCCCGACCATGTTGCAGATCCCAAACTGTCATGCACGGCTTCGGCTCAGGAATTGCTCATGGAGCAATGCTCGTCTGTGTTTGATGCCAACCTGCGAAAAAAGCAACTGCAAAATAGAATCCCTGAAGAGCTCGAGCATGAATCTGTCCATCCGGTCGAAACGGAGTCAAGCGACAGACCAGAAACCAGAGAAAGAGCAGACGAGCGTGTGGTCGTGTGGTGCGTCACGTTCATGATCAACCAGTGCCACGGACTACACCGGAACCACCAACAATGCGATCGATGGGAATGCCACTACACGCTGTTTGACCTGGTGAGGACTACTGCTTCGTACAGACTGGCTATGTGAGTTGCTTGATGGATTCCTGACTTCCTGTGTGCCCTGCCATTGATGTGTAGCAACGATCTGGTCTCGAACGCACCAACGGCGCGAGCGGGTCGTCTTCGGTCGTGGATTTCACGCTGACCCACAAGTTCTTTGTGTGTGGCAGTCTGGAAGGCGTTCGCGAGCATTTGCGGCAGAATCCATTGCTTCGAGTGACGCTGACGCGGAGTGGCACCAGTACTTTCAAAAATGAGCGCTACGAGTGTTCTATCGACCTGACACGACTTCAAGGAAGCAGCGCACTTGAAGGCACTTTTGATCTCTACCCGATGGTGAGTACTTGGCTCACTGTGCTTCCTCATCACGACTGAAGAGGCTAACTGAGGCTGAGACGGCTCTGCAGACCAAGCCATCGGAAAAGATTGACCACACTGCGTACCTGTCAGCGTCTCTTCACTTGAGCGAGTTCCTGAGTGTCAGCGGCAGCAACGGCAACAACCAGATAGAAGAGATCCTCAAAAAGAGCTTTACACTGTTGCATCAGACGTCGGAAGGACTGCAAGTGCTGCGGAAAAACATTTGAGTGCGGAGAAGCGCCACCGCAGCGAGACAGAAAGCAGTGAACACTGGAAAAGGAAGAGGACGACGACAAGTTCGGCAGCCGCACAAAGCGCATGCAAAAGGCAAAAGGGAGGAACAGTGTTTCAAGTTCAAAGTCACAACACAACGCAAACACAACTGGCTTCGTTCTCAGTGGAGTCTTTAGATATCGGCGGTTGGAGCTGTCTGATAAGGTTGCGCCGCCAAATTGGCCTGCGACAAGGAGGGTCCGTCATCGGAGTATCTGGCGTCCGGGATGTACTCATAAGCTGCTCGTGGCGAGAGCGCAAGAATCAGGCAGTCAGAGATCTACCTTGATGGTAGGGCAAGAGTTGCCGACAAGCAGTGTGAGGCATGTTCCGTACCTGCATAAGTGTCAATGACATCTTCTTTGGATCGCACAATGACCCACGTGATGCCAAATTGGATCAGAAAGATCACGACATGCAGAGTGCTGGCCAGAATGCTGGGCAATTCGCGATTGCCGTTGTAGGCGGCAATGAGTCCCTTGAGAGTTGCAACAACGGCAGGCAACAGCATCAGCAACAAGATGGGTTAGCCACCAGACCACCCACAGGTCAGTGGCAAGTCAACAGTGGGAGAAATGACCAAGCATGCAGACAAAGAGCGTTACCCAAAAGAGCGCATTCTGAAAGGAAAGAATCAGAATCACAAACGAAGAACCCACCAACAGCCCAATCTGTTCCAGTGCACATTCCGTCAGTCACAGGACCATCTCTCTCACTCTGCCGCATGCAAAGTTGTAGCACGCACCGAAAAGGCGGACGGCGCCTTGTTCAAGATGACGATGGCCGTCAGCGCGTAAATGACGTAGATGACTGCAGTGCTGAAGGCGTTGAAGCCGACATACGGCGTGCCCAGCAGAAAGAGGGTGATCACAAAGAGAGCGATCGATAGTGTCTGCCCATCGACCAACACTTAGTCAGCGACGTCATTCGTCTCTATCTTCTCAGCAAGGGCCCACTCACGAGATTCCCCAACAACGCAGCATTCAGCACTCGGCGTTTCTCCATTGCTTCTTTTTCTGCTTCTCGTCTTGTACTTGAGCCATACAGTTACACGTTTGGGTTGGTTCATCCACCACCGTAAACTGGTATGCAACCGGTTGATGCTTCTCTACGTGAGGTGGTCCACTTTGGTGATTAACACGGAACAACCCCGTACTTAATACCAGTAACAAACACGTTCTTGATATTTAACTAGTGGATGAGGTTTTATGCAGTGGTACCAAGTGATCTTCCGTCGTGTGGTTGAGGTTTTTTGCCTGGCCGAGTCTGCCCTGTGCCCTGGTGCCTATTTGAACTGCTACTGTGGGTGTTATATTTCTGTCAACTTCACCATCCCGTCACCTTTTCTTCTCGCTCTCTTCAGCTTTTCAACTCAAGTCATCAATCTACGGCACGGGCCAAAAGAGAAGAAGCCACAAAGATGGTGCTGCTGCTGGTGCGTCGCTTCTCGTCACGCGCACCCAAGACGTTCTCCAAGGAGACCATGGATCTTGTCAAGGAATATGCCGCCAAGCCGCAGACAGGGGTCTCACTGCAGGATCTCTTGGAATTTGGCACTAATCTCTCGCCCAAAAAGCTCATCCAGTCGGCCATGTTTCTGCATCGGGAGTTACCGATTCGTTACGCGCGTCAAGCTGTGAATCTGGAGCATCTCCCGCATGGACTCAGCAACATGCCGTCCGTGCAGCTGGTCAAAGAATGGTACATCACGTCGGTCGAAGAACTCGCGCGGTTCCCAAAGATCCAGGACACGCGAGAGGAATTACAGTTTAGCGAACTCATTGAACGCATCAAGACACGGCACGGCAGTACGCTGTTCACAATGGCCAAAGGTGTCCACGAGTTGAAACTGGATTTGTATCGAAATCAACCTGGCGCGATGGTGAATAATGGCAGCAAGGGCGCTCTGAACGCCGAATTCGCCGATTTGGCCGATATCCATTCCTTTCTCAACGCGTTTTACATGTCGCGCATTGGTACGCGGATGCTCATGAGCCAGCATCTCGCACTTCACGAAGTAGAAGAAGGCTGGGTTGGCTGCATCTGTGAACAGACATCTCCTGCCGAGATCGCACTAGCTGCCGTGGACACGGCGAGACACATGTGTGTGCGACAGTATGGCGACGCTCCGGAGGTGGAACTGCTGGGTCATACGGACTTTTCCATGCCGTTTGTGCCTAGTCATCTGCACCATATGCTCTTTGAAGTCATTAAGGTGAGAAAATGCGAATTCTATCGTCGTAGCTTTTGATTTGACTCTGATTGCGGTGCGGTGCCCTGAATCTGGTAGAATTCCATGCGCGCGGTGGCCGAGTTCCACGGCATCGATAACGAGATGCCCCCTATCAAGATCGTCATCGCGGATGGAGAGGATAACGAAGACGTGTCCATCAAGATCTCGGACGAAGGCGGAGGTATTCCACGCTCGTCCATGCCACGCATCTGGTCGTATCTGTACACCACCGCAGACTCCAAAGCTTTTGAGCGACTCGAAGCACCCAATGACTTTGGTGGGGACTCTCCGTTGGCCGGCTTAGGCTACGGCTTGCCCATCAGTCGGCTCTTTGCACGGTATTTCGGTGGTGACCTGCAAGTGATTTCGATGGAGGGCTACGGCACGGACGCCTATCTGCATCTCAAGCGCGTGGGCGACGCCACGGAACCACTGCCTTGAGTTTTAGAAATCCCCATGTGGTAGTTTAGAAACGATCCAATTGAATTAGTGACACAACGAGAGCGTCTGAAATGTATGTATTTTCCATGTCATCGGCCGTGTTCTTCTTTCATAGCTTGTTTTTTGAACCAGTCGGATTTGCATGACCGTTGCTATTAGTTGTCGTTGACACCGTCGTCACCTCACCACCATTGTCACTATTTGGGATTACAATTGCCTTGCCTGGGGTCAGTGGATGGTCCGGACGTGTTCTTTCTTCGTGTATTCTGGAGGGCATCTTTTCCAGCGGCGATGCACCTTGTGGTCGTAGTGAACCACTTTGAGTGGATCGTGCGGTTTTGGCAAAGCGAAAGCCTGCGTTAGGTGCTTTGGATCGCACTTGTCCCGTCATCCTGTGGATCTGTAGTGGATCGAGTTTGGACTGCTGTCGACGCCTTTCCAGAAGCTCTTCCCACTGAGGGTCTTCAATGATGAGGGGATCGTGGCGTAGTGGATTCCCGTTGATACTGTCTGGCCCACCGCCACCACCAACCGCCCAACCACTAAAGACACTGCCGACTCCGGCACTTCGCCCCGGGGACGAGCCCCCATTTGGTGTCACTGATGTTCGCACCTGAAGCGACGATCCTGTCGGATGCGGTTTGATTCGGGCCTCGACCTTGCGGATTTCGTCGTGGAGCTTGTCTTTGGTGACAGCGTTGGCTCGAAGTGTTACGAGATGCGCCTTCAGCTCATGCAGCTCCCGCTCCATTTGTGCATACCGAGATAACGAAAGCGCGTGCTCTGCTGCGGCCAACTGACTTCGGGTCGGACTGTCCGCACCGTCTTTGGAGTTCGCCGACACGATCGGTTGATTCAGAATAACATTCGAGAACGAGTCTGTGTAGTCCACAATGGCGGCGGCCAATTCACCAGAGACTTGGGGCTGTGGTGCGTTCTCAACCTGGGCAGCCTCTCGATCCTCACCACAAGTTGCTCTTCCTCCTCCCCCTGTGGTTCGAACATATGCACACGTGGAGCAGTCCTTTGTGTTGTTTCCAGTGGCGAGAGGATCATCGCCTTTGCGCAGCGCTTGCAGTACTTGGGCTGAGAGATCTGATGCCAGAAGTGACGCAATCTTGAAGACCTGCTTCGAGAGATTGGCGAAGTCAATGGGGTCGCGAGTGCAGTCTGCGTACGCCTGGTCCAGCATCATGATCACTTTGTCCAGATGCGCTCGAAGCGGACTGCTCAACCTGCGATGGCGCGCTTGGTTCTTGAGCATACTGAAGTTGCGACACAGCTCCAGTAGCGAGACACGCAGCACTGGGATCTCGGACGGATTGATCTCTCGTTGCTTCATCGGGCTTCTATCGTTGTCGGCCGTTTGATGCCCTCGAATGAGCAATTCCACGTCGGCTGCGGTGCCAAACATCGACGTCCAGAAGAAGTCGCTTGTGAACTTCTTCTCCGCACCACGATGTTCTTGGCTCTGGCGAATGTGTTTGCGCAGATGCTGCAGTTCTTTGTCCACCAGTTGAAATTCAAATCGATCCGCTTTCGCCTGAATACAGTTGAACAACTAACAGAGCAGATTCAAAGACGGAAGGTTGTCAGAACAACTCCACCTCGATATTTGTCTTAAATTGTATTACATGGAGATTGGAGCTTTGAATGAGCTTGAAGGCGCGTTGAACCTCTTGTTGGCACCGCTCTACGGACAGCCGCATCTCTTGAAGACGCGAATTGTTACCTCCGTTGGCGATCTGCAGTCTTGCATACGCATGAGCCAGTTCAATGGCTGCTTGGGCTTCCTGCTGTGATTGTTTTTCTCGGATACGCCGCTCAATTTTCTCTTTCATTTCTTCCGGAATGGTGAGCGGTACCAGATCCGTTAGCGCACCATGCTCGTTCAATTCGGCCTGTTTGTACCGCATTTCGTTGGATGCATCGGTGCGCTTCTTGTGCACCTGCACCTTGATTTTATCGGTTTCGCAGATCGCCACAACTGGTGGCGGAGGTTCCTCGATGACTGGCTCAGGTTCTGGTTTGGCTTCAGGTTCTGGTTTAGCTTCAGGTTCTGGTTTGGCTTCGGGTGCTGGTTCTGGCGGTGGGGGCTGAAGCAGTGCCATCGTCTTGGGCAGTTCTTCCAGCTTGGTGGCTACATCCTGAAATCGCAATTCAACTGTTTCCTGGTGACTGTCGATGCGCTGGTTCGTGTCCTCCATACGCTGATGAGATTCTTGCAACGAGTGCGACATCTCCGCGAGACTGGCCTCGTGCTGCTCGACTTCTCGCTGGATCGACACGGTCGTCTCATGGGATTCCTCGAGTTTTGTCTCCAGCTGGGTCAAATGCTCATCCATTACCGTTTGATGCTCTCCGAATGCCTTGATGGTAGCTTCTAGAGTCTTGATTGAGGCTTCCAGACCGGTGAGTTTGTCGCACAACAGAGTCAACACGCTTCGAAACGCTCGATTGTGCAGATTGATCTCCTGGTTCGCCGAAGTGACTTCCTTCAGTTCCGCTAGCCGCTGCGCACGTTGCTGCTGCTGTTGCTGTTGGTGCTGCAAATCTTCAGTGTTGCGCGTTCGTGTGCGCGACGACGGACGAGACCGCGCCGAGTTGTCTCCTTCATTCGCCATGAAAGTGGTTGCTTCCTTTCACGATCAACAATGGTTATGTGTGCCACACGAATAACAGCCAACCGTAGCAAATGCAACTTTATTCGTGGACCATTAGGTTGTTTTTCACGAGATTGGCGCGCAAGAGCAAAATCTGCGACTCGGCAGCAACTTTGGTGCCAACTTGATGCGCTTGTTCGTAGGCCTTTTGACGGTAGTTGATATCATGCGCTAGCAGCACTTTGCGGAAGCCGTCGATGCGCGCCTGCAACTTGTTATCTTTAATCAGTTGGCCCAACTCGCTCTCTAGCGCATCCACTGGACATCGAAATGCCTGCGCCATTTGATGTAGATTGACGGAGAGATACGGGTAAAAGAACTGCACCATGGCGCGATGGCGAATCTCTCGGAACAGCTCGTCGACGTGTTTGGACAGGTATATGTCCAGCAACAACTCCGGTCGCTTCTGGTCGAGGGTCTCGAGGCAGCCGGCGTATTTGCTGCTACAGAAATCCGAAATCAACTCGCGCAGCCACGGTACAAACTCGAGAAAAGCCTTGAAAGATGTGTTGTTGATGACCTACAACACATGCACATTCGTCAAAGCACTGACTCCACCTTCTGTTCGTTGGTTCAACAACAAATGACCACCTTCTCCTTGAGGTCTTCGCGTTTGAAGCATGCGAGAGCGCAAATGCCACCATATAGAGCAATATCTTCCGCATGGATCACTTCACTAAAGTTACCACCAATTTCAATTTGGCACTCAATGAACTTGCAGGCGGCTTGGTAGAACGATCGCTCCTGCATCGCCACGAGCCCAAACGTTGCCGAAATCTTGGATTTCAGACTATCGCATACGCAACCTCAGTACAAGACAATGACAGTTTATCAGCTCACGAGAGAGCATTGACTCACACTGGATCAGTATCGTTGGAGGCGACTTGCTCCAGTTTGCCCAAGTAATTGGCCACATGCACAAAATTGTTCAATGGCACAGCAACCTGTCCCCCACAACATCCAGTGTTGAGTTAGTTCACCTTGGCATCACAATACTGGGCATCCATCTTACCTTGATCACATTGAAGCACATATCCACAATGTGTTTGTCAGTCGTGCAGTAGTCTCGTGCCTGGGCAAAACTCTTGAGCGCCAGATTGAGGTCGCCGACTTGGTAATAGAAGTCGCCCAAGTCGTTGTGGCCCATGCGAATGCTTTCCTTGATGAGACTCGATTTGTACGAGCTGAGTTCTTGCACGAGCCGTTCGTGGCGTTGGGCGCAGCTGCGCTTGACAGCTTCCATCTTGTTATGGTCCAGCATCAGATCTTCGCCAAGGCGGAGCTGCTGGCAGCGCTCAGCGATCTCCAAGTATAGATTAATATTGATGCCATCTTTCAGGTCTTTCAACAGCGCCACCAACGCTTCTTGCTGCAGTTCCAGGTCGTTGATAGCAGGAACAGCAGGAGTCTGTTCTGGCGATTGTTGTAGTTGCTGCTGCGGCAGTTGTTGCTGCATATCGGAAGTCGCGATCACGCCTCGATTGGCGATGAAGAGAAGACGGTCGATGCGGTTGCGTCCGCTGTATTTGGCAGCATACGCTTCCATGTCGAACGCGCCAGACGCGCCACTTGGATTTGCCTCGGTCATCATCTTTCCTGCTCTCAGAAGCTTTGGGTCTTTGAATCCCTTATTGAATTGGTCCACAATCCCTAACACAATCTGTCTTGATCAGCGATCTGCAAACGGTTACCGCCATTTCCCCATCAAGCAGAGCGGTATTTCAGCACGAAAACGTGATGACCATGGGGAAGCGAGTGGTGAGCGCTCTCTACAAGTGAGTTCCTGCAATTGTTGATGCATGGCTGGCTGGTCTAGTTTCTGAGCGCGTTAGTGTTCTGACAGATCGCTGCTGCAGACTGTTCGAGAAGTGAAGCAGAATGTGGACAGCCACACCACCGTGTTCAGTGCGATCCGCAATGGGTCCATTCTCTCCTACGATGATCTCATCGCGCAGCGGCAGCGTGAGTTGGAGTATCAGCAAGAGATCGAGAAGCTTCATCCAAGACATGACAGCCAGTTCTATCAGTCAGCGTCAGGACCATTGCGCATCCGAAAGTTGGTGCGACCGTACTTTGATGCGCCATTGGCCAGCAAAGACAACGACAAGGCTCTTAGCAGACGCATCGACAAAGGTGCTTGAAGTCAGCGCAATTAGCCACTTGTCAGTTGTTCATTAGGCTGACGTTTCGTTGGTTTCTTTGGATACATCAGGATTCAAGAAGCTTCGCCAGTTGAACGAGTATCTCGCACTCATCGACGATTTCTCTCAGCGCGGAGTGTTTGAGATCCGAGTGAGTCTGTTTGCCTTGGTTGCACGGTTTGCAAAATTTGTGTTCTCACCGGTTTTCTTTGCTGTTGGCGTCGACAGAGAAGAACAGCAGACATGAAGTTTTGCGTTGGAGAAGTGGTCGTCGCCAAGGGCGTTGGCGTAGGGGTCATCTGTGGCTGGAAGCGTGTCAACCTGCTGAGAGATTCCACCGTGAAGCAAGACGTGCTTTACGACGTTGTAGTTGCCGGGGAAATCACCAGTCGGCGCAGACACTTGCGTCGCTTTCGTGAAGAGGAGTTGGTGGCTCGGTTCGACGCCGAAGAGGGCTCTAAAACGGAACTTCCCAGTGAGCTGCATTTTTCACCGTGGGTTTTGACGTGTTTTGATGGGTTTTCGCCGTCTCTGCGTCGTTTCCGACCGTCGTTTGCATTGCACAAGCGATATCCAGAAGACTTTGCGGCGTTTGAGACTTTCCGCAAACAGTTGCAAGCGCAAGCACCGGAATTACCGACTCTGACTGGATTGGACCATGTGGATGACGACAAGCTGGTGCAGTTTTATCTTCCAAGTGAGGACTCGTTGGTGTCCCAGTGTGCGCTCTCCGTGCTGATGGGTCGCTGGAAGACTGAGTGTGGTCCCGAAGCGCTGGAGGAGTGTCGAATGGCCGAGGCTGTGATGAAGAAAGACAAGAACCCGAAACTGGCGCAGCAAATGCTGCTCAAAGTCACCAAGGAGTTTCCCGAGTACGCGTATGCGCTGAGCAAATTGGGAACTGTGACGTTTGAAATGCACGCACGAGAGTTGGAGAGCGAGGTCTCGATGCATGAGAGCAGCGGAGCAGCGGCAGCCGCGGCGGCCGAATCTCGACTTCTTGCGGCGAAGAGCAGGGTGGTGGAAGCCATGGAGTACTACGAGCAGGCTCTTGGCCACAAGCCATTCATGCTTGAAGCACTCTTCGGTCTGGGTTCGTGTGCGGTGAAGCTGGGTCAGTGGGCTGTCGCGCATGACGCAGCCACCCGCATCCTGTACTTGCAACCAGATAACGAAACAGCCAAGATTATTCTGGAAAAGGCGGTGACGGAGACGCTCAAGCTCTAAACCAAGAGCCACTTGGTGGGTCGTACAGTGTGCTGACGTGTAGGAGTGGATGGATGCTCTATGCTATGACGACGGCTGAGTCGCGGTGGCAGCAACAGGACATCATTATCAGGTGTGGACCATCGTCAGGTTGATGACAGCTAGCAGTCAAGCAGTCAAGCAGTCACTGCAAGAGGGGTGGGGGGGGGGGTAACTGAGTGGAAGCATTGGGTGCGGTTGGTTGTGGACTGATTGTGGATGGTGGTCGAAACAAAGAGAGAGAGATAGAAAGAAAGAAGAGAAAAGAAAGCAACGATTATGGCGCATTTATTTCGTACGTATCTAAAGCGATAGATAGAGCCACATTGCTTGGCCATTTTACAAGTTGACAATTCTGCCATCTGATTTTGGTACAGTTCTCGTTTAGGTACGATTTGCGGGAGGGAAGTGGGTGTTCACGGCAGTGTCAGCATCCCACTGTTCCTTTTGGCGTTTTTTGGTGAGAAGAACTTGCCTTGTTGGTGGTTCACTACGCAGTTTGAATTAGGCATTTCGGACCTCTTTTTCTGTTCTGGAGCGCGCGCTGGGTTGAGTCGGCGATGCCCAAACAGTTTATGACGATGGAAATGGCGCTGCAACCGACTGTTCGTGGTGTGTTTGGCGCGGCAACGACCGTAAAGACACCGTTTGACGACCGCAAGCGGCTGGAAGTTGACTCGCGCCCACTCGGAGGTGTGGCCGATGGTGTCAGCAAGGAAAACGAGTCACCTAATGTGTACCCAGCGACGTTTTGCGCCGCTCCGAATAACCAAAACCAGCGCGAGGAAGCGCACGCGGTGCTGAATGACAACAACGACGTGCGAAAAAACGACGTCCGCCAACGAAGAAGTGCGAGTGAGGGCTGTCCGCGTAGTCGCGTTGTGCTGCCCCAGGAGAGCTCCTCAAGCGACGACGACGACGACGAACAGGCGGAAGGCGATGAGGATGACGCACCGCTGAGTTTGCCCCCAACAGAACATTTTCTGATCAAGCCGATGCCCAACATGCAGGTTTGTCCCCTGGACGACATGGTTGTCGAGGAAGAAAAGCGCATCCGGCGTTCCAAAAAGAACTTTTACGCCAAGAACAAACGCCATTGTGCAGACGCAGATGAACTCTCCGCTGTCCCCCAGGGACCCAAATTCCGAAGTCTGTCGCCACCGCTTCGTTACCAGCCGATGCCACCACAGCTGAAGCGCGACTCAATGGCTATCCGACAGCAATACTGGACCCAATTGGGCCTTAGTTTATCACAGCAAGACCTAGCTCGCGCGAGTCGGAATCGCATACCCCGTCGCGAGGGTCTCAAAGTGCGACTCAACGACTCGATTGCTCGTCGCGGCAACTCGAAAACCATTTTCCAGTTGATTAAGAGTTGGTACAGCGGGTCGTCCAAGTCCAAAGAGAAGTTAACAGACCAAGCGGACCCTGTGGTTGCTTCCACTTCTTCGTCAGAGACTCAAGACACATCCAGTGCTGCCTCAAGCCCCACCACAAGTGGCGTCGACAGCGAGTCATCCAGCACAATACCGGAAGAAGAATCAAAGGCCCCAATAGTGCCGAAGAAGAAGAAAGTGGTGTTCCATGATGAAGCCGAGTTGTTCTACATACCGCTCCACAAAGACTATTCCAAACGCCAGCGCGACAATATGTGGCATCAACGCAGCGAGTTCATCGCTATGGTGGAACGTAATCTGGACGAAGTGTACGACGAGATGGAACGCGAGTTCGAAGAACAAGCGCGGGCTGAGTATTTGGAGAACGAGGCCATGGCCCAAGAAGAGCTGGTCACCCGCAAGTACAACGAGGAGTTCCAGAAGCGAAGGCGAGCCACAGCGGAACGACTGGCGGCGCCAAGTCCTTGCCGAAGCCCCTCTCCGAGCCCAGCAGCAAGCTCACCAGTAACAGCCCCAATACCCGGAACAGCTTTGTCGATTTCTCCGTCCTCCCCTTCAGTGGTCTCTTCCTCGCCACCCATGCTGACGCTCTGCCCGCAGAAGACGCAAATCAAACTATCGGCACGCGCGCAAACGTCGCACGCCATTCGGTTTAAGTATCTCAAGCACTTGGGCATCAACAATCTGACCAAGTGACCTAGTCGACTCTACTGTATGGGTGTGAAGTAACATGTTTCAGCTTTTGTTTTGGTAATGGTTGCTGGTGGTGAGAAAAAAATCGTGCTTTTCTATTAAGTAAACAATCTATCACGTCAAACTACTAATTGCTTGGCTGAGTTCTACTTAGTGGAATGACACCATGTGAAAAATGCCCCAACATGGCGGATTGTTCGAAATCGTGGATTCAGTGCTTTCGTTCTTCGAGGTTTCTTCTGTGGAAAAAACACCAACGACGCGTACTGATTGGCTGAGCCGACGAATTCAGGCTTCTGATTGGCTGAAAAGCTGACGTTTCATTGGTTGTTGGAGTTCGAATCTACATCCCAATCGCGATCACCGACACGCAAGCAATTAGCAGCTCAGTGCCGTGCATTGTAGTGTAGCGACTCCAATGGACGAGCACGTGCCTCGTATTGAAGACGATGGTGAGTGGGTTCATATCGATTTCATGGACTGCTCGAATGCGCAGAGTATTCTGCGTTGAATGTGGTGTCGTTGGTTCAATGCGACCAGGTGCTCAACTTCTTTGCGATGAAATTGGGTGTTGTGGCGCAGTTTGCCTTTCTGCTCCGCCCGCTGACTCATTGAAGGCGTCCAAGAAGAAGAAGCGCGCCAAAAAGAAAAAAACATCTTCATCCCAACTCGCTGTCGTCGCTTCCACGCCTTCAGCCCCACCAGCAACAGTTTCTGATCCCAAAGTGGGGGTGGACAAGAGCTCCACGGCCAGTCCGAGCGGCAATTCCTCTCTGGTGTCGCCATGTTCTTCGCCATCGTCTTCTTCCTCATCGTCCTCATCGCCGTCTTCGTCGGTTGCTTCTGGTTCTTCCTGTTCACAATCGTCTCCTGCTGTTTGCAAGGCCACGCCCGCTAACAAGACAAAGCCTGGTGCCAGCAACAAATCTCAAACCAAAAGCGGTAGCAAGATCAACAAGAGCAAAGCAGCAGTTGACTATTATTCGAGCGAAAGTGAAGCCGAAGACGAAGAAGAAGGAAGCTTCCGGGTGGGCGGATACCATCGCGTGGAGATCGGCGAAGTCTTCAACAAACGCTTCCGCGTGCTGTCCAAACTCGGCTGGGGTCACTTTTCCACCGTGTGGAGATGTCTCGACATGATGACTGGTCCGTTGCGCAGCGTTCCTCTCTCGCTCTGTGTCTCAGATGCTCAGATTGTTTCTCTGTAGGTGACCACGTCGCCATGAAAGTCCAGAAGAGCGCGCGACGCTACTTCGAAGCAGCCGAAGACGAAGTTGAATTGCTCCAATGCGTCAGAGACAAAGCGGCCAAATATCAAGTGGATGACTGCCACGTCGTTCGACTCATTGACAGCTTTGAGCATCGCGGACCTAACGGCAGACGTGAGTCTCTCACTGGCTCGGTGTTTCTTATCGTTGTGATTTAACTGAGTTGTCATATCCCTAGACATCTGTATGGTCTTCGAGATGCTTGGCGACAATATGCTAACGCTCATCAAGTTCTATCGCTACCGCGGCGCTCCAGTTGATTTGGTACGCCAGCTGACGCGTCAAATGCTCGAAGCGCTGGATTTTCTGCATACCAGGTGCCAAATCATTCACACGGATCTCAAGCCAGAGAACGTTTTGCTGTCCAAACGACTGCCACAACTGCCAAAGTTGCGCAAAGCCCAGTTCCAACACGTCGGTGTCGCCAGTTTTGCAGCTTGCGGTGATAAACGGGAAGAGAGCAAACAATCGACGGCAGCAGCACAGAAACCTTCAAAGGCGACGCAGCTTTCGAAAGAGGATAAAAAGAAGCTCAAAAACAAACTCAAAAAGCAGCGTCAGAAGCTCAAGAAACAGCAGACATCGGTGACAGCCGTCGTTCCCTTGTCGACTCTGACCCAGGAAGACGATGACAAGGACACACTCCCGGCAGACACGAAAGAGCTCGCATCACTCTCGCAACAACTGGCTGAATTGACCGTTGAGCAAGAGCAGCCTCTGTTCAGATGGAATTTTAGAGACACTCGTGGAACACTACTTGAGGAAACGCGAGAGCAGGAACAACAAGTGACAGAGGAAGCTGAGACGTATGATGACCGCTACGAAGAAGACGACGACGACATCGACGATGTCAATGATTGTGATAGTGACGAAGACGACTGGGTGGAGACCCCACCAGAATTCTCAGCCCGCGTGATGCTCCTTCTTCCCCTGTCGCGGCTGGATGGTGGCCCGCATCGAAAAGAACGCGAGTACACCATCCCACTTCGCCTTGATGCACTAGAACCTGAGCCAGTGGATCTGCAACACGAGCATCCAACGTACACTTCCTTTTTCATTAGTTTTCTGGACGAACTTCGTGAAACAGCGCAGGCGTCGCTGGAGAATGCACTTTGTGCTAGCTATTGCCACAGTGAGAATCTGAGCATTTGGAAACTCGAGCTTGACGCTCGTTTTTTCCTGCGTGTGTTTGGTGAGTGGCTTTGAGTGGTCCTCGTACGCCAAGGCTTCAGGAACTGAATCTTGCTTTTTGTTATTTGTGGGTTTATAGATCACCTCGAGCACGTTTTCCCGGGCCTCACGTTCCTCAACGTTCCAGCCACAACGCCGTTTGTCATTCCGGGCTTTTTCTTTCCAGGCAGTGACGAGAATCAGTCACACGACGAAGCCAAGGTTATTCAGGGCATTTCACTTCAGTACTTCGAGCCCCAAAAGACCAGTCAAACACCGATTCCCACCCCATTGCCACTCAAAAGTCGCTTTGGCGATTGGCAGGGTCGAGTGCTCTCGTTGCATCCTCGCATGAGTTTTGATGTCAACCAGCTTGAAGCCAAAATTGCAGATTTGGGCAACGCATGTTGGACGTTCAAGCATTTCACAGAGGACATTCAGACGCGTCAGTACCGATGTCCGGAAGTGATTCTGGGCCAGAAATATGACACTGCGAGTGACATTTGGAGTCTGGCATGTCTGGTGTTTGAATTGCTCACTGGGGACTACTTGTTTTGTCCCAAACCTGGTCGTGATTATTCGCGGGATGAAGATCATTTGGCCCAAATGATCGAGTTGCTCGGACCAATGTCCAAACGTTTTGCGACGAGCGGACGCTGTGCCAAGAACTTTTTCACCCGTCAGGGCGAATTGCGTCACATCTCCAAACTCAAATCATGGCGACTGAGTGAGGAATTACACGACCACTTCCATCTCGAAGTTGACGAAGCCAATGAACTCGCTGACTTGTTGGAACAAATGCTGCGATTCGATCCGCGTAAGTGTACCGCTGTTGGTTTGTTTATTTGTGACCCTCCCGTCCATTCAACGCATTGACTGTTCGTTGTTCCCCAGGCAAACGTGCGACAGCCCGCGAATGTCTGCAGCATCCTTGGTTTGCGAGAACTACCAGCGAAGAGTCAACTTCGTAGAAACCATTGGATCAACCGAATGGTTTCGTCATGCCGTTGGTTGGCTCCATTTCTCATGAGCTTTCACTAACCCAATCAATCCATAATAGAGCGTTTGCAAGCCATTCGCGCGATGCAAAAGGTTGAGATGAAGAGACAGCTGCCTCTGCTTTTGAATCTGACGCGGTGCCTTGTTATGTGGTACCAAAAATACTCGTTGTGCCCATCGATCGATTGATTGACTGCCTGCCTGACTGACGTCTGGTCGTTCGAGACCAACAACAGAATGATTTACGATTCGGCGACGCAAAACAAACTCTTGGAACCAACTCCTCCGTCCGTGGCTCGCCGCCTTGAACGTTCGGTCACCGGGAACCACGTCTTTCGTGCGTATATTGATGAATCCAATGAGCGACGAGATCAATCCAAGTGCGAGACAAATGCCACCATCGGTGGCGAAAGAATGCTGTTGGTTGTTGTTCATGTCATATCTGAGCATTTGCTGCTCATGCCATGCCGTCAGGTACAATCCGGGTTCTGTCCGTTCAAGTGTAGACAGCGAGAGAGAAAGCGAACGCTGTGAGGACGTGTTCCCGCTTCAGCAGCGAGAAACGCCACTTCTTGTGACTGATCGAACGATCGGGCTGGCAACCCGAGAGCAGCATAAACTCACGCTGCATCACGAAGCCAAAGAGACCTTGGCGGCGTTTTTCGAGGCCAAAAAAGGCACCACCCAGGCATCCCGAAGACGATCGGCCGGTTTTGGCTCTCCTGGTGCTCTCAACGCGCTCAAGACCGCCATGAAGCGCAAGTTGCACATTGATCCGCGCGCAGGCGTCAAACCCCAGGACCATTTCTATCGCAATCTCATTCCAGCGATTCCACGCACACGGCATAACGTAAGTTGCATTGTTGTCAGATGAGACTCAGCCGAACTGAACTCGGACATTCCGTTGTTGGACAGCTGGGCGCCAGACTCGATGCAATCACAAAAGCGTCGACGGCGGCAAGTCGACGCCGGGTGGTGATGCACGACGACAAGGTGCTCAAGCGGTTCAATGTGCAGCGAGGTAACGGTGCTGACCCCGGGGTCACGGACAAAGCGCCAGGAGCTATCACTGGCAATGGCCCAAATGGCAGCAACAATTCCGCTGGACTCAGCATTCCACCCAATCCGGCGCTCCCAGAGCTCGACATCAGAGTACTCGCAGGCTTTCGCAAAAGTAATTTGCTGTTCTAATGGGTTGGACGTTGTCGACGCGATTGACTGCACTCACGTCAATGGGGTTCTGCGGTGCTTGAGCAGTTGTCAGCGTGTGGAGGGAACACCGCAAAAAGCGCGAAGAAATGGCGCTGAACCTGGTCACAAACGTCGCCAAAAGCGGTAAAGCGCGCCGCGACGTGTCGGTCGCATCACCGAGCGTCGTGGGCTTTTTGAGTCGGCGAGTGGTTCGTGAAGTGCCTGCGCTCAAGTTTTTTGACGACGATGAAACGGAGCAGCAACAAGAAGTGCTACGCGCAATTCGCCTACGAGCAGGATATACGCCCCATGGAAGACACCCTGAGCGAGGCAATCTCAAAGACACTCCAAGAGGCGTGTGCTACACCATGGACGAATTTGGCTGTCGACGCACCAAGTTCCTGCAAAAAACCGTTCGCACCAGTCTGCGACAGAATGCGCATCGCAAACAAGAGACGATCACCGTTGAAAAGGCCATCGGAAGAAGTCTGCATCGCAAGTGAGTTGGGCAGCGCTGCCTGCCAGTCCAGATTTCGCTGGTCGTCTGACTGGTGTGTCTGTGCCCACGGGGTGAACAGAATGAACAAACGTGTCGCTGCCAAAGAAAAAGCGATTGTCGCCGTGCAACGAGACTTCACCAAGCAGCAGCAGCTGCTCACGCAAAAACTGCGGTCCCAGCTTGCGTTGCACCATGCCGAAAGCGAAAAACTGTATGCCAAGCGCTTGGCTCTCATGTTGCGCAATGACACCAACCTACCAGCGTACCAGGCGACCAAAGAACTCCATTTGGCACGTGTGCGCTCCAGAAAAGCAGTGCTGCTTGAGCAATGTCGAACACTCTGTGTGTTTGGCAAACTACTGGAAATCGTGCAGTCCGAGAGCCAGCATTCCGCCAACGAAGAATTGTCGGCAAGTGAGGCCCTGATACTAGAGTTGTTCAAAAGCGTGGTGGAATCCGATCAAGTGCTCACGCCAGTGCTTGTTGACGCTATTCGCACACAACTGGGTGAGCTAGACATGGAAAACTCCATTGTTCAGAGACTCTTGCAAGTCATCAACAGCCAATAACGCACGCTGAACAAAAGGATCACGAGTGACCTGGTGGAGCGGCGTTTGTATGCATGAGATTGGATCTTTTAGTCATGTACATTGGTTATTTTTGCTGACGTGCTTCAGCACATCCCGGTGATGCAGCCCGCTTGCGAAGTGCAAGATCCTTCTCCATCTCTCGCTGGGAGTCCTGATCGCGATCACCCGACGGGTCGACCGTCAAAGGTTCTCCATTGCTCTCTGCGTCACTTTGGGTGCCTCCGCGCTGAAGCAAGATCAGATTGGCCTCGTCTTGCTCTTGCCGACGTATTCGAACGTATGCGATGGATACAAACAAAACCGCACTAACAGCGACGCAAATGCTTCCGACAACCAACAGCCAAATGGGCCAACTCAAGCTGCCAAACTCCCGCCGCTCTTGGGACCACATGGACGTGGTGTCGAGTTGAAAGTATAGGCCGTTGCAACTCCCGTTTCTGGAATTACGTGTCTGCAGCGCATAACAATCGGCTGTTTCCCGTGGCAAGACATCGCTGACAATGTCGTTGCATCGAGACTCGGAGGTGCTCTTGAGAGGCATTCGAAAGTGGAACACACCGGCTTGCAGGTCAGTGGTGCGCGATCCTTCCACCAGAAAGTGCAGGCTTTGGTTTTCTTTGTCGTTGTCTTTGGAGATCTCTTCGTCTTTCCATGCGAGAATCAAATAGCCGCAATTGACGACCCCGCAGCTATGGAAAGAAGCGATTGCGTGGCAGTCGTTGGATGCGCAACGCGTCGGTTGTCTGTAGAACACCCAGTCACTCGCCAGATTCGTCGACTTGCTCTCTACAGTCGTATATCAACCATCAGCAACGACATCTCCATTAGCCCTACAAGGCACATCTCATCTCCACACAGGCTCGTGTCTCCGGGGGTTTCCTTACCAGTAAGTTTGGAATGCCGCGCACACTTGTCAAAGCGCTGGACAATGGTTTCGTTGCTCAGACAGCGCTTGCGGGCCTTCATCTGGAAGACCCTCTCGCAACCGAGGATCAAACTGACGCACTGCTTCGGTTCGGCACACTGACAGTCGCTTTCGTCGCAGAAAAAATCGTCCAATTGGATTCTTCCCGTGGCGTCGCAAGCCGGCATCGACACGGCAACAGGGTTGACAGTCACAGAAGAAGCCGACGAAGAGGATAAAGAGCCAACCGACGTTTTACCAACAGAGCAGTTCCACGCAGAGTAACGACAAGTGTTGCAAAAGCCGTAGACGCTGCTGACGCTGCAGAGCAACAGCAGCAACGCTGTCAATTGGTTGCCATGGGACGTCAACATCATGGCAGCACTCAGCTTTATTTGCTTGTTCTGAACTGACATCTGAGGTCGCATTGGAGAAAGCAGTTACCGGTATCTGAGGATGGTAACTGCTTTCGTTTGAATTATCTGGCCAAAGGTTCCATGTTGAATGCCAACCCAGTTGTTTCTGGCGCACGCATGCGCAATGGCAATGCAAGCGATTCGATTGACGCGATTATGAATCCAAATCGAGGCTTTCGGTGGGTATCGCGGCATGGAATTTCTTCTTTTTTGGCATGCAAAAAGATCCTTTGCGAGTCTTCTACGTCTCCAAATGACTGTGATTTGATGATGTCGGGTTCGCGGTTTCTGCTTTCTAGCGAAGAGCTGCGTCGCAAAGGCATTAAACCGCGCGATTTCGAACGGGAAAACAAGCTTAAACTCAAGATAATGCAAAAAGAGAACAAGAGCAAACAGCAGGTTGCCCATCTCTATCGTCTGTGCATCTGTGGGGTCTCTCGGTTGGCTGATTCAGCCTGGTGGAATGCAGCAAACGACAACAAATCAGGTGTTCAAGCTTGCAAAATTCAAGAGCGTCGAACCACGAGTGTACATGGAATCTCAAAACAATGTGCGTCTTTTCACTTCGACCATCTCAATTCCCCGTTCGTCCAGTCGTTGGCTCATTTCGTTCTTTCATTGTCGGTGTGACAGCTCGACAGCAGCTCTGACTGCTCCAGTACGCCCAAGAAACATCAGTTTCTCCGACGCAAATCACCCTCCAACCAACTGGCTCGTGCCCAAACGCCGATCGAGTCCGTGAGATCCTCAGCAAGTGAATCACTGAACCAGAACAGCGTTCGAATGGCAGAAACTCCATTGTGCAACGACGACCAATTGCTCAAGACGACAACGCGAACGAAATGGAAAGCCCCAGTACCTACCCAATCGGAGCTTCGCGAAAGGAATCGGCAGTTGAAGCAATTGGTCTGCTGAGCTTCTTGATTTTATCACTCAAGACAATGAAAATGGATAACTCATGTAGTCGTGTTGGTGGTGTGGAAGAAACTCAAGGAAAAAGAGAACTATGTGAATGCAAATGCCTGGCAGGTGATTCATCAAAGCGCAAACCAGAGAGCACACGACAATAGCGAGAGCACGCAGAAGCAAGGCGGGCGATTGCATCCGAGTTTTGGCAAAGTCCCAGCATATCTCGTTGCTCGTCAACAAGAGGTGAGAAGTGGGGGTGCTGACAAGCCCCGCAGCGATAGCTCCTGACCGACCTGTGGCCTTGAGATGCAGTGGGCAGAGGAGGAAGAAGAGCGGCGACGCAATGTACCGGACCCCGATTGTCCTCCAGGAATGGTGCGACTCGGCGAAGACGAACGGCTTGAAGCGCTTGGCATGTTGCAGAAGAATATCCTTTTTCCTTGTTCTGACCCCTAGCTTGAACTTGTTGACCGTAAACGATCGCGCCGTGAGTATCCTTAACTCTCGTTTATCCGTGGGTGTTGAAAACGCAAGGAACAGGCCCAACGAGACCTCAACAAGATGCCGCTGCGCATTGATACGCCAAGTCAGATCCGCCGCAAGAACGCGCTAGAAGCCCGGATCCAAGAAATCGAGGACGCCATCAAGACTTTCAGCAAAACCAAGGTGTACATCAAGCCCAAGACACCTTCCTCCACTGTTGCGGCCACCGTTACGACAGGCACGGGATCTCATTGTGTTGCACCAAGCGGATCGTCAAGAGAGAGCAAGACGGACGACCAAGCATCTTCACTCATTCCTTCCATGCAAAAGCTTGCACTGCGGTCTGACATCAAGAGTTCCAACGAACAACACTCGCAAATACCATCAACGAGTTCTTCCATGAGTAGAGCGGCTTAAGTTAACGACTCAAAAAAACTCTGAATCTCTTCGCGATCGGTGATGTCAAACGTTGCTTCGTCAACAATTGGTAGACCTTTCGATTTGCGCTTGAGGTTGTATCGATGCCACTCGGAACGAAAGTGGTCCCGGTACTCCTTCACATCAGCAAAGTCACCACCACAAGTGCTACACTGGCGGCCCTTTTTGGCGACCGCGCCAGCTGCGGCGTCGGACACTACTGTTTGAGAGGTTGCTGGTGAAGGAGATGGTGGGGGTGTCACTGCGGCAGATGGTGCTGGCTTCTCGTTCTTGGCGGGAGGCATCGATGTCGATGTGTCTAGGGTCATGCGTTCAGTCTTCTTCGAGATTTCCTCGTCGATCGTGTGCTCGCCTTCTTCATGGCAACTCAGCTCCAAAACCTCCAACGAACTGCTCTGCGGGCACCGCTCCTGCAACAAAGTGTCGACGGCGCGGTAAAGACCCGGTTCAATCAGAACGACCAAACGCATTTCCTCGGTTTCACTAGAGGAGTTCGATGCCGACGCAGCTGCGGAAAGGCCCTTACTTTGCACCGATTGCTCGAGGATCTGCGCGTTTTTGTCTTCCAGTGCGTTGCGCACCAACTTGGCATCTGCATTGTTCGCAAGCCAACGGTCACATCATACTGCTTCGCTGACTGGCAGTCTGTTGGAGTGTGTCTGGCACACTTACCGGAAGAAGGAATGGTGATCTGAAGTTTCATCTTGGCACGAGCGATTGGAATGTGGTTCTTCAACTTCTTGATGACTTCAAGCGCCTGTTCATCAAAGAGCAACCCTCGGTCAGCAACCCACAGCACCACCGCCTCATTGAGGTTCATTCTTTAAGGTGCACAAACCTGCTGTTTGGCGCTTCGATTAGGCACCACAGCATAGTGGATCTCGCGCATGACCCGTTCAATGACACTGAATGGATACGGTCGATTGGAGCTCGGATTGACGCACTTGTCAGCCACGATGGTCGCGATATCGCGAAACATGCTCTCGACTTCAGCCTTGCGTTCGCCCTCGGAGACCTGGAGCTCTCCTTGGTCCAGAATGATGCGACACACTTGTTCGTCGTCGTGCACGCCAAACACTTGGACCCAGTCTTTCTTCTTGGCAAAGCGGCCCTTGGACACGTTCTCGTACACCTTGGTGGTCTGCAGCACCTCGTCGATGTCTTTCTCCACGCCGTTTCGCCAGTTCAGCACTTTGTTCTTGTAGCAAGCGATCTCAAAGCGTTTGCCGCCGCGACGAAGACGCACCACCGCGACATTCGTGTGACGGACTTGGGTCACTGGCTGCCGCAAAAGCCCCATTTCAATCTTTTGCTGGTGATTGTTGTTCTCAGCAAATTCGTACTTTATCGATTTGCATTGAGCTTATGACCGTGTTTTGGAATTGTGCACGTTGGCTGCGACATGTTTTGGTAGTCTTCCCCGTGATAATGTCTCGAACCACTTTGTGGGACTTGGCATCATCAAGGCATCACGTAATCGTTCCCTGGGAAACGGTGCGCTACTCTTTTCAAAGTATCATTTACTATTAGAGGCTGAATATACTATGTATTCATCTCGATATTGAAGTATCATGAAGCACTGAGATGAAGAGGAGATCAATAAACAGAGGAACTTGTCGATCTTGATCACGTCGCGTATTCTTCTCCTGCCCTCTTGGTGTGCATGAAAGTCCCAGATTCTATTTTGCAACCTTTGGCTCATACCAACTTGATACGACTCAAGGTCAACCGCATGCTCGTAACTGTGAACCAGACCGGCTTCGACCAGTACGGCGATTGCTTTTGCTTTGTGGCGCGCAACGCCACGTTACCGTTTGTGGTGGACGACGCCGACTGCTCGGTCCAAAGCGAAATCAGTGCCACAAGATGCTTCTTGGCTAACGAGACCACGACGCGCGCGCCGTTGGAGATGCCACCCAACGGCTTCTACTACGGGCTCTCATTCATGACTTACTTGTTGCTTTGGTCGCTGTTATGCGTTCTGATGGTGGTATGCGGAGTGGTTGTGGCACGATTCTTCCGACAACGACTTCAACGCGACCAAGCGCTGTGGCAACAGCAACAACCGCCTTCCAGTGTCGTGGTCTTCAAGCAACTGCAGCTGACACCGCGTGGAGCCGAAAAGCGGGTCATGAGTTGAGTCATCTCTTTATTCTTTCGATGTATCTAAGCGCCAAACCAAAACAAACCAGTCTTCCTTTTGTCAGATTGTTTTCTTACTTTTTTACGTTTGACTGGTCGCCTCGTCGTCTCTTTCAACGGATGAACGTGACAAAAAAAAACCAAAGCCAACGCTCGCTGTCTATGCTCCTTGGGCAGCTCGAAGGGACTTGACGTACTGCTCGTTTTCGAAACGGCTCGGCAAGAATGCTTGCCACTGACTCACAGCGAACTGGTTCGGGTCTTCCTCCATCACGTGAGCAGCCAACAATTCGCCAGATCCAGCACTCGACATGACACCGATCGAAGCCATGGCGGCATCGAGATACACGCCGTGAACAGTACTTGGGGCAGGGCCGATCATGGGTAGGCCGTCCAGCGTCTTGCACAAGTAGCCTCCCGCAATCTTGAGCGAGTTAGTGACTTCCTTGTTGCGAAGATGAGGCTTCAATTGTGGGAACAACTTGCACAACCCAAAGGCGCAGATTTCTCCATAGTGCTCGTTCAGCTTCTCCTCCACTGGGTAGAGGGGCTTGACGTTGTGGGTGTCAAAAGACCACATGGCCATCAACTTGTCTTCGAAGTGACGAACATGCACACCTACAACATGATACAATGCAAACGTGAGGTTTAGTCATTCGGATGATCTCCATCACCACACGGAACAACACCAACCGGATGGGTATCGTTGAAGGAATTGAGCCTTCACGTCATCCGGCAACTTGCTGAAGCCCTCTTTTGGGAACTGCTCCACAGAACAATCATGAGCGTGAAGCATCCAACTAGCAAAGGCACATCAGATTCTCACCTCCAATCGTCCAATTGGATCAGAATCCCACGTGACTGGGGACGTGGGGCCCATGATGTGGCCTGGGTCATCCAGCACCGCACGTGCGTGCAGTTCATTGCGAATTGGCACATTGAAGTCCGACAAATTGCACTTCTTGAACAGCTCAAACGTCTCCTCAAACTTGGGACCGGTCGCAAACACGACCTTTGGAGTCGAGATGCGGTACTCGCCACCATTGGAATCGGCGACCGTGAGGCCACTCATCTTGCCGCCAAGCGCCCATACGTCCGTGACTTTTCCACGCACAAAATCAGAGTTTGGAGAGTATTCCTTAGCTTTGCGGAGCTCGTAGTTGATCAAACCGAAGGGGTCGAGCGTGCCTGCGCGACGCACATGCAGCGCAGCAATGGCATTTGATCCGCCGAGCGATGGGAACGCTTTGGCGATGCTTTGCTTGCCATAAACCAAGTCAGATCCGTCCAAACTGGTGTCTAGCGTCGTCGAATTGGGTTTGTAGTGTTGCAAGTCATTCTCGGAGTGAAAACGGAACTGACCGCCACCCTTTTTCTCCAGTTTCATGGCGAGTTGCTTGAACTCGAGGATTTTGCTTTCGTCGCGGGTGACATACAAGTCACCGTTGCGATTCAGCTGGATCTCGTTGTTGGAGTCCTTGGCGTACTCGTCCAATAAGTCGAGCGAACGCGACACCAACTCATACTGAGGAGATTCGTCGTCCTTTGGGAACCAATTGCGATACATGAATGTGCCATTCTTACTGTCAGTCACGAATGGGCACGCGTCACGTTAATTAGCGGTGCAAAAAGAAATGCACATGTAAGTGATTCACGAACGCACCTGGTGAGCGACATGGGCGGGAGCGCATCGATCAGAATAGCTCTAAAAGATGGATTAGCCAGGTTCTTCTTCGCCAATTGGAAGAAAGCGGAGCTTCCTGCGATGCCGGCGCCGACCACCACGACATCCGCCGTGAGTTTGGCTGCTTGTTGCATTGTTGTGCTTCTTGTGTTGCTGGTTCTCTTCTGCTGTGACTCGAAGGAGCTGATTGAGCCGAGCTGCTGGGATCAAAGCGGATCGGAATTTGATGTGAAGTGGCAGGCTACATGGATGCGCGAAAGCCAGCTCTCGACGTTGATTGGCTGTTCCCACAGCCACGCAGTACGGTTACCGAACACTCGAAAAACTGAAGAGGCTCGAACGTGCATTGTGTGTGATGTTGGGTGTTGGAGTCCCTTGTTTGGTTTCTGTCACAGTCCCTTGTGGGGTGCCTTGAAGTTGAGGAACCACACCAGTGACACAGAGAGCATATCCAGCAACTAGCAACTGGGATCATCACTCTGCTCTTGAAGAGGGGGAACGCAATCAAATCCCTTAGTGAAAGCCAAGTCACAAGGCAATCCACTCAGAACAGCCGTTCCCCCACTCGAGCCAATCCATCCCATCCGCTCATTCGTTCATTTGTTTAGCCGTCAGTCGTTCAGCCGTTCAGCCTCGATGGAGTTGCTTCCTCTTCACGGTTCCAGCACCAAACTGGAAGATTACATTCTGCAGCCCGAACTCACGTGGACCGGGGACGCCTTTGAGAAAGATCTCTGGGTGGTGGTCTCGGCGCTCGGCACCATCAGCCAAGTAGTCCGCAAGGCTGAGGCCTCGCCGATTTTCAAGAAAGGGCTCAAGCAAATCGCCTTGAAGGGCTTTGCGTTGATCCCCGGTATGGTGAACGCCCACTCCCACGCTTTCCAGCGTGGTCTTCGCGGACTTGGCGAAGTGTACCCGAAAGATAGTGAAAAAGGCAGCTTTTGGACCTGGCGAGAAGAAATGTATGGCCTTGTGGATTCCATGGATAGCAACAAGATGCTGGAGCTTACCAAGCAGTGCTTTTCCGAAATGCGTGACGCTGGTATCACCAGTGTCGGTGAATTCCACTATTTCCACCATGGCAACGATGCCAAAAAGCGCTTTGAGTATGACGAGAAAATTCTCGAAGCAGCGCGTCAAGTGGGTATTCGCCTGGTGCTCCTGAACGCCTTTTACGAGTTTGGCGGGTTCAACCGCGCACCCATGTCCAATCCACAGAAGCGCTTCAAGATCTCGAGCCATGACGAGTACTGGAACCAGATGTCAAAGCTTGAGAAGAAACTCAGTACCACTCAATCTTTGGGTGTCGTTGCCCATTCCATGCGAGCTGTTGAACTCGATGACTTGGTCAAGTTGCATCAAGAAAGCCAAAAGCGCAAACTGGTGTTCCATATGCATTTGGAGGAGCAGGTTTGGCCCTGAAGCACGTTGGATTAAACTGTGATGAAGGACCTAACGATGGAATGCAATATGTTTGTGCAGCAAAAAGAAATCGATGACTGCAAGCAAGCTAATGGTGGAAACACACCAATGCAGTTGATCCTTGAAAAGTGTAAAGTGGATGAAAAGTTCACTGCTGTTCACTGCACGTGGACGGAGCCAAAGCTCTTGAAAGAATATGTGAACAGGAAGGCCAACGTGTGCATCTGTCCACTGACAGAGGTATGTGTTATTAGTGACAAGCATGAGAAGGATGTCGTGAACACACTGATGATATTCTGTTCACGACAGGGTAACCTGGGTGATGGGTTCCCATCAATCGCGAATTGCCTTGAGCGAATTTGTCTGGGAAGCGATTGTAATGCCCGGATTGACATGTGCGAAGAAATGCGATGGCTGGAGTACGCGCACCGACTGCATCAGAGTCGTCGTGGAGTTATCTGCGATGGCATGCCAGATACCGACATGGCCAAACTGCTGTTTCGATACGCCACGACCAACGGCGCAGCGTCGCTCAACCTCAAAGTGGTAAGTTGGAATCATCCTGGAGGATAGCTTGGAGGAGTTCACCTTCTGACAATGGCAACATGAGCAGGGTGAGATCAAGCCCGGTTTTGCAGCTGATTTCGCATTGATTGATTTGAACGAAGAACAACTACGTTTCGCAACAGAATCGTCACTTCTGGCTGCCTTCGTGTTCGGTTGTAATGGCTCGAGTGTGATCAAGGCAACAAGTGTGAATGGCTTGTGGAGGGAAACACAAAAACACATAGTCAAGGCCACCAAACTTGCAGATATCGCGCCACTTCCAGCTGCAGTTCAGGCTGAGATAGCAGCAGCTGCCAAACTGGCTGATCCAACAAGCAATGATGTGGTCGCATTGACTTGCGGGTTGATGAACATCCAGTCCTCTTCTGGAGATGAAGCCAGTGCAGGGCAAGCCATTCAGAAGTGGCTTACAGCTCGCGGGTGGAGAGTTGAAGCGCAACGAGTGCCTCCTCAACCTGACGCTGCGGTGCAAAAAGAACGTTTCAACATCTACGCGAGTCCGACTGGAACGAAGACTCCAAGACTATTGTTCAACTCACACATGGACACTGTTCCGCCGTTTCTTCCTGCACGCATCGATGATGTGAAGATTTATGGACGTGGTTCTTGCGATGCCAAGGGCCAAGTGGCAGCACAAATGCTGGCAGCCGAACGACTTGCCAAGGAAGGATTTGAGAACGATGTCGCCGTGCTTTTCGTGGTGTCAGAGGAGACAGATCACAGTGGCATGAAGAAAGCCAATGAGTTGGGTCTCAAACCGCAGCACTTGATCGTTGGAGAACCCACTGGTATGAAAATGGTGAAATTGCAGAAAGGTGTGCTCAAGGTCCGTTTGGTGAGCAAAGGAGTCGCGGCACACAGTGGTTACCCTCATCTCGGTGAATCTGCGATTGATCCACTCATTGAGGTACTCCACGACCTAAACACTGAGCAATGGCCAAGTTCGGAAGAGCTAGGTTCCACCACATTGAATATTGGCACGATCTCTGGTGGCCAGGCAGCCAACGCACTTGCCGAAAGCGCTTCTGCAATGCTCATGTTCCGATTAACCGTGGAGCCAGACACGATTCTCAAGCGGGTGGAGGAGATTGTTGGTAAGCGTTGTGAAGTGGAACTCTACACCAGCAACGCTCCGGTGCATCTCTCTGTTGTGCCGGGGTATCCAACAGACGTGGCTTCTTTCAACACGGACATTCCCTATTTCAAGTTTGATGGCAAGGCGTATTTGTTTGGCGCTGGTTTCATCACAGATGCCCACTGTTCTCGTGAATACATCAACCTGAAGGACTTGCGCCAGCTGGTTACCTTGTACCACGAGGTTGGTAAGAAGCTGCTGACTAAAAACAAATGAACGGAATTGACTTTTCTTGCGTTTTCGGTTGTAAGTTTTGCTTCTTAAATACTTTACGATCTGTCTGTTGTACTCACTTGGAAATGGGGAAAAAAGAGAAAAACGATAAGTCGTCTCGGCTACAACCACTATCATAGTTCTATCGACGCTAAACGCATGGGGAACACCCAAAACAGTTTGCTTGGAGGAATCGGACACTTTCAATTCCAGAATTCCGAGTAATTCTCAGTTGGGATTGCACGAACTGCACGAAGGACCAGCATCTCGGCACGTGATGGAGCTTCCGAGGGCACGTACTTGCGATCAAAGTCTTCGGCTTCTTGCACTTGTGCTTCTTCGGCAAAACGAACACGCGTTAAACGCGTTTCTTGTGTGGTTGATGTGGTGGTGGTAGCAGTTTCGCTCGAGTCACAAGTGCTGCCAGCAGTGGCATTAAGTTTCTGCAAAAGAGTCTGCCGACGACGCATCGCAACGGATTCGGCAGCTCGTTCGATTTTCTCCAGCACTTGCAGTGCGCGGTCCCATTGGTTCTGAAAGACCAAGTTCATGGCGTGCTGACTGGATTGTTGTAGGAACATCAGCGCCTTGCGCATGTTGGCCACGGGTGCGTGGACTTGTTCTTGCAAATACGAGATGCGCGGACGCTTGTAGGGATACACTTCTTCAGGGCCACTGCACACGGTTTCTTCGCGCATGCGTTTAAAGCAGACAGGTACGACACAGGACGCCATCGGACTGGATGAGAAGGAGGAATACGCTGAGTTGTTGTGCGTGAGGAAGGAGACGTTGTCAAGCCAACTCCAGTTGGGAAGTGATGGCAAAATCTGACTGAGCCAGCAGCCACTGACCCGATAACCCAGCCACAGGCACAGACACTGGCACTGGGGCACTATCTCTTGGCCTTGACTCGCTCTCTCGCGCTCGCTCTCTTTCTCTCTGGAAGCAAACGCCAGCGCCCCAGCCAACACGCCATCCGTCGCTGCTGTCTCACTTGCCACACCATGTGGTTTGAATGGCCCACCAGCTGGTTTTGGGTTTTTGGAGCCAAGGGTGACAACCCCCAGCCATACAGATCGCAAGTGTAAACCCAACCCAGGAAAACAATCCACCATGACCTTGCCCATTCTCAACCCAGAGCCCTGAATTGCTTGGATGCTTTGATACCTAACACCACAACATCCAGCACTAATCCAGCAAAAAAGCCACCAGCACGCCTAAACCACATGCCACATACAATCTAAAGTCCCCACAACAGCGAAAGGGGTGAACTTCACACGACATAGACGTTCCGATAAAGTGCGTCTCCATCACTGCCAAGCTTTCAGAGGTCTTTTGCGATGGATTTCTTTGAAGAGAGGCGTTTGCTATCGAGTGTCAGCCAACAGCAGAAACGCCCAAAGCTGAATTCCTTGAACTTTGGTGGAAGGGGATGCAACCCGATGGGAGAATAAGGCTGTTTGTGGTATGTTACGTACTGAACTTGGCCTCAACACTGGAATTCGGTGACTTTGTGGAGGTCCGAAAAAGATAAATCCATGCGAAGCCACCAAGAAAGAGGCGCGAAGGCCCGCCACACTGTCACTTGCAACCTGCGCACCAGAGAACTGACCAGGAACCTTGCGTTCGGGTGCCGTAGAATCCAGTGCAAAGCGCACAAAGCAGGAGCGTCGCACTTTATCGCACCGTTTTGGTTTTCATCAAGGACGTACTTAAAATCGCACTTTAATGAGTTTCGTTCTGTGAGTTCCGCGCCAGATGTGAGGAACCAATCAGGAATTCCTTGAAGAGACGCAACTGAACAAAGTGACAACCGGCATGAGTTGGCCGTCCCATCTGTTGGCGACATCGTCTACCGCACGCCACTTTTGAGACCACTTTGGTTCATGTCTTTGACGTGAGTCACCAGAGTCACCCGCCGCTTTCACCAGCTGCGCCACGAAGCCACTGAGCAGACACTCACTGGTGACAAGTGGCGCACTCCACCAGATAGAGGAGCCAAGCATTCAAAACTCAGTTTCCACCTGCGTCCGACGCCACATGTGGCGTCACCCGCATCAGAGCCAGCCAGATGGATGGTCATGCACAACCAACACAAAATCACGTCTCCAATTGGGCGATGAGTCCCTGGAACAATCCATTCCACCCATTACAGGTGCCAAAGAGCGCCTCCGCACCAGGTCTTGACCAGACTGGTTCTGGTACCACACCGGTCTTCACATAGGAGATGGACTACCATCTTCCAAGATAAGAAAGACATGGGCACATGCTGGATCAGCTCGCTCGATCAGTGGCACCGATTCTCTTGACAAAAGAGACAGACCATCGGAATCGATGGCGATACACTTAGGCCTGCCCTCCGCGGGCGGAGCGGACAATGCGCGGCTGAACTTTAGTCGTTTGACAAGAGTGGGTCTTCAAGCTGGTTCTATTTGACACAGTCACAGCATCAAGGGCAACAATCATGCCGCAATTGCGCATCGATTTGGATCATTCTTCTGTGCCAGCTGGTGGTTCAAAGATCGCATCAACAACGTAACGACCATCCAGATCTAGCAGTTGCCTCGTGATGTTGTACACAAATCGATGTCTGCTACACCAGCACATATGTGATGATGATCCTGGAATTCGCCGACGACGTCCGTGACTTTGTCAACTTGTTGATGATGCAGCTAGGATTCAGATCGACCGTCTCATTGCGTTGTGTGTGTGGATGTTGAAGTAATTGCTGCTGACAGAACGAGATGTTTTTTCAAGGTTGAAGACTCTGATTCTGAACCACTTCATTGATGCTGGAAATTGAAGAAGGAACTGCTACAAGAAGACTAATGGTAACAAGCACAAGCTCCCTTTGACTCATTCCACTCGACTGGACGATTGGACGGCACTGTATCAAGACTAGCACACACCAAAAACGGCAACTGCAGCCAATCCCCCTGCTGTTGCTGCTTCGCACTCATACTCGCGACTGCTTGCTCTTCCATGCTGGGTGGATCTGTTCGTGGTGATTCGTTGGCAAAAGACAAACTCACAGGGTTTGCTTGCTTGCTGGATCAGCATGCGGATTTGCTCCATTGACAAATAGCGGACACGATCGCCGCCGACACTGACCAGCTCGAACGATGTGTTAATTCCTTCCGCTCGCAGACTCTCGCCGGCTTCCTGCACAAACACCGGCGAGGGAGTCGAAGTGAACTCGAAAGGGATTCCTTGGCTGATCTCGTGACACTTTTTCAATTTCGCCATCATGACCTCAAAGTTGGCGTCTGTGATCTCCTGGTTCAGGGCGCGTTGCAATATAAAGCCGACACTGACGTCGTTTCGGGAGCTTTTGGTCACGACCACTCGTTTGGACGCGTCATCCACTCCAAACGTGATGCCCAGAGGCTCGTGATTCCACACCACCATGGTCTTCTTGGGCGCCTTGTTGGCGCGCGCCAGTTTGAGACCCAAATGGTCTTTTCCACCCCACGAAAAGCGCACAACTGAAGGAGCAGCGGAGGAAGATGTGGTCGCAGCAAACGATTCTTGCTTGCCGCTAGCCGACTGAGGGCTGGTGATGGCTGTATTCGAATCAGAGGTCATGGCTAGCGCTTGGTCGTGGTCGCGCTGGTTCTCACTCGGCTGTCGCCCATTCGCGCGCCAAATGGAAAGCATCGGCTTCTTCATCGCTCGCTGCTGGGCGTTTGTCGGAGTTGTCCGTTTCTCTCCGGATTCCTCAGCTGTACACTCACTGCAATTCAATTCAATTCCATGGACCAGTTTTGAATTGAAGATCCAACTGGTGTGGCACTGGTGTAGTGGGCCACAAACCTTCGATCACTCTTTGATTGACCCGCATCACCTCCAGGCATCTTCGGAATTCCTCAGCGCAACATGAAAGTGGTGGCGTCTTCTTCCTCTTCTTCGATCGCGGCGCTTTGTGGCGCCGTTGTAGTGGTGGCTGGCACTAGTGTGGCACTTTATCAGCTGAACAAGCGAAATGCAAGACGCAAGCTGCAGAAGTTTCCCATGAAGCGCACACCGTTGAATCGCAAAGCGCTAAAGGACCTGCCACCACTCAAAAACGATCTCTTGCTGCGCGCGCTGCGAGGCGACAAGACCGAGCGCGTGCCGGTCTGGTGCATGCGCCAAGCGGGAAGGTGAGCAATCCAATTTCTTCAGTACCGTTATGTGAATCCATGTGTTGACGGCATTTTCTGGGGGGGGGGGATGGTGATGGATAGGCATTTGCCCGAATTCCGTGAGCTCCGCAACGCCGGCTACGACTTCTTCACTGTGAGAAGTTCCCTCCATGTTCAACTGTGCCAATAGGAATCTGACAGCCCTTGTTGGTGTGTTGACAGATGTGTCAAGTACCTGAACTCGCCGTCGAAGTGAGTCTGCAGCCTTTGCGACGCTACGGAACCGACGCTGTCATCATTTTCTCGGACATTTTGGTCATTCCGCAGGTTGGTGCGCAGATGATCGGAAAAAGTCTTCTTCTTTCTCTTTTGGATGTGGTTGTGACCTTTGTGGCACCGCCAGGCGATGGGTATGGAGGTCAAGATGGTGTCTGGCGTTGGTCCCGTACTGCCTGCGCCAATTCGAGATGCTTCGGACCTTGACAACTTGAACTTGCGACCAGACATTGATCAAACGCTTGGGTACGTGCTTGATGCACTCAACCTCGCGCGTCAAGAGCTTAATGGCGAAGTACCGCTGATTGGCTTCTGCGGAGGACCGTTGACGCTGCTCTGCTACATGATTGAAGGCGGTGGCAGTCGTACCAAGGCCAAATTCAAGACCTTTCTCTATGAAGTGAGTACCTTTGCTCGTCAAGACACTAGTAGGCAAATCGCTCCATTCTGACCGGTGTCAACTCGGTGATAGCAATCGGAAACAGCTCATAAGCTGCTGCAGGCCCTCACCGACATCTGTGCCGACTTTTTGATCGCACAACAGCAAGCAGGCGCCCAGGCGCTGCAGGTGTTTGAGAGTGTGGCAGCTGAAGCGGTAACCCAGAGCCATTTCTTTGAGTTTGCCTTCCCGTATCTCGCACAAATCGCGACCAGAGTGAAAGCTGCTGCACCTTCGACGCCTTTGGTCTGCTTCTCGAAAGGAACTCCATACGCATACCAGTCTCTAGCAACCACTCCGTACGATTGTCTTGGTCTCGACTGGCAAGCGGATCCCTGCGTTGTGCGCAAGCAGGTCAAGCAATCCGTGTCACTGCAGGGCAACTTGGATTCCAGTGTCATCTATGCGTCGACCGAGATCATTCGCGCAGAGGTGAGCTGTTTGAAAGATGGGTTGTTGGCCCCGAAAACGTGCGCTGGTGCATCGAGGAACTGACTCATCAACCGACTGTCTGCGTGCCTGAAGGTCAAGAAAATGCTTCAAGCCTTTGGTACCCAAGGCTACGTGGCAAATCTCGGCCACGGATGCTTTCCGGATATGAAGCCTGAGCACGTGGATGCCTTCGTCAAGAGTGTGCAAGAATTGTCGCTGGAGATGAATTCCAACGCTCTGTGACCTTGCTGAAGCCGTTGGCAACCCCGTGGAGGAAAAGAGAATGAGGGTGGGAGTGGGAGAAATGGAAGATGATGGCAAGGGACCATTTTTGACGTGACGTAAATCGCGTTTTGGCAGAGCAAAAGACGGAATACCATACCCATTTGGTATCTTTGTTGAACACCTCAACAGAGCGCACAAAAGCACAAGAGAAAACGACCCGATTCTTGAGGAGCTGGAGCTGTTTACTTGGTGGAGTAGAACGAGGTGCAATTTGTTGTCATGTGCGCCTCAACAGAAAAGAATCCAGTTGAACAGCTTTCCAAAACACCAGCTGGAAAGCTTGCCGCCATCTACAGAACTGGATTTCTGCAAGTAAAAACTCTGGCTTATCGTTGTCTCACTGCTGTCATTGCCCTGCTCTGAGCACCATGAGCTGTTTGGGTCACTTCTACAATGTGACTACAGTATTTGCTATCCTGAAATGATCCTATGATCAAACAACATGGAACAATGGATTACGACGCGCACTTGCAGCTCTTTTACGGCATAGGCAGCACACAACATTCAACCCAACTCAGACCAAAGCCATTCACCAACGAAATCAGCCACTATGGTGTTGCGTGATGTGTGTCGCCCAAGGCACAAGAGAATGTTGTATGGTTGGCCCACCACATGGCTGTGACCAAGGTTTTATTCTGTTCATAGTCAGGTGGCCAGCCCTTGCAGAAGTATTGGTGAGTGAGTTTTCTCTTTGTTTGGCCATCAGGTCTTGTTCTGTTGAACCAGCTGTTTTGGCATTTTGAAATGGGATGCAGGTCCCAACCCAAAGTATTCTTGAGTTCTTGCTTCATCATCAGTTGAGTTGCTAGCTCGAAACCCACAAGCATGAGACTTGAGGCGACTTCATTGGTTTGCATCACATTGATGTGGGCAGCTTTGAGTGTGCTGACAAACGCGACCGACTTTTCTGCTCTTCCAGCGGCACGCGACTTGTCGACAGTGAGTCCAGAGCATGACAACACTTCACAGCCCACGACCTCAAGTCCCAATAGCACCCAACAGCCTTCTTCGATGTCTCCTTCCCCATCGCCATCACCAGCTACAACCGCGTCATCAACCTTCGAGCCCAACGTGACCCGACTCGACCAAACACATGCACCCAATGTGACTGGAAATGTGACGAATAACACCAACATCCCCACAGCACCAGTGAATTCCACTGCTGCACCAGCCAATGCCACCACTGCCCCAGTGAATGCCACCACAGCACCAGCGAATGCAACCACTGCACCAACGAATGCCACCACAAAGCCAACCACCAACTCGTCTTCCAACTCTATCATCCACTGGCCCACACGCATTCGTCTCTATGGGATCGACTACAATCCTCGCATTGCAGGTCCTTCAGCACCACAAGCGCAGCAGTGCAAATCCCGACAACAGATCCAACAGGACATGCAGATCCTCAGGAAAGTGGCCGACCGTGTGCGCATTCACAGCCTCTTGGACTGCGCTCAAGCCAAGGAAGTGCTACCAGCAGCGAAACAGGCAGGTCTCCAGGTGCATTTGGGCATGTCCACGAGCTCCCACCATGAACAAATTGAAGCCGAGATGCAGGAGCTCGAAAAACTGTTGGCGAGTGACCTCATTGATCCCAACGTTATTGGGTTGAACGTTGGTAGCGAAGCCATCTACCGCAACAGGCTCAATGCAGACCAGGCCATCGTGCAACTGAAAGAAGTTCAGTCGTTGTTACGCAACAAAAGCGTGTCGCTTCCCGTGACAATCGCGGAGCCAGGAGCCATCTACGGTGCTCAGACCCAGCTAATCGAGGCTGTGGACTACGTCATGTACAACGATTTCCCATTTTGGGCCCAGAAAAGTATCGACAATGCAGCTTCTTCCATGGTCAACACCTTCAACAAAGCCAGCAGTATCATCAAGAGTCAGTTTCCAGGCAAACCAGTGGTGATTGGGGAGACCGGGTGGAGCTCACAGGGCAACAGCGAGGCATCAGAGCGCGATCAAGTGCAGTATTTCAAAGACTTGTACGAGTTGGCCAGTCAGAGTCACGGAGAGCTGCCTTACTACTGGTTCACGGCATTTGACTCGACGTGGCATACCGAGTCGGTTGTCGAGGACCATTTTGGGCTATTCGACGCCGATGGGCAACTCAAGCGAGCCTTTCGAGATGTGGTGCTTTTGCAATGAACGCCAAAGAGAAAGAGAGCATGAGTGCACCAAACACTATAGTACACCAGTCAGTCAGTCAGTTTGTCAATTCTATTTCGTCCGCCCCCCAAAAGCAAGAGAGAGCCAATTAACACTGAAAAAAGAAGCTGTCCAACGCTCCTCCCCAACAGCGCCATTTCTTGACTTTTCTTGACGGATTCGCTTTCTTTCCATTTCGATAGGACACGGTCGTTCGGTTTTGGCAGGGAGATTCCCTATCTGCGACACGAAATGGCTTCAGTGCACAGTTTGTCAGGCGCTGATTGGTCGATTTGTTAAATACATGGATTTGATTGGCTAAAACCCCGTCTTCAAGCCAGCCCTTGCACCTGCGCCAGAGAAGGTTTCCGAACGACAAGACGCATCTGAATCAGAGGTTTTCCCCATCATCTGGGTTTTGCTACAGCTCAACCACATTTGTAAGAAGAAGTCAACCAGAACAAGTCACCAACCATGGCGGACGAGTGTGAGATGTGCGAATGCTTCATGTGCGGCGCGCTCTGCGCCGCCTGCTGTGCCTCCGCCGCCGCCGACGGCAGTTCGCGACGGGACCACCATCACCATCACTGCGACACCACGACCACCGCCTACGTCCAACCCGTCGCGGTGCAGGCCCAACCAGTGTACATGCAGGACCAGCCGTATGGGCAGTACCCGCAACAGGCGCAAGCGTACCCTCATTCGACCGCAAATGCGCCAACATTTGTCGAGGCTCAAGCGTACCCGGCGCCAGCTCCGGCCCAGGCTTATCCAGCATACCCCCCGCAACACCAACAGCAATACCAGCAGCCTTATCCACCGCCGCCTCAGCAATCCGGTGGATATCCGGCCCAGCAACAACAACCGCAACAACAAGGAGGCTATCCTGGATATGCCCAACCGTACCCCGTTCAACCACAGCAACACCAACAACAGCAGCAGCAGTATCCTGGCAAAGTGTGAGGGTCGTTGGCTGTCGTAGAATCCGTAAAGACTCGTGATGTCAGCGCGTGGAAAGGCAGGCGACTGACTGATCGTAAGGTTCCCATCTCGTCAAATCCAGTTCAAATGCTCCAATTCAATAGCTTGTCGTGTTAATCTCGTTAGGACTCTTGAGTAGGATTCTTTCTATTGCGTCTGGATCAATCCACGAGTCCATGGGTCCATGTATCAATGCGCCATGACATGGAACGCGTCGTTCACCCGCGTTGCCTTGGTTCGCAACGCGACGTCAATGAGCTTGTCAAACTCTTCCTCGGCGTGTTCATCGGACAACTCAATCATGAGACTCCTGTGGATCCATTTGATCTCTTTCTCGCTGCTCAACTCGGGGATCCCACAGCTCAACGCCAACACAAACAGCGCGATCAGCAGGTTCGAGTTGGCGCGTAAAACCTGAAAGGCTTGGCGCGCCAGTGAGCGGAATCGCTGGTAGTCCTCGCTGTCGGTGCCACCCATGACGTACAGCATGGCCGGCGTGAACACAAATGGCGCGCGTTCGCGTTTGACTCCGAATTTCTTCTTGAAATTGCCCAGAAAATGCCCGAAATCAATGTGAAACAGTTTCCCGCAGCGCTGCAACATCAGATTGTCGTTGTGGCGGTCGCCGATGCCCAGAACATACGTCGCTACGCAATAGCCTGCGCAGGATCGCACAAAGTTGTTCAATAGCTCTTCTTCCTGTTTCTTGGACCGTGGCGACAACGGCGGCGACACATTGGCACTTGTGTTAATCGGAGTTGAAGCGCCGCTAGTCGGAGAACTCGGTGCATTGATTGATGATGCCGGCGCGGCTGGTGGCGGGGATGGAACGGACTGTGAAGTTGCTGCTGGAGGGGACACTGCGGGAGATGACGAATAATCCAGTTCGTCATCGCTGCCAAAAGACGCAGCCTGGTGGATTCTCCTTGGAGATTTTGGGATCCGTTGATGCGGCTGGGAAGGATCTGGTTGCATGATGAGCCAGTCATGCAACACTGATTTGTCCATGAGAGCGATCCGTGCCGCGACCAGCTTTCTTCCGATGCTGGTGAAAGATTTGCCCTGGCGTTTGTACACCAGTCCCGCCAGTGTGTCCGCGTCTTCCACGACTTCGATTAGGCCCAATTCATCCCCCGTCGCAATACACGCGTACGGCGTCAGACACAAATCCAATCCGGCTTCGCGCCACAGATCGTCCATGACCCGAAGAAGCTGCAGCACCAGCTGGTCCTGACGCAGATCGTCGCCGCACTTGAAGATCACGGCGACGTTTTTGTGGCTGGCTTTGGCGTTGGTCAAATGCAGCAGTAGCGGCTTTTTTTTGGACTCCATCACGCGGCACTTCTCGACAATCACTTGCTCGCAAAAGACACGGGGATGCAGCGGCAATTGGAACGTGCCCGGAAGCACCACCTGGCCAAGCAGTTCGTGGAGCTTCTGCTTGCGGCTCTTGGAATTGGGCTCTTTCTTGACATCCAATGCGATAGCTTCCAGGCGCTTCATGACAAACACGGACTCGCGGATCTCGAGTTTGTAGCTGCCGCACAGCTGCAGATATTGGTTCATGAACAACACAAAGCGCTCGACGGTCTCGTCCTGGTGCGCTTCGGCCTTGAGAAACCAGTACAACGAGTACCCGATCTCCGCCGGGTTGCTGAGCCCGCGCATCAGCAAAAAGCGAGATAGCGCCGAGTCGTGATAACGTTCGTTCTTGAGCGCCTGCACCAGCTGCAGCAAATACAATCGAAGCCGATAGTCGGGCAGCGAATGCATGCACCGCACAGCGTAGGCGCGCACTTTTGGATCGGGATACAACGGACTGAGCATCTGCAAAGCCTGCAGACACGACGGTTGGCGCCATAGCAGCAGCAATCGGTACGCTTCCATCACTTTGACATGTTGGCTCCAGTCCACACAAAGCAGAAACGCAGGCAACAGTGCCGCGTCGTCCACGAGATGCTGACGATTGGTCCAGATGAACTCTTTCTGTTCCTTGGTCAGCTCAACCAGCGGATCAACTTTGAGGCTGTGCAGCAACGGCTTTTGGGGTGCCAGCACCGCAGAATTTGACACACCGTGCTGTGGCGGCGGTTGCAGCGTCGGACGTGTCTTGAGCTGATACGTTTCGGCGTATTCTTTGGCCATTCGCTGCTGAAGCGACGGATCGGTCGCGAAGATGGAGGCTCGAAAGCGAAAGTCTTTCTTTCTCTTGAGCGACGAGAACTCGTAGCCCTCGGACGTGACACTAGGGTGGCGACAGATCAGTTCCATCTCGAGCGTACCGACGTGGGACGCTCGTTTCGAGGTGAGACGCTTGGTGCAGTTCTCAATGGCGAGCGCCGTTACCTGGTTGACGTCCGAGTTGCAGACGTTTAACGTCAGTTTGCCAAAGCGCAGTTTGTGACCAAAATCAAACAGATGAAAGCCCGTCCAGCCGACGATTCTGCCGCGTTTGGTCACAAAGTGCACCAACAGATGCGCACCGTGGGGCAAGTCATCCAGTCCGATGCCGATACTCTCCAACTCGTCAAATCTCCACTTGCGTCGAGTCGGCTGGTCGGAGCCTAACGCCGAAGCTGCCGAAAAGCGAAAGCTGAGCATGCTTTTGCCCAAAACTACTTGCACTTTGGCATGCGAAAGCTTTTCGCTGCAATCGATCACCAGCGACGACATGAGCAGCGAGAGAGGAACCAGCGCGTCCGGGATTGACGGACGCTGTGGCGCAGGAAGTATTTCCACCACTTCGACTGAAGCTTCCGCTGATTCTTCGTCTTGGTGCTGGTCCTGGCGCGCCGTCTTTTCGTTGTGCTCGTGTTCGTGTTCGTGACTGGGTTTTGGATCAAACAGAAAGAACTTTTCGTAATGGAAAAAAAGGTAGCGCCCGAGCGCTTTGGTGGCGAATTCCAGAATCTGGGCGTCGTTTTCACCGAGCGCCGATACCATTCGACGCGACACGCGACTGTGGGCAAGCGATGGAGTTGCTGCATCCGACGAGATGGAAGACGACCCAGTGTCTCGGAACCCAACTGGTACTGGCGGTGGACTGCCATTGCCATCATCTGCCACTGCTGCTCCTATCAGTTCATGTTGAACGGCTTCTCTGGCCTTTCTCATTGAAGGTGATAGAGGTACCACAGAGGCTGCTGCCGCTCCATTAGCTGCTGTGGTTGCCGACACGACAATCTCCAACAGCCCGACGATGCGTGCGGCGCCGTTACTTGGCATTCGATTCGCCGCAAACTCAAAAAACGGAGCCGCGAGCACCACGTCATCGGTTGCATACTTTTCGTCTTTTGGCGTCGGCGAAAACTGCAGCAGCGCCGACTCCCACACGCAAAAGGGGCTTCGTCGGTCGAGAATACGATCAATCAGAGATCCCGTAACGATTTCACTGGTGCTACAGCTGGTCGAAGCGTTGACGTTGGCAGGAGTTTCACTTGAGAACTACAGCAACAACCATACAGACAAACGATCTCAGCCAACAGGACTGAATGCATCGCCAACATTGCAGACAGCGAGAACCACAGAACCTTGAGCATTCCGCTTCGCGTGGCCTCGTCCACAAGGTAGATGCACATTTTGCGAGCGCCAAAGGCATGGAGAAGAGTTGTTTTGACGAATTCCAATGTGTGATCCAGCTCGTACTCTGGCGACAAATGCAGCAAAAGCTCTTTCGAATAGCTTTTGATGGTTGTTCGCGCGATTCCTGGTGTTTTGGTTGGCGATGGACTGTGGTTGCCAGTGTTCTCTGCTGCGACGTTGCGCTCTGTGGCAAACGCAAACTGCAGCGACCAAAAGCGAAAGCTCTCACCCTGTTTTCCACCGTAGAAAAAAAGCACATGTATCAGCTGGTGGTTCGCACGTGGTAAGAGCCCATGGCACTGCTCTACCTCGTCATTTCCGCCAGAAAGTTCCGTCTTGTCGTTGAGGATCGCTTGCAGCGTGTCTTCACTCAGTTTGGCGATGACACTGAGCGGAATGGAGAGACACTGCACGACTTCGGTGGCAATCACTTTGAGGTTGGAGGTCGGCTGGGTCACAAAGTAGTCTCCGATGCCCAGTCTTGCATCAGGACACACCTCCACATGACGAAGCGCATCGTTGTCGGCCTGTTCGTCCACTTGGATGAGATTGCCACTTAGCACGATGAAGAGCTTCTGGTGGTGCAGGCCTTCGCCGGGCTCCGACTTGAGCAAAATGTTTTCTCCCGGTCGCAACTGAACCGTGGTGCTCGCTTGAACCAACTCGCGGATGGCATCATTAGATAGCGAGTTGAAAAACGGAATGCTGCATATCAGCGACGTTGGCTTCCAGAATACAAGAGGAAAGCGTAAGAAGACAAAGCGTTATCCCCAAGATGGCCACTGGAAGTCTAGCGGATGGCAAGATGGGTACCGTGATGCGCTGTTGTCGCTCCTGGATCTCGTTTTTCGTGCGGTTGTTGACCTGCACGTTCATGTCTTTCATGAACATGAGTTGCCGAAACGCTAGTTTCCATCGGTTTTCCTTGACTTCTGCAGTCGGTGCTTTGGTGGGTTTGGACGAAACGGCGTCTTTGTCGTCCCCCATGGACGGCGAAGAGTTTTGTTTCACCAGCGCCGGCGCGCGCACATCGCTCGTGATCTCCATGTCGTCGATGCTTCGACGCTTGACTTGCGGTTCCTCCATGCGAACAAGGGCGCAGACGTCGTTTCAAGATCAAAGCGGAATTAAGCGGAGCGGCTACCACCCTGGAGAATCAGATGCAGGAGCCATAAACATGCTACTCGTACTTGAAAGGAGCTCGACGGTAGTGCCCGCCTTGCCCTTCATCAGATTCTCTTGGTTGGGATAGATTGAGATTGGGATCCAGAGGGACGATGGGGTTCAAGTCGCCGCTTGTGAGTCTGGGGGTCGACGCGTGGACGGGCAAACCGTATGATCTCTGCTCCAGAAAGGTGCGTGGCACTTGATGCAACTCCACGCCGTGATCTGGTTGTTTTTGCGCATTCAAACGTGATTTTCCTATCCAACCAGTCGCTGGTCTCGTTAACGGCAATCCTACTGCTGATTCTGCTCATGGCATCGGAGCGGCTCGTGTTCAAGATGATGGTCGATCGCATGGAGTCCTATCGGTGCTTTTACGAAACTTTCTTTCTGGATTTGGCGTGGTGCACTCATTCATGTGTTGTTGTGCGATGGGAGGGCAGCTACTTTCTGTGTCAGCTCATGACGTTTCTGTATATTCCGCCGCTCTTTTGCATCGTCGGCTATCGATCAACGCAAGACGTGAGGTCTACAGAGAATGAGAAAGAGTTGATGGCTGCTTAGACGCCATTTCTATTACTGTGCACAGGATTTCATCGAAGAAGAAGTGACCGAATTCCCCAAAATCCGCTTCTTCGTGATGGGAATGCTGGATCTCTTGCAGGTGGGCGCAAGAAAACGGAATGTTCCTGCCTATTGAGCTCATCTCTTACTTGAATGTTTGACCAATTGCACCGCAGTCGATGCTCATGTTCCTGGCAGGAGGCAAAACACCGCCATCGCTCACGGTGCTGCTCATGCAGGCATCCATTCCAGCGTCGGCCTGCTTTTCATTTCTCTTCTTCCGCACGAGGTGGGGTGGGCGCAAGAACACGTCTGCTATTGGTATCTTTGATCAGAGCCAAACTGACTACCGGTGGCGACCCTGGACAGATACTCGGGCATTCAAGTGATTGGTCTCAGTGCTATCGCCTGTGGGCTGGTGGTATCGCTGCTTCCGTCCGTTGAAGAGTACGCAAGCGCTTTGGATTTTGGCTTGTTGTCTGCTTTGGATTTGAAGGGATTCTCATAGAACTGCTGCGAATGGCTGCGTGATCTTCAGCTTTGACGGAGACGACTGGGAAGCCACCGAAAGCGCGTGGAATTCGCTGTTTTATCTCCTCGCAGCGGTTCCTGGCGCGTTGTCCATGTTGTACAAAGAGAAAGCGATCCAGGAGCAGCCGATGGACATGGTGTACCTCAACGCGTGGGTCTCGGTGTTTCAGCTTGTGGGTGGACTTGTGATAGCGCCGATTGTCTTTGACGTCAAGGTTTGTTCTGATCAACACTGGCTGGTGTCTCTCTCTAGAGTTTCGATGTTGACCAGACAACTCGTCTGTGATTGTGATGCTTCAGTTTCTGCATTTGAATCAGCGTTTGAGTGGCCTCGAATGCCTTGTGAATGGCAAAAGTGAAGTCGAGACGGACCAATGCCAAGTGAGCAACAGTTGTCCAGCTGGGCGATTGAGTGGAGCAGTGTCTGAATTGTTTCGGTGGTGTGATGCGCACCGCAGTTTGGCATTTTGTTGCTTCTCGGGTACATCGGGTGCAACGTTGCCATGAACTTTGTGATCCTCTTTGTGATCCGAATGACCAGCGTCAACGTGATGTATCGCACGGCGATGATCGGCACCGTCTGTGCGTTTTTTCTGTTGGAAGCGTACGAATTGGATTCGTCCTTCCGTACTTTTATGTTTTCCAGCGTGAGTGTCTTTGGATGCCACCCAAAATCGTTGCGGGCAGAATGGTCTGAACGCTGGTGTATTGCAGACTTTTCCTCCTCCGTACATCACCGATCTGTTATCCTGTGTGATTATCTTCGTCGGCACCTTTCTCTTCCACTGGGATCAGGTAAGCAGCTCGCTTGACGCGGATGACACGGACCAACATGTGCGCATTAACACAACCACGGAAATGGCATGACAGGATCCGGACGTTGAAGCTATCACTGCATCCGCGGAAGATCGTGAGGCTGCTTCTCTTCTCAATGGAGTCGACGAATACGGCCTCCGTTACACATAGATTTCCTCCATGGAACAAGCCGTCATTCGTTGTCGATTCAAGTGTCTTTCCGAATCAGGAACGCCATCAGAAAAGCAACCTTCGTGAACCAGTCCAATTCTTCTCGTGGCATGCTGTGGTGCACGTTGTCTCTTTGTGTGTGAGGTTCAGTTCGTGGCACATGTCGTGGAGCTCCTGCTAGATAGCGTCGCGTCTTCCCTACTTGACTCAAGTGCAAATTGATGGGAATGGCTCCAACCTGATGTTTCGGTTTTGATTTTGCGTGTCAAGAGTGTAATTTAGAGAAGCAAAAGACTCGTGTTAAAGCCATTCAGTCGCTTCGTGTCGTCTTGTTCATCACTCGCAGCATCTCTTCATTTCGGCATGGCAGGTCTTGGATCGCATTCTCTCTTTGGAAGCGTTTCTGGTGTCGTTACAGATCGCTTTGGGAGAGCTGTTGACCGCTCCACGCATTCATTCACCTCGCGACTCTTGAAGAGCGACAGAGGACCCGCAACAAACCCACAGTGGCACCATGTCGCTCGTCAAGCAGACGGTGTCGAGACTTGCCAAGACGAAAAAGCCGCTTTCGGACATGCACCAACTGCAACGCGCGGTGATGGAACTGCAAAAAGAATCAGCCGACCAGCTCATGCTGGAAGTGGAGTCCCAGGCGACGTTTGAGTACCTCACGAGCCAGATCAAGGCGTTGAAAAGCGCGTTTGAGACGCTTTCAGAAGTGCTCATGAACGAAATCGATGGATTGCGCAAAGAAACCCATCGAAAAATCAGCGAAATCGATGCCGAAGTGGCGCGCCAGCACGAGTTTCAAAAGGCCACAAACGCTGAAGTGGCGCAACTCAAGCGTACGTTCGAGATCTGGTCCATGAAAGAGCGAGATTGGGCCAAAGACAATGAGATCCTCAAGGCGTCCCATACCCACAACGTCGAGTGGATGCAGCAGCTCCAACGCGACGTCATGGACACCAAAGACCGCGTGCATGAGATGAAAACCGACGTGGTCCACCGCATCACAGCCATCTGCGAGGAGACCAACAGTCTACGCGGCCACTGGCAGAAGCAGGTGGACGACATGACCGAAAGACTTGAGGAGTTCGACGACGCGGTGCAACGCCAGATCAGTGAGAGCCGAGCGCAGGCCCAGCAACGCTGTGAAGACCTGGCGTTGATGGAACAAGCACTGAGCACGATGCAAAAGCAGCAAATGCAGTTTCATTACTCCAGCGACGAGAAACTGCAGGTGTTGGCCAAGGATTCGTCGCTGGTTGGCAAGAAAATGGAGCTGTTGGAGTCCCAGAGCGGCCAGTTTCACCTTTCGATGGAGCAACTTCGCCACAAATGCAGTCAGTTGGAACAGGAGCAGCGCAAACGCATGGAGAGCATCAACCGAATGTTTCTGGTGAGTGATTTGCTGGTTGAATGGATGCCAACCAACGCAGAGAGCCAGCGAACGAATGAGGTGGACGACACAAGGTTGACGATGGAATGGTTTGGTTGTGATGCAGGTGTTTGCTGATGCATTGAATCTGTCGGTTCCTGGGATGGAAGACACGTCGATTCGATAACCAGGTGATGGATGATGCGTCGGCCTCTTGGGTCACCACGTGACAGGTTGAAAGTGTGGTAGCAACAAGCATCAGCGCGTTATTGCGGTAGGCTCCAAGTAGGAACGCGACATCTTTCCACCTTCAATGAGTTGATGGCTCCATTTCTTGCTTGTGGCTGTGTCTGTGCCTTTCAAATCATCACAGCACCAAGCGCCAAGGTGTTGCACTGCCATCCAGTCATCCCATGAGTTTTCGATGTTGATCTTTGCTCGATGCCACTTCAAACAGTACGACATTACCGCCTGCTCGAGTTTCTTTGGACATCTCTTGTGGGTTTTGCGGAAAACAAAGTTCGGCGCTGGGTTTGGCGACAACGATGCAGGTTTTCCCCGGTACTTGCGTTCTGCCAAGCGAGTTCTCGTGCATGTGGATGGGTTTTACGACGCGTTTCGAGGTGTTGAACACATCGTCCCAAAACACATAGCAGAGTGCATGCCGAGCACTTTAGCGCACAAACGCGAGCCGTTAATACACGTCGTCGAGTTCGGAGGCGAATTTTTGAGGCATATTCAAAAGATGGGGATCGCTTTCGCAGCGCTCCAGGTGTGTCGTGAGTTCTTGTCATGAAAGTGGCTTTGGCAAGTCAATCATCTTTGTCGTTGATGTACAGAGAGGTTGTGGAGATATGCCAGCAATAGATGATGGGCAAGATGGTGATTAGAGGCTGGTTTCTAGAGTTGGTTCAACGGAATGCAGAGACTGCCAATGCCAATGAGGATGGCCTTGTAGATCAGTTGCATGTCGTTTCAGATATGGACATACTTTTGCACAAAGCTGTTGTAAAGCGTTCCAAATGGACATTAGAGCTGGTTGCGTTTCTGTCGTTCCCGTCTGTATCCTCATGATCGTTGAGGAGGTTGTCTCCATCGTTGCTGCTATTCTCGTGGATCATGGCACTGCTGATTTCATGGAGCTTGTGTGTCACTGGTTCGGATAGTTCGTCCTTCACGTTTTGTACAACCAGCACCTTCATCATCTATGTTGGTTTCAAGTTCACGTGCGCGTTCTTGCTCGTCTCGACCTCCGATTAGGCTTCCTGGGCCGCTTCCGTCTCGAGATTGCCCCAATTCCCCCCACCAGTGCCGTCATTTGCTCCGCGTCCCGTGAGTCGTCGTCATCTGCGCTTTCTCGTACCACTTCAGAGCTTCCGCCGCAACCGCGCTGAGATGCTGTCAATGCGGGTCGTGCGGACATGTGAGCTCTTCTGTCCAAAAACAGGCAAATGGGGTGGTTTCGATTAAGTACGGATTGTGACATCACATCCATTGCAAACTTCAAGTTACCGTACCGTGTACCCAATCAGTTACCGGTTTTCTGGAGCGGATCTTCTGACGAGGGGCTCAAGTCAGTCAGGATAAGGAGAGGCGAGACAAGGAAGAGCAGAGCATGAGTCGCTTTCGTCTGCGCGTGTTCAACGCTCGCGAACTGGTTCAAGTGTGCAGCAAACAAGAGCTTTTCAAGTGCGGCGCCGCCCAGGACGAGATTGCTGTCATCCGAGGAAACGGCTCCTTGATCGTGGACGCGCAGGGCCGCATTGCAGCCGTCGGTACCAATGATCAAGTGGCCCAATGGCTTGTCAAGCAGCCGCAACCCGTCACGTTTGACAAAGAGCTGGATGCCAAAGAGCTCTGCATTCTTCCAGGACTCATCGATGCGCATACGCATCCGGTCTGGAGCGGAAATCGAGTGGGCGAGTTCGCTATGAAGCTCGCTGGTGCGACTTACATGGAGGTTTGTGGGAGAATCTCGTCCCTTAGCTGCTGCTTGTATCACATCTTGACGAAGTCATTGAATGGGTGGATCAGGTGCACGAGAGTGGCGGTGGCATCAACTGCTCTGTTCGTGCGACGCGAGCGAGTTCAGAGGAAGAGCTCGCCAAACTGCTCAAGCAGCGACTCGATCGTATGTTCCGTTCTGGCACGACACTCATCGAGGGCAAGAGTGGCTACGGACTGGACGCTGAGACCGAGATTAAGATGCTTTCAGTGCTACACAAGGCGAAACATCCAATCGAGATTGTTTCGAATTTTCTCGCGGGCCACGCTGTTCCAGAAGGGTCTACGGCGGCCGAACAGACCATAGATGTGGTGGAAAAACAGATCCCAGCAGTCATGGAAGCCAAGAAACAAGGTCGCATCAACCCAGAGTTCATGTGAGTGACATCCATGCGGTCTACTTTTGTTGTGAAGTGATCAGAATCAACTGACGTCACAATTGACCCAGCGATGTTTTTTGCGAAAAGGGCGTCTTTGAGTACGAGGACTCGTTGAAAATGCTCGAAGCCGGTCGCAAAGCGGGGCTCAAAGTGAATTTCCACGGCGACGAACTGCATTTGTTGCGCTCGGGTGTATTGGGCTCATTGGTGCATGCGCACGCAGTGTCGCATCTCGAGATGATTGATGACGAAGGTATCGAAGCCATGGCCAAGCACGAGCCGCCCATAGTGGCTGTACTGTTGCCCACCACCAAGTACATTCTCAACCTGCCGAATCCCCCGGCTAAAGACATGATCAAGAAGGGCGTTCCAGTGGCGCTGGGCAGCGATTTCAACCCCAATGCCCATTGCTTGTCGATGCCCATGACCATGAACATGGGCTGTGTGCTGTTTGGCATGACCATGAACCAGGCACTAGTGGCGGCCACTATCAATGCGGCGGCTTCCATGGACCGGTCCAAGTCGTATGGAAGCCTTGAAGTCGGCAAATTTGGCGATTTCATCGCGCTGAAGGCGTCCCAATGGGAGCAGCTCATCTACGAAATGGTCGACCCGCCCATCGAATGGGTCGTCAAGAAAGGAGAATTGTTTGCTGGTGGGAATCATTGAACAGGGGGGCTCATTTCCGCAAGACTCTGATGCCGTTGGCGTCTAATTTTGTAATAAACGGCTTTTCCTTTGGAGCATTGGGTCTGTGGGTATGAGACCCGAAGGTGTGTCCACCATGCAGCAAGAGCCGCCACTTCCGCAGCGCATTCGACGTCGACGAGAGCGACGCGAAGTGACGTCGTTGCAGCCCATCGGTAGACAGGAAAAACCAAAGGAGTGCGAGCTGGAAGTGACAACTGGTTGGTGGTTGGAGCTCGCACTGGGGCGAAGAAGCGAGTCGGGAACTGAACCGATGTGATGCGATGGCCATCAATCTCTGGAGATAGATGCTCAAGTGGCTCAAGAAGCTCAAGAGACAGCACTCAAAAAGTTCACCAATTTCGAATGTAACAACATCGTCTTGCTCTCTTTCACTTTTGGTCGTGGCGCCCACTAATAGGAAGCTCTCACTGGCAGATCTGGATCACACGGCCGACATCCAATTTCACTCGTGTGAGTCAGATGAGCTGAGGTTGGATCGCTTTATGGGACGAATTGCATCACCTGTCGTTTATCTAGGGGGCGACACTCTGCAAGAAGCCTTTGCCAACATCATCGTGTGTATGTTTGGCTACATGACGGAACTGGACCACGTCGACATCGATCCCACGGCGACGCGCGTAATAGCAGTGGAAGAAGGTACTGGTGTCCAGAGCGGATCATCCCATCTTCCATCCATCTCACTTCCCTTCTGCTCTTGCCGTCAGCGCATGATCTGCCGTCGCTTCTCTTTCATTTCATGGACGAATTCTTGTTTGTGTTTTCAACCGAAGGCTTCGTCTGCAAATCGCTCGACTTTGAAGAGTTTGATCTGAACAACTTTCGCATCAAAGCCATCGGGTGGGTGTGTTTCGCTTGTGTCAGCCACATGGTCACGGCTGAGCTGTTAACTGAATACTGCTGGACTGCAGCAAAGGAGAAGTCTTTGACGAGCAAAAGCATCCAAAGGCAAGCACTTGAATGGCATTTTTATCAAGTGATGATGACCCATGGCTGATGTGTTTGATCACGGCTGCACAGGGAACAGAGATCAAAGCCATCACGTACTCCCACATGCAGGTACACCAGGAAACAAATTAAACGTCACCCAAGAGATGCCGACCATGCCACTGACTCTGCGTGTTGTGACGCTGTAGATCCACCAAAAAGCCAAAGGAAGTGCTCACGAATGGGATGTGTTTGTCATCGTAGACATCTAATTGAAAAACACTCAGCATTCTCTCTGTCTCTCATCTTGGTCTCTTCTTTTCCTAATCTCTTGTTATCCCGTAGGAGGCTGATACGTGTTCTTTTCGTTCCATTCGTCCATTTTCTTGTGAATAAACGCGATGACTTTGGGATCCGGCACAATAAATAGATGGGTCTCGTCCAAATCCTCAATCACAAAACGATTCTGTTGACAATCCAGAAACGAAAGAAAGTGTTCTATTAACACCATGCGCAAACACTCCCATGTGAAAGGCCGAAATGAATACCTGAACGGCCGTCTCGTTGAGATGCAGCAGATACTGTTTGGTGGCGGCATCACTTGATACCACAAAACGAAAATGACGGCAGTCAGACAACTGAAACCGACAGCTGAAAAACACGACAACAACAACACAATCGCACCATTTGACCAACACGCCTCTGTTGGCTGTCGGCATTATCTCTCTCTCTCTCTCTCTCTCTCTCTCTCTCTCTCTCTCTCTCTCTCTCTCTCTCTCTCTCTCTCTCTCTTGGCTTCTGGCTTCTTCCCTTTGTCGCCGGGTTGCTTCCCTTGCTGTGCCGTCCAATTCGTTTGTGCCAATGCACGAATCAGAAGAATCAGATACTGCGAATCAGCCGCCGAATCAGATCCTGTCATCACAACCACAATAAATGATGCTGTTGCGAAGTCACACCCGTCAACTCGTTCGCGAGCAGCCGTCAGCAAAGCAGCCAATGCAACTCGTGAAGCGTTTGAGTCAACAGACGACCAACCAGAGCGAGATTTCAAGTCAGCGTCTGAGCAGACGACGAAAGAGCGAGCCAGTGAACGAGGCACAGCTACCATCAGATCAATCAGCCAAGCGCGTCAGAGTCTTTGACAGGTTCCGTCTCGAGAACCAGCCATCGTACCAAGAGCTTCTTCCAAGCGAGCCAGAAGCCGAGTTGAAAGTAGAAGAAGAAGAAGAACACACAGATCAAGTCAAAGATACTGGCAGAGTCAAAGCGAAACACGGTGCCGCTCACAACAACAGGAAGAAGACTCTAGTGAAAGAGAACAATGAGCCAGGCAGCGATGTGGAGGATTCCGAAACGCCCAAACCCAAGCGCTCGCCTCCCCCGAAATGGCAGCAAGTGCTCAAAGGAATTGAGCAAATGCGGTCGCAACAAGTGGCCAACGTCGATGTGGACGGTGTCGAAGCCTTTTACGACGACACCAAGTTCGATCTCCACGTGACGCGCTTTCACGTGCTCATCTCTGCCATGCTGAGCAGTCAGACCAAAGATCCCGTGACAGCGGCCGCCATGCGAAGACTTACTTCGCGAGGACTAACGGTGCAGGCCATGCTGGACATTGACGAAAATGACCTTGTGGAGCTCATTCGACCCGTCAGCTTTCTCAACCGCAAGGCCAAACACATCAAACAAGTCGCCGTGATTCTCAAGAAAAGAGCAGAGCAACGTGGTGACGTGCAAGTCGATATCCCAGACTCCTATGAGGAACTTATTGCGCTTCCGGGCGTTGGTCCCAAAATGGCGCATTTGGTGATGAGTTGCGCGTGGAAAAAGTGAGTCCTTGCTTGTGACTGAGTTGTGGATGGCAAACAATGATTCGATCGGTGGTGTTGCATGTTGTTATGGTTAGTACGGTCGGCATTTGTGTCGACACCCATGTTCATCGCATCTGCAATCGATTGGGATGGGTCAAATCGTGGAATAAGAAGAACCCAAAGGCGCAAGATCCGGAGAAAACAAGAGAGGTGCGGCGTGAGGTCTCCCAATGAGTGACTACATGAGCTGACCACTTGCTATCGCTTGAATGCCTTACGTAGGAATTGGAGCAATGGCTTCCACGTGAGCACTGGGCCACCATCAATCCGTTACTCGTTGGTTTTGGGCAGACCATTTGTGCACCGCGAGGTCCAAAGTGCATCGAGTGCAGAGTCAAGGATTTGTGTCCTTCTGCATTCAAGTCGTCAATTTGAGATGATAGTAAACAAGTCATGAGCTCCATCCTTTCCATCACTTGAGCCATCGCTCGCCAAACGCCTCGATCTGGATGATGCGAGCTTCCTGATCTTCTGCATCGTACGAAATGTTCACTTCGACTCGATCGGATGGAACTACCTTGTCCTCCAACCGTTCCGGCCACTCAATGAGTGTGATGCCTGAATTGACACTCCAGATCAATAAGTTGCTCCTGGAAATGTCAGCAGTCAAAAAAACTTCCGCCTGTCACGCTTACCATTGGCAAAGGCCTCATCGAGCCCGAGCATCTGGGTATCTTTTGCCGACACCGCGTCCAAACGATACAAATCCACGTGGAAGAGCGGCACTTTCTGGGCGCTTTCGTACGTGTTGACCAAGAGGTACGTTGGCGACGTCACGTGTAGCGCGTCATCTTTCGTGAGTCGTCGAATGAATCCACGTGCGAAGCAGGTCTTGCCACAACCTAGATCGCTTTTGGTTGTCGCACAAGCAATGGTCAGCCACGTAGTCCGTTGGGTCATGAAAGCAATTGGAATTGAGTACCCTTTGAGAAAGAAAACGTCTCCAACAGCTGCGTAGGCCGCGATCGAAGCTCCGAGTTGCTCCATTTCATCGTGACTCGAAGTGCGACGCGGCAACGCGCGCAAGGATGCCACACGATGGAACCAGCGCTGATGGCTTGTGAGAATGCGTCCGAATTGCATGATGTGGCCAAGGAATCGTGTGGTCCACACACACACGATATATGGGACAAGAGGACAAACCATAACCAAACAGCTCCACACGCTCTTTGCTCGTTGTTAAAGATCGTTTCTAAACCTCTTCAACGCGACAAACAGCATTTTGGTGGATTCTGCACTACAAGAGACCAATTGACTGACTGACTAATTGCGCTTGTTGCCCTTCATGCCACCGCCTTTTCGATTGTCCGAGTGCTTGTTGTATCCACTGCGCCCGTGACCGCCACGGTTATCACCCTTGTTCGAGCGCATGCGACCATCGCCTTGGGAGCGACCGCCACGACCGTCACCGCGACGACCACTTCCCCATTCTTCCTTGACGGCGCCAGAGCTGGAACGCAGATCCATCATACGTTCATTGTTCTCTACCAATTGCGACAATTTGTCCGAGTACTGAAGAGCCAGCTGTTGCAGGCTCGATCGCTCTTGCTTATGCAAGACAATCGACTGCGACGACTGGTCCCATGCACCCTGTACTTCCTCGTTGATCATCATCTTGGAAACCACACTGTGCACCGTCTTTTCGTCCAATTCAAACATTTCTGTTAGACGAGCAAGTCGGATCGAGTCGTATTCCTGACTGAACGCCAACAGGTACGTGCGCAGGGCCTCCATTTGGATTTTGTGCTGCACCATGTCCTTCACGCGTTGGCTGGTACCCTGACCAGGGAACAATTCCCAGACGGTCAGACCGACAATCAGTTCTGCGCACTTCTTCCAAGATCCCTGGGCAAGCAACTTAGCAGCTGCAACAACATGGTCGCGTGGGTTTTCTGGTGGGCTTTCAAAGACCAGACGCTCATGGAACTCGAGCAATTTGCGGAAAGCCTTGGACACGACGCGCTTGCGGTCGTTGGATCGGGTGTTCACCATGTTGGGCACTTCCAGAAGCATCGCACTAACCAAGTGGCAAGTCTCCAACAAATCCAGGTTGATGTGCATGTGATATGGAACTTGACGACGGCGCTCAATTCGTTCAGCTTCCTCATCACGATCCTGGTACCTGTACGATTGCATACCTTGAGCGAGCAATTCCTTTGTTCTCGATCCTGTGCAGATCTCCGACAAACAGGCATGCGCCTCCCAGATCAATCCAGCACGGAACGCGCAGAGACCCAACTGAGCCATCATACGATTGAACAGGATTTGAGTTGGAATATCGGCGTCAGTGATGTTGTCTTGGATGTGCGACATCAACAGCAGGTCGCGAGCTTCATGGAAGCGATCGTGAAGGGCATGGTGATAGATACGGCACAGCATGGCTCTGGTCTTGGCGCGGATGTCAGCGTGCTTGAACACGAACAGGCACACGTCGCGAAGCTCCTTCTCAGAGTCGATTTCGGGAACTTCCACCGTAGGTTGCCCCAAAATGGAACCAGGATGAGTGGTGGAAGCATCGAAGTCATTCATAGCCACCTTTTCAACGGAGGAACCGTTGCAGGCTGGATGCAAGAAGATCGGATCACCATAGACGGCACGTTTGGCTTGAGACTCGAACAAGGCTTTGGCGATCGACTCATGTTTGTAGTAAACCAGTTCGGCGCGAATCAAAGCCACACTAGAAGCACGACCAGCATCTTCCTTGCGTTCATAAAACTTCTGAACACGAGCAGCGATTTCAATGAGAAGACCTTCGTCGAAGAGACGAGAGATGTACTCGCTCGTATGCGGATCCGTCTGCTGCAGACTCTTGGTGTACTCCTCCGAAAGACGTTCAACAAAGGCGGCCAAGTCACCGGAGACCTTGACTGTTCCCTTCTCACCAGCCTTGGGGAGGGTGTCGACGTACGAAGCATCCTCTTCCTCTTGCTGCTTTTCAGTGGAGCCTTCGGCACGAGCAGTCTTGATGATGTCTGCTTGGTCTTCGGTGGAGAGTGGAGCAAGCGAGAAGTCGGGGTTCTTTTCCAGTAGCGTCATCACCGAACGCAAATCGTTGTGAGCAGTCTTCCAGTGACGAGCAGACATGACACGATCGATCTTGCTTGAGACATCAAACAATTGGGCGCCAAGCAGGTACATCGTTGCGACAATCTGACGAGCAGGGCCAAGTCGTCTAGCGTAATTGGCGAGCTTGCGCAATTGAACCAATTGGTCACTGGTTTCGGTGCTCTTTTTGCCACGCATCGCCACGAGCTCCTTGATGCGACGATCAAAGGCAGCCACGGAGAGCTTGAGTTCTTCCTCTACGACCTTCTTGGGAGCCTCAACGCTTGGGCGACGCACGCGGTCTCTGGCAACCTTTGGTGCCTTTTGAGCCTTCTCCTTCTTGGTGCTCTGCACTGGCGCTTGCTTCAGCCATTTGGCTCTACCCTTGAGTTCTCCATCGTCTTCAGAGGAAGACGAAGAAGACTCAGAGTCGCTGGGCCAGGAATCATCCGATTCGTCGCCTTCCGACTACACAAGTCATAGAGAACGAAACTGTGAGCATTTCTCTCGACAACAAACCTCAATCCCACTCCGATCGACACACGCAGACACATATGGCAATCACCATAAATCGACTTGTCGGATACTTCTATGATCACCAATGCACAGAAAAAGCCAAAGAGCTCCCAACACGGCAACCTCAAACGGTATCAAACGTCACTCTAGCAAGACCCAATTCGACAATTGGCGGGTATCGAGGCATTGGTCAAGCCATGATACACCGAGCGAGCTTGCAAACACACTACACATCGGTAGACCATGCAAAAGGCGTCAAAAAACACCATCCGTACCTTGTCCTCATCCACTTCGGATCCTTCATCGCTGGCTTCTTCGCTTTCTTCCTCACTCTCTTCTTCGCTTTCCTCTTCGGATTCCTCCGATTCTTCTTCCGACTCCGACTCCTCCTCCGAATCAGACTCAGATTCCGATTCCGACTCGGACTCTTCTTCTTCACTGCTGGCAACGGGGTTGGCACGGAACTGCTCCATGGCCTTGGTGATGGCTTCGTCGGTCTTCTTGACTTTGCCCTTCATACGAATCAGCGCCTTGCTGTTTTCCTTGCTCATTTTCTTTTGCTCGGCCTTGTTCTTGATTTTTTCGTTGAGGAAATCCTCCAACTGCACCATGGTGCGGATGAAAAAAGTCGGGTAGCCCTGCGCCGCGATGACGTTCTTGTTCTTGTCCACAGCCTTGAACAGCGCATCGTATTCGCTGAGGATCTGGGACCAGTCATTGATCTTCATGTAGTTTTTGATGCCCGTGCAGGCCTTTTCCATAAAGTCAAACGCTTTGTCCTTGGCCGAGCGTACCACGCGGGTTTCTTCCTCGCTTTCGGAATCCGACTGCACGGCCCATCGCGAAGCGGCGCGCTGCTGCTGTTGGGTCGTGGTCTCGATCTCCGAGTCCGAAGAGTAGTCGCTTTCTTCTTCCGACGAAGAGCCGCCGGCGGCCCAGAAACGACTCGCCATGTTTTGCTGTTGGTTTTCCTGCTGGTCTCCTTGCTGCTTTCTCCTGCGGACCCGCAGCACCCACTCAAGCCCGAGTTTTGTGGTTGAAAGAAAGCCCCACCCTCACTTTCAGAATTGATTGGGGGCGGTTCGCACTTTACTGGATAACTTGACTGGATGCTACAAGAGCCAACCAGTGAACAAGACAAGATCGGACTTTGCAGGGAACCGCTTGTGGTGTTGCAGGGTCATAACTGTTATGAACACACGGCTATTATTATCAGTTATGGATCTTGAAAGGATGCAGCGCTCTCATGTGGGACAGCAATGGGCGTAGAAGCTTGGTGCTTTGATGCTGGGCGATCGTCCGCGGTAGATGGACGTCGGCGAATGAGACTCGATGGTTTTGTTCTCAAAGCCAAACTTGATGATCATTTTTTGGTGGCTCTCTTGCTGGCGACGCTGACTTCTTCGCTTCTGATACTCTGTCAATGGCACCAACAGCACACACAGTACCAACGACATGACCAACATGCCGGTCAAGTGGCCATCCGCCACATACAGCGTTGGGTATTCCAACAAGTTGCCGAGTGCTGCAGCTGACGAGATGACTCCCGTGATGGTGCCTAGGTTGCGCAGACCAAACGTTTTGGCGGCAAACGCGGAGAGTCCAGCGTACAAAAACGCGCGAAAGCCCGTGAAAAGCACAAACCCGATTGTCTGAAGGCCGAGAACCGGCACCAACGCAACTGCGTTGTACAAGATGCCTAGAGCGTTGGTCAACTTGAGTAACGCTGACAGCCCTTCGCTCTCGATAACGTAATCGATGGCGGGCAAGAATACGATCCCAAGCGATAGCCCAAAGTTGAAGAGCTTGGTGAACAGGAAATGGTACGTCGCATCGTCACGATTCTGTGGTAAAAGGCAAGTCATTTGGTATCACTGGCCACAACACCGAAGAACAACAAGACTACAGTGTCAGTTGTACCTCAAGCTGTTGATTGATGGATCCAATGAACAAAGTGCAACGCAGGACGTGGATGGCTCCGAAAGCGAGCAAAAATCCAAACTCAAAGGTGCGCATCTGATCCTTTGCGGTCAGAATACCCATCTGAGGGTCTTTAAGGTGATTCGCACACGCCTGAGTATTCAATAGCACAATAAGAGTTGGATGATCATTGTGATTCAGTCAGGCGATTTCACACGGAGTCTCACCTCCCGAACCGCCGAAGCATGCGGCTGCTTGACGAGAGCTCCGCCTCCCAAACTACCGTACTGGGAATAATACTCTGTCACGACTTTTTGGCCCATCAAGTCGCCCTCCGTGTCATTGAACGAAGAAGACGAAGGGTTCTTGTCGTTGACATGTAGAATCTTGTCCCTCCGTTTCTCAACGTTTGCCTGCTCTCTGGCAAATGCCCTGCTGTTCAAATGCCACAAAACCACCAGTGACAAGTAGACAACACCACCGAAACCAGCCAGACTAACGAAGAGGCCTCTTCTAGACACGCCGTAAGCCGAACGAATCCACAAAAGAACTAGAAACACCACGCTGCAAGCATCAAAAAGACACGAAATGGATGCTATAATGGCAGTTTGGTATTTGAGCATCAGGAAGCTGACTGGATACGACGCCATGACGGTGACGCATCCACCCAATGCAATCAGCACGAAGCTCACTATAAACACATCAAACGATTTGGATTCTGCGACGCCCATCAGAACCAAACCTGAAAGCTCAAGAGCAGCAGCCACGAGGATTGTGATTTTGGGGCCATACACATCCAAGAACATCCCAATCGGAAGTGCAAAGGCGATAGCTGCGAAGGATCCCAAAGTGAAAATCAGATTGAGCCGATTGGTCTGTCGTGAACACGTGGTCTCGCCGGGGCCGCACAACTCCGCAAACTGGTTCTCCTCTTTGAGCATCAAAAGCAGCGACGGCCAACCAAAGATCAGTCCCGTGAAAAACAAGTCAGAGACCAAGACAGCGACCACCAAAGCGACTCGTCGTGGTCGCAGCTGACGTTGAAGCGCGATGCGACCCGCGGAAGATTGTGAAGTGTCGACAAGCACTGGGTCATTCTCATCGGTGGCGACGACCTGGTCGTAGTCCTCGCTGCTGCTGTCATGGCCCATGCTGTTGGAGGAGTTGTAACGCGATCCCATCGCGTAGCTGGCGCCTGGACGGGGCGGCCTGTCCGTCGATCAACCCTGCTTGGGTTGGCTGCCTCTCGAAAAGATTCGTATGACTCGAAAAGATCCCCTGACCAGATGGTTTCGCAGTGTAACTGATCCCTTCCCTTGTTACTGTACGCGTTATCGGTTACTCCTGCCCCTACTGTACTGCTTCAATCTCACCTCAACTGCAACGCTCTTGTTAACTCATCCTGCTCTCAAGTGGACGACGGCTTCGGGGATCGAAAGCTCGGTGTGCGTCCTCGGAAAATGGCCGTCGGTGAGTACAAATCCACGACGACGTTGCGCAATCCGTGCTTTTCCAGCATGCTCTGCCGTCTGGCTTGACGCTGCTGATCTCGTCGTTCTTGATACCCCGTCAGAGGCAAAAGGGCGACGCAAAGCACCAGCGACATAGCCGACATCGGGGTGAGATCGCCATTGAAGTACTCGTTTGAGCAATACATCACGGGGTACTCGACCAAACCCACCAGTGACGCGATCGTGAACGTCATGCCGACTAGTGTGCCCAGATTGCGAAGACCAAAGGTCTTGGCAGCAAAAGCGGACATGATCGCATACAAAAAGGCGCGAAAACCCGTGAACAAAAAGAAAGACAAACTCTGTAGCCAGAGTACAGGAACCAAAGCCAGCCCATTGTACAGCAGACCCATGAAGTTGGTAAACTTGAGCGAGCTTGAGAGGCCGCGCTGGTCCACGATGCGATCAATGGCTGGGACGAAAATGAAACCCAATGGCAGGATGATGCTGAAGAGTTTGGTAAAGAAGAAGTTGCGTTCAGCATCGCCGTAATTCTGTCCATGTTGCCCACGAAATGAGCATTAGCTGAGAAGCATCCAGGCCATAACACGTTTCACTCACTTCCAGCAATTGATTGGTTGACCCAATGTATAGTGTGCAGCGAAGCACTTGGATCGACGCGAAGATCAGCAAATACATGAACTCGAACGTCTTTATCTGCTTTCGGACCGAAAGAGAGCTCAGTTCGGGCTCCATCAAGAAGCTTTCGCATTTGTGCAACAGCTAATGAGAGTCATGGTGTCAGATCTGGTCCAGTACAAGATTGGGGGTTCAGAAACGAAGTCTCACCTCCTCCGTTTGAGAAGGATTTGATCTGTTGTCCAAGTCTTCTTCACTGAGACTTCCATACTGTGAATAGTATTCCGTCAGCACCATTTTGGCATGCTCTTCGGTGAGCGGAGGGCGGGTCTGGTTTTGTGATCTTGCGTCTTGTTGCTGAACAAGAAGCGGTTTTTGCTCTTCTGCTTGTTGATCCCGTTCATGCTGCTCCGCGAGATCGCTTTCATTCAAATGCCACAGTACAACCAAAGCCAAGTAGATCAACGCGCCAAACGCCGCGTAACCCACAAAGAGAAGCTGTCTCGACACACCAAACGACGAATGGATCGAGTACAAAACCAAGAACACCACGCTGCTGCCATCAAACAGGCACGAGATCGCCGCTAGCACAGCGGTCTGGTACTTGATCATCAGGAAACTCGCGGGGAACGACGACATCATGGTCAGCGACCCGCCCATTGCCAGCAACACATAGCCAGGAAGAAACATGTCAAACCCTTGGGAATCCGAAAAGGCCATGAACAACAGCCCAGATAGTTCGATGGCGGCAGCAATTGCAATCGTGACTTTTGCCCCGCACTTGTCGAGAAACATGCCAATGGGCAGCGCAAACGCATTGGCGGCCACCGACGCCAGCGCAAACATGAGATTCAGTTGATTTTCTTGCTGGTTGCAGTGAATTTCACCGTCTTCGCAGAGCTCGGCGTACTGATTCTCTTCTTTGAGCATCAACAGCAGGGGCGCCCAGCCAAACACAAGGCCCGTGAAACACAAATCCGAGAGCAACACGGTGGCCACCAGCGCGACGCGGCGCCACATCCCTTCGTCTTCATTCGTGCTTTGAACCTCTTTGGATGCCAAAACAGAGCCGGGTTTGGCCACCACATTGGTGTCAATAAAGTGCGGCTGCTCTGCAGTCAGAGGTGTTTCAGTGGTCGCGTCGGTGGTCGTCATGGCGGACTACGAAGCTTGAGTTTGAGTTGACGGCCGGCCCTCACGACTGTGTTGTGTCTTGCTGTCTGTGATGTGGCTGGCGGTTGTTGCCTCCTTCCGTTGAGATGCGCTGATCCAGTGGCTGCCCGCGCGCTTGATGGGCTTTGACTTTTGTACGACTTGGCGACAGAGTCGACCTGAAGTTGCTGGGTGCAAACGAAATTGATAAAAAACGATAGAATCTCTTGAAGCCTTATGAAAACAAGGTAGCAAAAGGGTCTGTCTGATAAGGGAATTGTGTGGAGAGGGGACCGTGTTTTGCAAGAATGGACTAGTGCCCAGAAGGTTGAGGTCGCACGTACCGTAGGGTGCCAGCAGCACCAAGAAGGGCCAGCACAGAATCCCACTATGTGCAAGACAAATCATCCAACTCACACCTGATTACGATAATGTTTTGTGCTCAATGCGGGTTAACAACAATATTCGCGCATTGATCATTCTGACACGAGGTACACACTGTTCTATGAATCCCCCATTCTATCCCGAGTGTCCCTAAGGCGAGTGACTAAATCGGGGGTTGATCCCTAACACCTGGAACCATGCACCATCTGATTGGGGACTGCGTCACGCACAAAGAGTGTTGGGTGCATGAAGCGTGAGCTAACTGGGAAGAGAGAACAAGTCGAAGTGGAGCGCTATCTCCCGCGAGTGTTAGAGAGACAGCGTGCCTCAACCAGAGACAGGAACCATCCACACACCTAAGTGTTCAAAATGCTGTTTGGTCCGCAACACAGCGAGGCCTCTGCGGGCTCCAACGGCGCCATGGAACCCATCAACGACCACGGGATGGCATCAAGCGCCGTTAGTGAAGCCATGAGTTCGGCGGCGTTGCCGCCCATTGCACCTGGCTTCACGGGCGCTTCCATGGACCACCAGAAGAGAAAGAAAAAGAGCCGAAGTCGACCCATCTCTTCTGGTTCATCCACTTCGTCGTCTTCGTCTTCTTCGTCCAACTCGTCTTCTTCTGGTCGCTCCAAACGCAATCTTTATGGTTCAACGTCCGCGATGGCGCGCGTGAACTCGCTCAATCCACACAGTCCAGTGCTCAACCACAATAGCATTTCGCCCAACAAATCGATGTTGAATGCTCGTCCACAATCGACTTCCTCGCTAGCTTCTTCATCGTCGTCCATGACCCAACAACAGCTCGCCGAAGCCTTTGGCGGCGGTCCGCCCGCAATTGCTGCGTCTGCTTCCGTTTCCGTGGCGCCGACGCACAAACGTCGCGAATCTAGGAATTTTCGGCAGTTCAGTCCGAGCGACAACACGTCCTGCATGTATCTGAGCGTTTGGCAGGCGCTGGGCTTCAAGAAGAAAACGATTCCGTTAATGTCGAGCACCAACACCGCGAAACCCGTCTGTGTGACCGGCGCCGACGGTTTTCTGGCCTCGTGGATTGTTCACGAACTGTTGCAGAAGGGATACCACGTTCGAGGCACCGTACAGAACCACAACGATGATGTCTCCGGACTCACGAAGTTGCCCAATTCAGAGAACCTCACGATCGTCGAGACTTCGTTGCTCACACCAGAGGCCTGTGACTTAGCTGTTCAAGGTAAGTTGTATCTGCTCTTTCATCGCTGCGGATACCTTTCTGATATCTCTGCTGTCGATACAACAGATTGCGAGTTTGTCATTCACACGGGCACGCCCACGTCTTGTGCAGTTCGCGACCCGTTGTCTGAGCAACAGGTTGATCCTTTGATGTCTTTTCCTATGTGTTATGCAGCAATCGTTTGTCTAATTCGAATCGGTTTGCTATAGGAACCTGGTGTACACAGCATTGGCAGTCGAATGCACTGCATCATCCCGATGATGACGAACTTCATCCAGGCCTGCGCCCGAGCACGCGTCAAGCGGGTGTGTTTGCTGTCTTAGACACTGAAGTGCTTAGGTGGGATTCACAGATTTCTTCCATTGTCTCCAGGTCGTCTTGACTTCCTCCATCGCCGCCATGGCCGACACCGTTTTACCCAACTCCATCATCAATGATGCGTGCTGGAACATCGTGTCTTCGTTGGAGAAAAACCCGCATTTCCTGAGTCTCAAACTTGCCGAAGAAGCTGCGTGGCAACTGGTGGACCAACTGCCCCGTGATTGTCGAATCGACTTGGTCGCGATCAATGTACCGAACCTTTGGCTTCTGACGGGCGGTGTATGAATTTCTGTGCATTGACTCTTGATGCTCTCTGTCACTGTAGCCTGGTACTCTGTTCGGTCCTGCATTATGTCACGGCAAGCTTGCTCCAGGCAACCAAGTGATCTACGATTTAATCACAGGCGAATACTCTGCACTGGTGGATCTCAGTAAGCTCCCGTCTGTCATATGCCTGAATTATAATCAGTTGCTTACCCTTGATGCAATGTGAATTCAGACTGGAGTATGGTGGATGTTCGAGACTGTGCTGCCGCCCATATCTTAGCCCTGGAGAACAGCCAAGCACGTGGCCGATACATTTGTGTGAACCGCTCGGTGTGGATGAAAGAGATTGTTGAGATTCTGTCGACCAACGGGTACAGCGGACGAGATCTTCCCTGGCGAGTTGGGTTACCGAACTGGGTTGCGCGTCTACCAGCGTACAGCTCGCAGTTAGGACAAGTTGGTGCAGCGCTTTACGGCATGTCGGAGCTGAGCAACGGCCGGTCCTCACCGTATCTGAATGACAAAATTGTGGACATGCTGCACGTGAATTTCCGCAGTGTGGAATCGACCATTGTCGAAGCGGCCAACGATCTGTTGAGGTGGCGACGAATCAAACCGTGGGCGGAAGACCATGAAGCCATTGAGTGCTTTTGCTGCAGCCAACCTTTCTCGTTCTATCGGCGCAAACACCACTGTCGAGTAAGTCGGGATGCTGTGGATTGCCGCATGAGTTTTGAGAGCTGACCTGGTGTTTCAATGGCTGATAGGAATGTGGTGAGATCATCTGTGCAGACTGCTCGTTGTCACGAGCAGTAGTTGAGAATCTGGATGTCAAGGCGCGTCTTTGTGATAGCTGTGTGCGGAATTCGATTCCAGGTCTGTTGGCGCTTTTGTCGCGCTCCAATGTCGATGACAAGCGCAAATCAGTGATAGCATTGGAGTCGCTGATGGCCAACTCGAGTAACCACGACTATGTGACACGAAATGGCGGCATACGCAAGCTCATGTTGGCTCTTCACGATCCCACCTCGAGTGTCTCCAAACATGCAGCTGGCGCACTCTGTGAACTCTCGTGGAACATTTCGAGTTCGCTGCAAATGGTGCTGGAGGGCGCTGTGTTACAAATGCTGGAAGTAGAGGAAGCCACACCGACGTGGGTCATGTGTCTTCAGGCGCTGCGCAACATTTGGAAGCAGATCAATCGCTCGGATTTTCGCCGCATGCTGTTTGCGGTGTCGCGAGTTTCCAAGGACAAACCCATGAGCGAATTGCAGGGAAACATTGTGTTGACGTTTGTGCACATGATGGACCCGTCGGAAGTGCCGAGTCTGCTTCCAGAAGGGCTTGTGGGGATTCTCTATCATTATTTGCAGTCGGAGGAAGTGTTTCCACGATGTGCCGCTGCGCATGCGATCAAGCATTTGGTGCCCAAGAGCTACAATCCGGATCTAACCATAGAGATTCCTCCCTACAATGTCGACAACCATGAAGAGCTGTTTGCCAACGCCTCGCTGTCTGATCTCCAGTTTCTTGTCAAGGGTCACATCGCACCGATCAACGCGCACAAGGTCGTTCTGTTCTTCCGCAATTCGTATTTCAAGAACATGGTAAGTCGCCCGTTTTCTATGCCTAAAGGCTTGAGGCAGTGGTTGCTCACTGGTTGGCTTTGTGTCCAGTTCGGCTCCGCGACGAGTCAAAAGGCGATGATTGAGGTCGACAACTGCAGCTACGAAGTGTTTTCCTTGCTGCTTCGGTTTCTGGTGAGCCATGTTCTTGGTGGTTTGTGCTTTTTCAAAAGTCCTCAATTGACCTATTGAGTGATCCTACAACAGTACACGGGCCGCGTTGAGATCACTTCGGACGTGGCACAGGAATTGTTGCGCGCTTCGGCTTTCTACCAGGTGTACGAACTCCAAAAGCGGGCCGAACACTTTTTGGGCGGTGAGATTCGCGTGGACAACGTCGTGGACCTGCTCTGTCTGGCCAACGAGTGCAACGCCATCGACCTCAAGAAGAATTGTGTGCCGTTTCTGATGCAAAACATCCACGCGATCGTTCGACTGCCGGCCTATCGAACTCACCGGGTGCGTACCAGTGAAGAAGTGCTCAAGGCGCTCACGGGGATGTTGGGAACAGCCTGGGAAGCGTCGTACTCGGAGTTGGTGGTCGGCATGCAACAAGAAGCAGCGGCAGCGACCGAAAAGCTGCAAGACCAACAGGCAGCTGCAGCAGGTGGGTCCAAGAGCGAGCCCAATGTTGATGGGAGAGCGCTTTTGTCGAAAGCGTTGGTGCCGTCATCATCAGTAGCAGTAGCAGATGACCCGCGCGCATCACCTGGTCTCTCATCAAATCGTCGAGCGATGGCAACAACGACAGCATCAACACCACCACCAACTGCAATAGCATCGGCTTCGGAGACTCCGACAAGGCCGTTGGAGTCGTTGAACGAAGATACGACACTCAGCTTCGCACTCGGACAGGACGAAGTAGGATTTCGCCATCAGTTCCGCGCCAGTTCAGAAGATTTGTCTGAAGGAGTCTGCTAGTCACCATCGTAAATACACAAATGAAGGGTAACGTCAACAACATGCAACAGTTTTGAATGATTTGGGTTCTCATTTTGCTGCTGCTTTTTCTCGCGCAAAGTTGCCCCCCCCCTCCTTGCGCCACTTGCTCGGCAACACGAGCGAGTGAGCAAGCGAGAGCAGAGACACAATGAAAGATAAAAGGTACGAACAAGCTGCTCGCTCTGTTCGCATTTTCCGATTGGATTTGGTTTTGTTTTGCTTTTGTAGCTTTTTCTTTCCTTTCGGACGACGGCACAGAACTCCCCTGCTCTCTTTTTCGGTCCCCTGACAGCACGCAACGACAAACGATTTCAGCCTCGGAGCTCATTCTTCTTCTGCGCGTTCTTCTTCTCCTGAAGTAGCTTCTTTTCCTTTCGGTCCTGGACGCTTGCCTTCCTTGTCACCTCGGCCGCCGCCACGGCCACCACGACCACCGCGACCTCTTCCTCTTCCTCGTCCTCCTCTTGCTCCGTGCGCACGAGGTTTCTTGTTGTCGTCACCTGGCGTTGCGTCTCCCTCGCTCTTGCTACCGTTTGCTTCTTCTTCGACCGTTTCTGCTGCACTCTGAGCGGCATTCGGCTTCTTGCGTCCGCGCTTTTCTTTGGTCGGAGCGCTGTCTTCTCCACTTACGTCGGCAGAAGCCTTTTCGTCTTTGTCTTTGGTGGGTTGTTTCTTGCGGCGATTGTTATTCTTGTTGGGCTTGGAATTGCCCTGCTTGGCCGGTGCTGCTTGGTCTGTTGCGGCATTGTTGTCACTTGAACCAGCGGCTGCCTCGTCTCCAGACGAAGTGACCACTTGCTGCAGTTGCTGCTTGTTGCGTCTGCTGGACTTTTTCGCATTGTTGTTGCTGTTATCCTTGTCCTTGCGTGGTCCTCGTGGTCGACGAGGTCCGGTGTGCTCGCGGTCGTCATGAGCTGTGGCGGCCGACACCAGTTCCAGCGGCAGTGGGGTTTGATAGCCAGGATCTGAAGTGTCCAACTCGTCCAACGACAACTCGATCGAGATGCACGGGATGTGGCGTTTGGTCTCAATGCGATCCAGTCCTTCCTCCAACGGTTCGTAGACATCCACTGTTTCCATGGACGAGATGTGGGTGCACTGATGCAGATTGGCGATGCGGTGTTTCAAGATCTCCGCGACCGTCACCGCCTTGGAGATGGCGTTGCCCATGGCCTTGAGGATCACATGACGTTCATTCTTTTCCTGTGAACAGCAACGGGAGCAAGTGTTTCCAAGTCAGACGAAAGAAACCACGCAACAGAGCGAGAGCGATCGAGATAGAGAGGAAGGGACCAACCCAAGCCCAGCCCAGCCCAGCCCAGTCACCACACACAGCCAACAGCACACGCACCGAGAGCAATCCATTGGCGTAGGAAATGTAGTTGCGCACTTTGCCCTGCTGCGTGATGCGGATCTCGTTGGGCTCCGCCGCTGCTTCTTCCGGCCGCTTCGACTTTTCCACACGACGATACTTTTCCATTCTGTTGGCTTCTTCCTTTCACTTCGGACTGGCAACTTGACTTGCGGCCCACTTGGATTTCCCTCTTGTGACCGTGGTGTGGTGCACAACACAGAAACCCAATTGGTCAACAAACACAAATGCCAACCATGAATAAAACCTATCCGCAGCTTTGTGTATTTTTCACTGGTTGCTTTGTGTCATTGCGTTTCTTTTCCTTTTGGAAGTTCCTTCTTGTTGAACTTGGCTGGTGGTACAGTACATGTTTAAAACTGTTTGGATCTTCCGGAACAAAGCGTTGGCAACGCCACTCCAGCATCGTCCCCAACCTTCAACTGGGCAGTTCTTGAGGCCGAGTTGTGGCAACTTTGTCGATGGAACTGGTGCGAAGCAACTGAGCGAGTTGCGCAAAGCGGTCATCCAGGTCTTTTTTGGTCTGCAGCAGAGTCGCGTGCTCTTGTTGCAGCTGGTCCCCAGCGCGACGATGCATGGCAAGCAGCGCCGAGAGGTTGGTGACTTCTTCTTGCAGTCGCTGCTCTTCGTTGGCCACTTGGATTTGTTCCTCTAACGGAGTCACGAGGAGAACACCACAGTCAGAGCACTTGTTCATGCCATTGGATCTGCGGGTACCTTTGGTCTTTTCCAACTCGTTGCGTGCCACGGCGATTTCACGCACCAAAGAGCGCATGGCACTCTCGTGGCCACCAATGTCCACCAACTTTTTCTGGCTGATGATTTTCTCTACTAGTGCCTCGTGTTCTGCTTTTTTGACGGCGTCTTCGTCTTTCTGCAGTTGTTCCACGCGCAAAACCAATTGCGAAGTATCGAAACTGACTTCCTGCAGCTGTTGATTGGCATGGTGCACGTGCGCTTTGACGGTGCGCAACAACTCCCTCAGGTAGTTTGATTCGTTTTCCACCATTTCTGCGTGTCTCGCGACCGCCGAAGACGCAAAAGAACCAGCATGCTGCGAGGAACACGCAAGTCGAGACGGCTGACTCGTTGTCTCGCTCTCTGGCAGCGGCGCATCGCCCTCACATCCGTTCAAATCGTTGGCCTCTTGCACCATCTCGGGCTCCAAGGTCGCCGGCATCGTGCACTCCAACTCGAGGTGGTGCATCCAAGAATAGCTCCACTTGCGCCAAAGTGCGAAGAGTCAGCATGTCAAGCTCTTCACTAAGTGCGAGTGCTCTGTGTGTGGAGAGGTTTCATGGGCACGGATGGGTTGGCGACCTTTCACGGCAAAAAAGAACCCCAGCCGTGGGACGAAACTTGGCCTCAAGGTGACAGCTGAGTTGGCTTCGTGATCATCTTCCTGCCGTTGGGCTGCTGTGCTTGGGATTATGCTTCGCGCAATCTTGGGGCTGCTGAGTTTGAGTGTGTTGACCCACGTGGTCGATGCGCTTCGCACCTGCAATTGCACCCGCACCATGAAAGGTCGCGATCACTTGCGACCCGGAGTGTACGTGCCCCCGGTCATCACCACTGCTCAACAACAAGAACTCGACTTGCTTCCAACCCACTTTGATTGGTGTGAACAAGGAATATGCGTGCCGTCCTGGAACCAGCACATTCCACTCTACTGTGGCTCCTGCTTTGCGCATGGTGCCATGTCGAGCGCGCAAGATCGCATCAAGCTCTGGAACCGGAAGCGTGGATTCACGGGCGCAGACGTGATGCTGGGAAGACAAAGCTTTCTGAATTGTGCCCCCGGACATAATCTCTCCGATGGCTGCAACGGCGGCGAAGCGTCAGATGTGTACGAGTTCATGAAGCATTACGGGCTTCCCGATGAGACCTGTCTGCCGTACAATGCCACTGACCACACCAAGTTCAAAGGCACCAACGGCACTTGTCCCCCTGAAGGTTACTGCATGGAGTGAGTTCCTTTTTGTGCAATTTCTGCCTTCTTAGCCATCTGTCTAACCTTTGTCGTGTCAGTTGCATGTACACTCCCCAGACCCCCAAGACGCCCTATTGCTTTCCAGTGACAAAGGTGATCCGGTACCGCGCCAAATCTTATGGCCATCTCCATGGCGAATACGCCATGATGAAAGAGCTGCTCAATGGACCGATCACTTGCGGATTGGCCTGCACGGATGACTTTGACTACAACTACCGGGCTGGAGTGTTTGTGGCGACGGGAAACTACTCCGAGTTGAACCACGACGTCGAGATCGTCGGATGGGGCGAAGAAGACGGCGTCAAGTTCTGGCACGCGCGTAATTCGTGGGGAAGGTAGGATGCTTCCATGGAAAGCCATCGATCTTCTGTGTTGTTGAGAGAGTGCTTGGCTGGTGGACAGCTACTGGGGAATGAACGGCTTCTTCAAAATCATCCGCGGAGTTAACAGCTTGGGGATCGAATCCGACTGCGCGTACATGGAACCCGACGTCAGTGAAGAAGAGCTTGTGTGGAAGAAAACGCCAATGTACGGCGGCTCCATTTTCGGCATTGTGCCCTTCGCAGATGAGGCGAAAGATCACCCGATCAGCGACACGGCCGACATCACGAAGCAGGACAACTACTCTCCTCCCAACGAAGACCCTGATGTTGTCGATGTCGATGACGATGACGACGTTGATGCCGACAACGATCATGACGACAACAGCAACGCCGATCTTCGACTGGTTCCAGAAGGAGTCCCGAAAGCTCATATGGTGGACGTGTACGTGTATGCCTTTGCGATGGTCATGGTCGTCACCATCACAGGAATGATTGCCATGCGACTTGCTGATCGTCACCGCCGTCACACGTATCGTCGCCTCTGAGCGCAACTAGATCCATGTTGTCTCGCGCGCTTCGTTGCTGCAGTTCATTCCCTTGTGTCTTGTCTGAGAGAGAGAGAGAGAGAGAGAGAGAGAGAGACCCACCTTAACACAAATCACAACACTCTTTGGTTTTGAATGATCTGCATCTGAGTTTTGAACGAGCGGAGGTCGGTTATTTTTGGTTGCGACTTTTGAAGCTCGTGCTGATCCACATCAACACAAAAAATTCTCGGCATTGTTGCACGTCATTCGCGTTTTGTCAATCAACATGGACGATGTGCAGAAGCGACAGGTTTGTGTGTGTGTGTGTGCGGGGGGAACAGAGCAGTTCATTGCTCACTGGTTGATGGTTGGTGCGCTCGTGAATGTAGCTGCTTGAGGACCTGCAGTTTGCGTTTGTACAAGTCGAAAAGCTGCGCGTACTCGATCCAAAGGCGCCGATGAATTCAAAAAAGAACCCCATGGAGATCAAATCTCTATTGGACGTGTTTGCACTTTTTGGATACAGCGCCGACGACATCATCGACCACCACGACCAGTGCTCGCTGTTCCACAAGATTCGTCGCGAATTGGAGGATCTGCTTCGCGATCTCTCCACCAAGAACAAAAAATACGACAAAGCAGTGTTGATCCGCGATCGATTGCGCACCATGAAGCAGCAGTTCATAGAAATGCAAGGCAACTACGAGACCCGGCGTCAAGAAAACGAACAGACCCAGTTCAATCGGGCCACCATGCTGGCCAGCAGCCAGAATGCTTCGCTCTGGCAGAAACGAACTACCCACAACGAAGGCGCCATCGACGACAAAATGAGAGATCTTCTCCACACCCACCAAGTCGAACGCGACCAACTGGAAGGCTTTCTGCAGCGGATTCCTCAGCCCCACGTCAAGTTCTCGCGGTTGTTACTGGACTTGAAGACCACCGAAGGCAATTTGTCACGACTGGGGCTGTACGAGGACGCCAAAAACGTGTTTGTCAAAGCAGATGCCATCGAAAAAGACGAGCGGATGCTCAACGCTGTGGTAAGCACTCCAAAGACACTGTGCTTAGTCAAGCATTGATTTGACGCGATATGGGACGGGACGTCATAGAGATTCGAGCAATTCAAAGACAACAAACGCAAGCTGTTGGTGGAACGCCAGCAAAGCGAAGTGGCGCAAATGGAAGAGAAACTGATGGAGAAGCGGTACATCTTGATGCGCGCCAGCGACAACCACCGCAAGACGTGAGTCTTTTTAGCTGACAGAACGGAACTATCTCGTTTGACGGCTGCTTGTATGGTTGCTGTTCGGATAACTCACTGCGTCTCCACCCAGCGAGATCCAACGGGTCAAGAACCTTCGCAAAGACATGGGTCATTGCCATAAAATGGACCTGCACGACAAACAAGCATTCTCCATCAGCTCCGAAGTGCCGCATCGCCAAGGATACGGCGCCACCGCCGCCTCATTTCGCGGCCAGCAATTCCTCAGCACGGTGCAGGGCAAACGACTTGAAGTCAACTCGCTCTGCAAGATCCACGACGACGAGAATGGCCAGATACCACCCGATTCGGTGGGTATGCTTGTTGCGCCGCCCTTACTCGGCCTTGGTTGTGGCATCAGGTCGAGCACACCACCAGCTTCTTGTTTGTAACATCTAACTCTTTTAACCGTTGTGTGGGGGACAGGTGGTCTATTCTGATAACTGATGCTTTTCAACGCGACTAATTTTGTAAAGTTTTGATTCTTTAAGAGTACTTTTGAAATAATCTTCGTGGTTTTTCTTTGGGTCGACAAGGTTCAAATCTCATTCCTTGTGGGGTCAGTCAGTCAGATCTCCCGTCAGCAGCTTTCAGCTTTGGTCGTCTCATGCAGTCCAGTGGTCTCCGTGTGTGGAAGCGAGTGGTGCTGGGCGCCACGCGTCACGCCAGTGCCAGTCGCTCAGCGTCCTATGCGCTGGCTGGCAGCCGCCGCCGCGTTGTCGCCTTGAACTCGTCGTCCACTTGGTCCTCGTCCAAGCTTTTCTCGACGGAATCCTCTTCGACATTCGACGATGCGCCAAAGGACACGTTCAAGGCGGCTGAGGAATCCCAGGAACACGCGCAGGGAGAGCAACAGGAAAGCCACTTTGAAGACCCCGAGCGCAGGATCCTCGAGAATGCGCTCAACCACGTTGTCGAACTCGGGTAAGTTGATCATCTCTTGATTCAGTAGCTCTTGACTGGATGGTGGGAGCTGGACGAAACGCTCTGACCATCGCTTCTGCTATGTCACGATCTTGACTCGATGAATACCAGTTGGTCCACGGAAGCACTGGCTGCTGGCGCCAAAGATGCGGGACTTCCGTCAGTTGCGCATGGCATGTTTGCGCGCGGACCCGTTGAACTGGTGGAGTATTTCATGGAGAAGAACCATGAAAAAGTCCGTGAGCAATTGATCGCGCGCACAGAGGAATTGCAGGCCATGACGGTCACGGATCGATTGAAATTGGGTCTGAAACTTCGTTTGCAATTGAACGAACCCGTGATGCCCACTTGGCCTCAAGCCATGGGCCTGGGTGCTTTGCCACCTAACGCCCCCACGACGCTTCAGTCGTTGTCCAAGCTCATGGATGAGATTTGGTATTTTGCCGGCGACAAATCGCTGGATTACACTTGGTACACCAAACGTGCTGCGTTGCTTGGTGTCTACACCAGCACCGGTAAGTAACGAATTGTCGACCCGATAAGCTTTTGGGAAGCGTCGCAGCATGTTAAATGCCAAGTTGGGTGTCGTGTTTGTAGAGCTCTTCATGCTGACGGACCACTCAGAGAACTATGAAGCCACATGGAAATTCCTGGACCGCCGCGTGGATGAAGTCATTGCGCTTGGCGAAGCTCCACAGAATGTGCGTTATTCCAATCTTGTTGTCTGATGAGTCGGTTGCTGAATGCTCTGCTTATGACAACAGGTGCATGATGTGGTCGGCATGGTGGCCATTGGCATGCAAGCCATGTTCTCGGCGGCGACTTCGTTGGCCGGTCCGTTGGGTGCGGAGATTGTGCGCAATTCGCCTTTGAACAAGGTTCCCAACCCAATCTCAGCTGTTGGCAATGTGCTTCCAACCTCTTTGGCGTCCAAGATCCCAACGCCAACTCCAACCCCCACGCCAACGTCAACGTCTACCCAACAACCCAACGAGGAGCCAATTGATTTCCAGGATTTCAGCGGATTGGAAAAGAAGACGTCGGATCCAAGCACCAAAAAAGACAATTAAGTGAGGAAACATACGGGAGTTGGACTGCGAGTCGATGAGCTTATTGGTTTGTTTCGGACTTTGGCTGGCTTTCCGCATCGTCGTCTTCCGGTACTTGATCCTCTGCTTCACCTTGTCCTGCGTTGTCTTCCTCTGCTGCTGCTTCCTCATTTGTATCCTGCGTTGCTTGGGTTTTACCCTTGTCTTGCTTGGCGCCGCCTTTGCCGTCTTCGACTTCATCTTCGCTTTGTTCGTCGGCTTGTCGTTGCAGCTGCTCCTCAAATGCTCTTTTGGCTTCGACCAGCGCTTCGTGTTGCTCGCGTCGCGCCTTTTTGAGGTTTTCGATGCGCTCTTCTTCTTCTCGGGCAGCTCTTTCGTCTTCCGCCACCCAAAACGCGTACTGAAGATCCAACGCTCGCAGATCGTCTCGAACACGCAGGAGACTGCGGTATTTTGTTTCTTCTTGTTCGGCGGCCGTCATGAGCTCGTGTTTGGCCAACCGAATCGCCTCTGTTCCATCATCAATCAATTCATGAGTCGGCTATCACAAGACCTGGCAAAACTCGAGAGTAAGTAACACGAGCAGCTCACCACCGAGTACACACGGCGGCCAGTCAAGTTTGGAAACGGTCCTTTTGTCTGGAAACTCGAGTGTTCCAATGCCGTAGATGCGATTCTGCTGCCAATTACCATGATACCAGTACCCAAGTCTGCAAGAAACAACTCTGTTTAGCTCCGTGTCGCTTCAGGTCAGTCAGTGCTACGTGGACTCACGCGCTGGTCTCGGAGCCACTTCCGTTGCGCATCCCAAGAAAGAATTCACCTTCGTACACGGTGCCGTATTTTAGCAACTCGAGCTTTCCCTGGCCATGGCGCAGACCGTTTTTCCATTCGCCAGTGTATCGGAATTGGTTCTCCAGTTCCATCACGCCATAGCCGTTGAACTTGCCATTGACAAAGTTGCCCGAGTATTTCACGCCATTGGGGTACACCAACACCCCACAGCCATTTGGCTGACTCGTTTTCCATTCCCCTGTGTGCTTGCCACCATCCGCAAAGGTGTACACACCCATGGAGCCATGCATTTCGCCGTCTTTCCATCGACCTTTGTAGGTGAAATACGCATGCTTGCCGTGGCTCTCCAGCGTTCCTTCGACCTGGGGAGCCAGACCTGGAGGTCCATAGCTCTTTGGCACTGCCGATATCATCTCAAAGTCTTCCAGGTCGATGGTGTCATCGGATGTCAGTTCAATGTCGTTGCGTGGACGGCGTTTCCCTTTCGGCTTGAGTTTCTCGCTGAATGAGCAATCTGAAAACGCTCGGCGAAGGATCAATTGGTTCTATCCGCACCAGCTAGTAAGCCATCAATTGGTCAACGTGGATTCCGAGGAGCACAGTGGCATTGTCTCCACCTGCTGACGTGGAAGAAGCCCTGTCGTGGCCGATGCGCTTCCCGACGTGGCTTTTGACCCTTTGGCTGCCTTCATGATCATCTCATAATGCTGCTGATGCTGTCGCATGGCAATTTCCAGTGGAGTCAGATCTTCTGGAATGGCAAAGAATGCTTGTTCGATGCGCGTGAAAAGCATGGAGCTCCATCGACCGAGTTTGATCTGATTGGACTTGAGAAACCAGGGCGCAAAGCGTGCGTGGATCTCGGGCAGGCCAATGCGTCGCAACATGTTGTAGTAAAAGGCACTTCGCGGGTCCTCAAATTTGAATTGGCGGTGGTACGTAGGAAGATGCTTGTGCTCTTTACGGATCAGCGATTGGATCTGCTGCATGAGCTGTTGGAGGGCATATTAGAAGTCAGTGAGTGAGTGAGCTGCTGGATTTCGGTGGAATTGATTCTTATGCTGGGTGGGTTGACCATTGACGTACGGCAAAGAGCTCTTGCTGGTTTCGCGCATGTTCCTCCTGCTCTTTGCGACCCAGCTGCCTGATGATCTTGGCACGCTTTTCATGTGGTTTCTCCCGATTGGTGAAGGCGGCGATCGACTGTTTGACGAGGTCCATTGCATCGCATGGGAGTCCCGCTACATCCAGAGCAGAGCCGCAGAATTGACTCGCCGCTTGGTCGGCAGTTACAACAGTGTGTTGAAGCCCTTTCTGAGTCTGATGCTTCGCAATCACCAACTCAGACTCATCGGCAACCTACCGTAACTTGTGCATACGTATTCCGCATTCAAACCAGCCGCTTGAAGATGCGGCAAGAATCCAGCGCAGCATAAGAGCAGAGTGTAGATATGGAACGGTACGCGGAGTGCACGTGGCGCATCTACGACTCAGAAGTGTGTTTGAAGTTTACGGTATGCAGTGTACACAGGTTGCACTTGTGCCAAGGCACTGAACCCCACCGCTACCGCAAGCTTCCATGCCAAAGACATCAGGACTCCAGCGTTGCGTCCAGTTGGCTCACTGCAAGACAGTTTCTTCACCGCGCTGCGCTGCCTTGTGATCCCCTCCCTCTCTTCCTCATTCAATCCCATCCCATCCCATCCCATCCATAGATTCTTTCTCTCAGGGATCGTGTGAGCGATCCGATTTGCTTTCCACACGGGCAGCTTCTCTTTTGGAAGTGCTCAGTATTAGCATGGTAAGATAACCATCATCGAGAAAGGAAACAAAGAAAAAAACTACCAGAAATCTTTCCGTGAAAACTACGCCATGCCATCTATCTGCACCATTGCCAGGCTGCGCCGCGGTTTCTTTGCCCAAGGATCGCTGGCATGTCATGAAATACAGCAGCCCATCTCCAACGCTGGCGTACCCTGCCTGTCTGCTCGTGCTCTCGCTCTTTCCTTAGACGCTCTTTGCTTAGACGGGTCGCAGAGGAAAATCCATTTGCGTACGCCAGAGATCCTCCCTCCACACCCAGCAGGATCAAGCCATCACGCTGTCCACCCCAACACAAGAGTCCTCCACCTCTCCGCCAAGCCTCTTTTTCACTTTTGAGGATTCACCCAAACGTGTCACATTCTTGGCACCTCCCAACTCCAATCATTTGCAGGCAACCTTCTCGCGACCTTCGCACAACGTTCTCGCCACCATTGGAAATGGTGATGGACTACTGTACCACTGTGTGTGGCACACAAAGGCACCACGAGAATGTTCCTCCAGAAGACGGGAAGTAGAAAACGGAACCCTTTGGTAAGGTAAATTTTCCCCAGCTGGTCTCCACACAAATGCGAGAACGCCGAGGAGTGTAAATTTCGATTTTTTTTCTTTCGTCGCAATTGATTTGACGATTCTTTACTTGCTCACTCTCTCGTGTCTTTTTCTCGTTGAATCTCAATCTGCGACTCCAAGAGTCAAATGACACAAAGTGAAGGTGAGCTGCTCCGCTTCCGTGCAGTGTTACTGCTATTGCAGCCTGCAAGTGACGACGATGAACGCTGGGGAGTGGTTCTGTCCCTCTACTATCCCAACCCACCGCATTCACGCAGCCTGATGGTTTGTGGAATTGCTCGTGTCTCCTTGAATCGCCCTTAACAATCCGAAACGAGCCAATCACAATGCACGAGCGCGTGATTGATCCAGCATTTGTCACCCTTTGGTTGGCTGAGTGCACCAATGTGTCACACTTGGCACGCCAGCACCCAAGCGCGCTCCGATGGCTTGGACTGGGTTGCCCCGAACACTTGAAACTTGAGGCGGTAGGGTTACGGCGTCGCAAATGCAAGGTGATGTGATTTGAGGAACTGAAAGTAGGTACTCCACCGATTCGCCGATTGTGGTGGGGCAATCAGATGTTCTGGCAGGTGGGGGTGGCGTAGGGGACGGGGCCAACATCTTGCACTGGAGCTTCCCCTTCCATACTCCAGCTCAGTGTTAGAGGAAGTGCTGGAAGCATGCCAAGGTCAAATGCATCCCCTATTCGTCGCCAGCAGGAAAGTAATTTTTCTTATTTTTTTCTTTCCTCTTCTGCACCGATTCGTTGCGCTTCGGCACACTCTATAAATTACTTCGGTCCGTGTAGGAAATATTGCATCGCTGCAAAGCAAAAAGAAAAGGAAAGAAAGCACAACCAAAGTCCCGAGCCGTCAACTGGGTTGCTGACTGTCTCTTGTAAGAGTGCGAGTCGTGGACGAGGGAGTGACTGTGAGCCCCAAGTCAAAAGCCAAAAGAGCAACAAGAGCAACAAGAGCAACAAGCAGGAGGAGAGCAGCTGAAGTCCCGTTCTTGGCTTAGTTTCTATTTTGGCGCACGGAGAACACTGCACTTCCGCAAGGAAAAGACGTCTTTTCACCATCCTCTTGTTAGCAACAAACAGCCTTTGCCAGCACCCAGAGCAGCACAGCGAATGGGCTGCAAATCCTCCAAAGAGATTGAGTTTTCCATCGTCGACCGCGCAAGCAAATGTGCTGCTGTCCGTCAGGGCGGCCAGTCGCTTGCGGCGTCCACCGAAGTGCCGACCCAGCGACGACGACGAAGTCTCAGTCAGATCTTGTTGTCGGCGCCAAAGCTCAATGAGAACAAGCATCGCGACGTCTTTAGCATCTTTGGGGAGCGTGGAATGGACTTGACCACTCCAGAGCAAAGCAAAAGCCAGGTGCTCGAAGCGTTGCAGCAAAAGCCGTCCAAGTCGTCCCAACCGCTAGATTCGCCCATGGCTACTTCTTCTTCGTGTCGACATGAAGAGCCCACGGAAAGTGCTGATCCGCAGAGCCCGCTTAAGTCTTGTTCGTCGTCCACGACCACGGCCAGTTTGTATGAAACCAACAGCAACACTATCATCCAAGCCAGCAATAGCAGCAGCACCAGTTCCGATCGGTTCATCCCACAACTCAGCCTTCGCTACGGTGCGTGTTCAGACCAGGGCATGCGCAAGACCAACGAGGACCGCAAAGTATGTGTGTACGACACCATCAAGGACCACGATGTGGCGTATTTTGGTATTTATGACGGCCATGGAGGCGACAAAGTGGCTCAGTTTCTAGCGGAGAACCTGCATGAAACCGTCTTTGACTGTCTGCTCAAGCAAAACGACCAGCAACAGGACTTGGACGATGGTATCCGCAAGGCCTTTGAAGCCACCGACGATACCATCTTCACCCAACAACTCGACAGTGGTTCCACGGCTGTGGCCGTGCTGATCCGGGACCAAGAAGCCGTCATTGCGTCGATTGGTGACTCCCAGGCAGTGCTGAGTTCCAACAACCAAGCGGTGCTGCTTTCCATGCCGCATAAACCAGACCTCTCTTCCGAGAAAGCGCGCATTCTGGCGGCCAAAGGAACAGTGGTCAAGGGCCGTATTTTCGGTCTCTTGGAGGTCTCTCGCGCGTTTGGCGACAACGATTTCAAGACTTCTCGAGGACAATTCAAGGATCGATTCAATGGCGATCTGGTGACATCTTCACCGGACATTCGCCATCATCAGATTGACGAAGAGGACCAGTTTATCGTATTGGGCTGCGACGGACTGTTTGATGTGATGACTCCGCAGGAAGTTGTAGACTTCGTGCGATTAAAATTGCTGCTGAATGACAATGGCGTGCAACAGGTATGCGACGAACTGGTGGCCCACGCCATTAGCCTCGGATCGACCGACAACGTCAGCGCCATTGTCGTCTGCTTGAATGCCGACTAAACGTCTCAAAGCACCATCCAGACAGCCAATCATCCATCCAAACTGTCCTTCAAAGTGCAGTACCATCTCTCAAGTCTTTCAATTGCCAACTGACCGACCCTTCCTCAAATCAATCAATTATTCCATCAACTCTCCGTGAAGAAACCCGTCGGAAATTGTACCATATGGTCATCGTGTTGTCTCCAGTTGTGTCTTCCGTGCTTCAGTGTGTGTCCTCTCGTGCTCGTGCCTTCCCTTCGTCTCCCATTTTGCCTCTGTTCTTCTCCTTGTGTGTGTGTGTGTGTGTGTTGTTGTTGCTTTTTCCCATTCCCAATGGCTGACCAGAAGTGCTTTTGTCGGCTGTTGAGTGTGAAATGGAGATCCCATCAATTGCCGACCGTTTTGCTTCTTCTTCCTTTTCGTATCAATTAATTTTCTCTAAACTCAAAATCAAAATGTTTCGCTTTCAATCGCTTGGATTTGTCCACCAGTCGACTTGTCTATGCCTCACGTCGAGTCGAGTCGAGTCGTGTCGTCCATTCCATTCCATTCTATCCATTCACTCGCTTGCTGTCGTGCCAGCTGTTGAGTTTGTTGAAGTGGTTCAAGTCGATGCGCTGGGTTCTGTTTCTGCTTGGACTTCAGCTTCAACCCGTCGACGTTTACGCTCGTTCATCTTTTGCTTCTTCTCGGCGACCGACAGTCCCGTGTCCCTATGGAAAATGGGAATGTGCCCGCGACGCCGATTGGCCAGTGGAAGAAGCGGCGCGACCACTTTCCATGGAAATCGTCGCTCAGTCGAATCTGCGCAGGGCAGTTCTTGGAGCAATTGCGCCAGTCTGGGCTTGAAATGGTCCAAATCGTCCACGACATTCTGCTCCTTGACTTGAAGCGACTCGATGACTTCCAGATCGCTTCGAAGAATCGCCGCCTTGATCATGTGCTGTTCCCATCGCTGTGCTAGCTCTTCGTGGATATGGTACAACGCGAGAGGAGCAAAGTGGCTGTCAGAGAAAGTGGCGCAACATGAGGGTCAGTCCGGTGCCATCTACATCTAGCAATGTCGACGGCCATGTCACTCACTCAAAGGTGACGTTGTCAAAGTGACAGTCGTGTAAAACTAGCGGAAGATCCGGTGCCATGTCGTACTGATCCATCCAAAACGAACTGTCAGTATCAGGGCAACAAGAACCCTCTGCTGGGTCACAATAGACGCCACGCACCTGAGGCTTTCGAGGGTTGGTCTTGATGTCGAAGAGCCGTTCAATGATGGAAATGTCTTCTTTGCCTTCGCCAATCAGAAACAACACGTGGACCATGCACCGCACTTGATGCCACAAGAAACTGGAACCCTGGATCTCAAAGCAAAACACTTGACGCTGCTTGGCTTCGTCACCGACGCTGTCTTTTTCGCCTGAACTCGAGGCGTCACACGGAACCACTTCAAACGACTTGATGGAACGCTCAAAAGTCTGCGCATTGGTGTCGATGCGACAGAAATTGCGAAAGTCGTGATGGCCTTCCAGTAGTTTCGCGGCTCTGCGCATGAGCTCCACGTCCCGGGTCTTGCGCACAAAAAAATACCGATACACGCGCGCTGTCGCGTGGAACCGCGCGTTGAAGTCACTCGGTGCCGTCACGACCGAGTACACGCGAATGTCTTCGGGAAGGGCACGATTCAGTTGGGTCGCATAATCGATCTCTTGCACTGTCTTTTCAGTGCCATTCTCCAGTCGCACACGAAAGCGTTGGCCTGCTTGCACTTGATCAATGGACTGTAAATCCAGCAGCGTGGCCTGAGCCGGAAAGCTGGATCGAACCGTCACACCAATCACTTGACCGAACGCGCTGACACCGCGATCGGTGCGTCCACAACGGCTGTAGTTGCAGCTTTCAATGTCTTCAATGAGCTTCGTGCGCTTCAACGCGTCAAACAAGTATCGTTCCACCGTTTCCTATGGAGTTCACACATCGCCATCATCATCACCATCAGCACAACAATTATGCAGATATGTCTGAACCTTTGTGAGACAACACAGTCACTCACCGGCATGTGGTCCTGTCTGGCAAAGCCCGCGTACTTTTCGCCAAGATAAAGAAACTTGATGGCCACATTGCGCTTTTGGTACTTGTTCATGTCGAACGCACGGGTCTTTTTCTCTTGGCGCTTGGGCTTTTTGCGATGAAGAAACTGCTGCGGACACGACGAACCCATCACTTTGGCGACAGTTTGGTCGATCACATCTGCGCATTTGGATGCGCGTTTGCAGTCAGTCACCTATACAGCACCACAGCAACAGAAGGCACCAGAGCAAAGCAAAAGGCAACGTACATGCACCAACTTCGTTTCTCAGCTGATGCAGAATCGCCAGCAAATGAAGTGAAGAAGTGGACTCGTCGAGTGCATCAAGAGTCGGAATCTCTTGGTGGCTTGTTGCCATTCGTCTGGTTGGTTTCAGGTTTCAGTTAAGGAGTCACAGATAGCAGTTAACTATGAGAATTGATGGGTATGTATGGGACCAGGCTCTGAGATCTGGGACGGGTTCCGATGCCTGGACAACTTGGATGCCATGTGGATACAACAAACAATCTGGTTGTTCCGGTTTGCAGAGCGTTGCGGCCTCGGCGGAGCTTGCTCGACCGTCACTGGGAGAGATGATTTCGCTGTTGTGTGTTTTTCAGCGATTTGAATGCGTATTTAGGCTGTTCTCCATTGTCGTTTCCAACGATTGGCACACCTCCTCCGACGATGCACTGGTTGTCACCTCACTTGACCGCCAACATCAAGCGCTCTCAAGATCCTCGGGGTACTGAACTCCCTGAACGGAAATGATGTGGGAGATCCAGCCAATCATCTCGGTGGTAAAACAAGAGACACGGCTGTCGTCGTGCTCATCCGTGCGTTTCGTCGTCAGAACTCACAAAAACGAGTCGACCTGTGAACGTACACGAGAAAGAGCAAGAGATCCGCTGCCACTGCGAACATCCGTTTCGCCTTCTTCCAAGTCAAATGGGTGCCAACGTGGAAAGCAACCAGCTCCTTTGAGACGTTCAGAGCTCAAAAAGCCACCCAGATAAGCTGGTCAAATCCTCCCAAACGTGACCCAGAGAATCCACTCAAGTGGTCCAGTCGCTGGTTCGCTAGGGTCAGTGTCAGTAGCGTGGCTTCTTCCTAAACTCTTGGGAACAGTTGACAGTCCAAGGAGGTGCAACTGCTTACGAGCACATGGCATTTGTCTCTGAAACGGACAACTCTCAACGACAGCAATCCGTGGGAATTCGAGCAGAGGAGCTGCCGCAGCGAAACGCAACGCAAAGCACAACGACAAGCATCTGTAGATCAAGCCACCACAACAGCTTTCAAGCTTTTCACAACGGGAAGCGACCGAGTCTTCGACCTGACCCCTCCATGCCTTGGGCGTCCACAACTGTCAGTGGCCTCGTCCAACAAGATGACCCCGCCACAAGTACATGCATTGCACACGGTGGGTTGTTCGTCTCAATCTGCCAACCCAACTCAACTCAACCCATCGAATCGCCACACCCAGCATCCCATCGCATCGTATCGCATCGCATCGCATCGCAGGTTTCTCGAGGTGATGATGTGCTGTGTAAGCTGATTGGTCGTCTTTGTCATCGCCACTACCACTCAATCCGGACAAGCCACACCTCCTACCAGGTGACGCTTGGCCGTCACGCTATTTCAAATGTTTGGACTCCGTCGCTTCTTTCCTGCGGTGTCGTCGCGCGCCGCCAAAGTGCCAAGTGATTGGCTGGTTGTGCCAAGGCGTAGGTGCAGCGCGGGAGTCCATCGGTCAGAATTGTGCGCTGGCCACGCGCCAGAGACAGTGCCGATCCACCCATTACACCGGCATTGGGATTTGTTTGCTGGTGGATTTCTTTGCCAGTTGGTTTGTGTTTATGGGCGGCTGGACAACTGTTCATTTGTGAATTGGCTCCGCGCCTCTCAAGTCGCAGTGAACCACCAAACAACCAAAAAGATGCCCAGCTTCATGCCGCGACGCATGCCTTTAGCTTCGGCAGTTGCCACCAATGCGGCCCAGCTGGGACGACTTGTCGAGAGCTTGTCGTTCCAAGAGAGCGACCTGCGATGCTATGAAGAGCAGATTCTGCAAGCGTTGCGCGACGCCTCGCTGCGTCGCAAGGGCTTCCAAGAAGAGCTGGATGCTTCCAGCAAGCGCGTTCAAGAGATCTGCGAGCTGGAGAGCCAAGTGCTGGCGCAACTCGACGCTCTGACAGCTGACGACAACCTCTACAAAGCCAAAGAACTGGAGTTGCAAAAGCTACAGGAAGAAAAACGCCAAGAAGAGTCTGGTTCCAAGCGCACCAAATGCAATGCGCGCCAGTTCGAGCGAGATCAAGTCTTCAAGAAGCGCTCGCTGGTGCAGGTGCAAGTGGATCTGGTGCGTATCCGACAGCAAAAGCAATTGCTGGCCGCCACCGCTGTCCGCGTTGGTGTCGGAAGTCGTTTTCTTCGTCTGCACAAGTGAAGAGATAGTAGTTAACACTGACAAACAGCAAAAGATCTGTAGAGTAGCGATAGCGTTCGTGCGTTCCGTCGGCAAAATGTAAAATAGTAAAGAATGAAACATGAAGATTAGACGCTTGGAAAGGAAGAGTTAATGCCCGTTGATGGATTTCTCATGTACGACGACGATAGCACTTGGAATGGCCGAGCACTGTACTTGCACTGGCTTCGACTCGGTCCATCACATCATGAGATGACGGCCAGCACTCGTCACCGCAAGTGGAGAAGATACACATGCCATTTGTATCTGGTCATCTTGTTTCAATCGGTCTGCTGTGGCATGTGGAGCTTGTGCTTGGGAAACCAGACGGTGCACAACCAATATATGGCAAGTCTTTTGCCAAGGATCAGATCCTCAAGGCAGACGTGCAAAACGCATCTAGTTCCCTTCTTTCTCCGCTGGAGTGTAGACCGTCCGAGTGCTCAACTATAAGATCGATTTGAGAATACTCTATGTGGTTCTATGGGCTATCACAGTGTTTTGCTCTTTCTTGTTGTCTCAGACGAGCGGTGTCAGAACCAACAGCGAAGCGCATGCCGCATTCGACATCCGAAAGATGCGAGCAAACGTTTGCATCCTTCTTCGTCTGAAAGTGTGGTCTTGAATGGCTTCTTTGGGGGCAAGAATCTGGTCATGAATCTGGCATTCTCTGCTCTTCGCGTCTCTCGATCTCTTACGTTTTGCTGTAGTGACGATGCCTAGCTTCAAAACGAGTTTGCCGTTTGCCATCGTGATGGTGGGGTTTTGCGTTGCAGCAATGCGTTCAGTGACTGCGGAGCATCTCAAAGTGCATATGGCGAGCCATCACCATGCCAAAATGGACATCACGATTGACACGGAGAACTCGGAGCCGGCCAAATACCTTCGCGAAAACAACCAGTCCATCTACGCCATTTGTGTGTTCCGTCACAACGGATGGCTCTGGAACAATTACTCCATCGCGTTCTTTGACAGCGCGGGCGGCGTGATTGAGGAATACTGCAATGAGCATCATGATCTGCCCTTCGAAATCCTCGCAGAGGTGGCCCACGACATGAACGATTGGACCAACGAGGAGATTGACGAGCAGTCCAAGTGCTATCTGTACAAGACCGAAGAGACCAACGCCGTGCTGTTGATGGGGAGCTATCGTTGCAGAGATTAAAAGCGAATCGCAAGTGTCAGCGCGCCATATTTTGACACAAAAGCACCGTTTTGTCGTGTCCAACAAGTCTTTTCTTTCACAGCTCCACACCACATCAGCTGCCTTCTGCTTTCAGTGGAGTCGGTCCGCCATCCACTGACCCTTCATGCTTCGGATCGGCATTCACCAGACCGCACGAGTTCCATGAGAAACGACAAATATGCCACTGGGAGACTCAATGCGGCGTTCGGAGGGAGAGCGACCTGACTCGCAGAAGGCGCACGTCATTGTGAGCACGTCACTGTCGTCCTGAGTGTGCTGGTGATTGGTTGGTGGCGCCACTTCAATTCGTTCTGTCAGTGGAGCCTGACGCTGCCAGGTGCTTGACTCTCCAAGGACGCATTGTTGGTGGCATGATGGCCAGCGAGGTGTCAGGGAGCTTTTCAACCCATCCAAGAGGCAGCATCCATACGATTCCCCCCCCCCTCCGCCTCTTTGGCTGAAAACTCATTCCAAGATGGATTCATGGCTTCAAGTGGGACAACTTGCTCTGTTTGATGGGGTACACAAGATTGAACCGAACAATTGGATGCCTTGGCTTAAGCTGGCTACCAATCGACGAGAGATTGATTTCCTCTCTCTCTCTCTCTCTCTGTCTGTCTCGCTCTCGCTCTCGCTCTCATTTCCATGAGGTTGCAACGTCTCATTCTCCAATTTGCTCCAAGCTTCTCCCATTGACATCCCAGTGGTTCTCGCATCATGATCGGCAAAAAGAGTGTTGTGGCTTTGGCGACACTGTTGTTGCTTTGTTGCTCGATGATCTGCGTTTCGGCGGGGCACCTCAAAGCCCATGGAGCGGCTCACCACAGTCACCACCACAGCCAAAAAAGCGTCCATAAGCACCACGGCAAAGCATCCATCAACACCGACACGGGCGACTCCGAGTCCCGCGTGTACCTGCGCAACAACTTCAACAGCATTTATGCGGCTTGCATTTTCACCCACACGCATTTGATTGGAGCAGACACCTACTCCATCGCGTTTTTCGACCAGGAAGGCAAGTTGTTGGAAAAGTTTTGCGACGAACTCCGACAGTTCTCCATTGACACGATCAAGCCGTTTTCCAAGAACTTTGACGCCTGGACCAACAAAGAAATCGACGACGTGTCCAAGTGCTATCTTCACGAAAACGAACAGACCAATGCCGTGGACTTGATGGGAAGCTACAGGTGCCAATAGATTCAATGGATTCCCGAGTCTCGGTACAGCGCAATCGTCAATTGCCGAATAAAACTGCACCAAATGAAAAAATGTTTCTGGTCTGTTCAGTTTTTTTGTTTTGTTTTGTTTTGGTCGTGACACGGTGCGCTCTCTTCAAGGGCTTTCGTCGCGGCAGGTGATGGATCAGGACCCTGGGTCTGCACCATGGTGCATAAGAGCCTAAGCCATGGGACAAGGATATCCTCATTTTATAAACGCCTCTCTGTACGTTGAGCTGATGATCGTTGACATGCCTCGCGCTCCTACCATCTCTTGATCACCAAATGATCCTCTTGCAGCTGCAGGAAGGCTCCCATTCAGAGCCGACCTAAAGCTCTATGGGAAACGACAACATGCGCCACTTCAGTTCACTGTCTTCCCAACGGCAAGTCCAAATGCTTTGCGTTGCATGTCCATGGGTCTACTTGGTTCAACAGACAAGCGCCGACGGATCTCTTGCTGGCGATGCAAGGCGCCGAGTCCTGTCATGATCGTGGCGTGCTTGCCTTGGTTCACCCGCACTCGACCACGACTTGCACCACGGCGAAGAGCGAGAGCTGTCAGAACTGCCGCAGAAACCAGGATTTAAGGGAGAAAGTCCATTGACTGGCTGCGACGCCCCCTGCCCCATGGCCAGCTCAAGCCAACTGCTAGCTTTTCGACACTTCTGATTCCAAGATCTTCAACCTGTCAATACCTGGTTGGAATTGCAAGGTCGGACACAATCGGAACGTGGAGGGTATTGGTTCTCATCATTCCATCTATTCAAGCAGGTCAAATGTGATAGAGTTGCTTACGGACACCATGCTTGAATGTTCGACATCATTCCTTTTGGCAGGTCTCCCGTCGTCTGATGCCTGGTTCGCCAGTGACGTGAACCACAAACGCGTCCATCCGAGCGCTCATCAGCTCATTTCACCTTTTGCTTCCATCACCGCCGTGCAACGCAGCGAACAAAACGAACAAATGGAGCTGCCAGTGATCAGTTTGAAGGCTTTCAAGGAGAATGGCGACACCAACGAGTGCCAAAAGGCCGCGCAGTGCCTCCACGAGTATGGCGTGCTCTGCTTGCGCGACGAGGTATAATGATGACTCGTCCTGACTGGCGATGGAGGCGGCTGACTCTTTTGGTTTGCAATGCCAGCGCGCAACGGACGCAGACAACGATACGTTTCTGGACATGATGGAGAAATACTTTGAGTCCACCGACTTTGTCAAAGACGCGCGGCCAGAGCTCCATTACCAGGTCGGCGTGACCCCCGAACTCAAGGAACGACCACGCAACCACTGCGAGCGAGCGCAACAACTCGCCAAAGAGGACGCACCAGTGACATTGTGTCCACCAGAGCTAGACAAGAAGTCGCGTTTCTTTTGGCGCATGGGAGAGCGTCCAGCGGTGGGGATGGATGCCGCGTTCTGATGTTTTGTTTTGGTCGATGATGCTGACTTCTTCGGTCCCCTGGACTGTACGACAGACCACGCGCTTTCAAGACTTGAATGCAGAGCCAGTGATTCCAGAGAACTTTCCCCAGTGGGAGTCCGTGATGAACATGTGGGGCGGCAAAATGCTGGACGCCATCAAAGATCTGGTCGAAATGGTTGCGTTGGGCCTCGGGCTGGAAAAAGATGCGTTGCGCAAACGGATGACATATGGCCCGCACTTGTTGGCGCCGACGGGAAGCAATTTCAATGTCTACAACAACCTGAATGACGTGTTGGCTGGGTACCATTACGACCTGAACTTGTTGACGATCCACGGCAAGTCGCGATTCCCAGGATTGTATATCTGGCGTCGCGATGGCACTCGGACGGCCGTCAAGATCCCCGATGGATGTCTGCTGGTTCAGGTGCGTCGTTATGTCTGGAGAGAACTAACTTCGTGTGAGTTGGTTCCATTTGGTTCAGTTGATCTGATGCTTCGTGCGCGATCATTGATGTGTGATTAGGCGGGCAAGCAAATGGAATACCTCACGGGAGGATATATCGTGGCCGGGTTCCATGAAGTGGTCGTGTCAGAACAGACGCTGGCGACCATTGCAAAGCGCAAAGCCAACGGCCAGAGCCTCTGGCGGGTGTCATCAACGCTGTTTTCACACGTGTCTTCGGACGAGATCCTGCAACCGCTGGGGCGCTTTGCGACCCCCGAAGCGATGGAAAGGTACCCGCCCGTGTACACTGGCGATCAAGTGCTGGCGGAATTGAAGCATATTGAGTTGGGCAAAGGCTACACACTGCAGCGCGACAAAAGGACGAGCCACCAGCGCCAGGGACATCACAGCTAGGGAGATGGAGAGAGCGAGAGCGAACAGTGAATAGAAAGCGGATCGTTGAAGGATGCAGTCACGCCAGCGTGCAGTTGGGCCAATCTCAATGGGGTGCTGGTTACCGTAAATGACCTGCAACTTGAATTGCAAGCAACCTTCCACGTCGCCCGACCAACTTGAGCTCACCTGCGCCAAACCCAATCTGGTTTGCCTTTGCCTACCAAAGAAGCAAGACGGCTCGTCGCATGTTCAACTTGCAGTAGGGCTGACGGCAACTGAACGGATTGCTGTCTCCCGTCCCGTGCCCACCAGGTGGTGGCTGGCAGTCAAAGCCGTCAATTGAGTCAATTGGTGGCGAGCCGAGGCGGGAAGACCTGGCGAGCCAAACTTAACTTGGGACTGACGGAGAAAACGAAGACAGTGGCGTTCCGTAAGCCCGGACACCCATTCACTTGGGGGGCATACTCAGTGTCATATAAAATCCCAAAACGCCGTGGTGGTCCACCAAAGCTGATCAGGCAGGCCACCATGTCAACCGTCAGTGGCAGTGGGGGTGGTGGGTCATTTGCGGTTTCCCCAAAGTCCAGACCAGACGAAAATTAACCCGCACAGAACCAGAAAGCAACCAGCGCCCAAAAGCCCCAAAGCAACCAGTTATGTCCAAAGCGTCTTCCTCGTCCGATGCTTCTGCGTCCTATCCACCCTTTGCGCTTGATCGTCCGCGCTTTGACCAGTCCACTTACTACGGTCGCTGGCGGCAATTTGTCGAATTGGTTTCGCCAAAGTACGTGGATGTTCTGGCCATGATTGATTTGCTGGCGTCGTCGAGGTTTTTTTTCGGCACCCTGGCTGGAATGGATCGTTTGGCTCACTGGGTCTGGCGTTGGTCTGATTTGCCGTTGTTTAGCGCGTTGTTTTTGACGCAAAAGCAGATCCAAGAGGCCAAAACGTTGATCAACCAGTTCGAAAAAGGCGAAATCAAAGCGAGCCAAGTGAGCGATGCGGCGCTCTGGAAGGCCAAACGAGGTGCGTTGGTTTGTGGTCGGTGTCTTTGGTTATCCACTGAGCCCCCAAACTGCAACCACAGTCTGCGACGCCGCCGTGCACCCCCAGACAGGAGAAACCGTGCCAGCCATCTTTCGACTCGCAGCCTTTGTGCCCGTCAATATCCCCATTTGCGCGGGCATGTTGTTGGCGCCTCCCACGGTGCGTGAGCGGCGTGAAGCTATTTTTTCCCCATGCGATGCGCGCGGCACTCATTAAGAAGCGATGTTCTTTCGTGTCACCTGCGCTTTTGTGTTAGCTCGTCAATACCCTTTTCTGGCAATGGGTGAACCAAAGCTACAACGCCGGCTTCAACTACGCCAATCGCAACGCCAGTGGCGAACAAGACAACTCCACCGTGCTCAGTACGTTGCTTGCCGCTTCTTCTGCTTGCCTTCAATTCATCAACCGGGCTTGTTTACTCATCTGCGTCTCTCTGTTTCCTTGATGTTCAAATAGAATCCTATGTGGCAGCAACTGTCGTCTCGTGCGCCAGTGCCGTTGGTCTTGGTCGAGTGGTTGAAAACGCCCGTTCGCTGACTCCAGCAATGCGCAACATTTGCCGAAAGGTTAGTATTTCGCTGTCGCTTGCCTGTTGTTGCTGGAGATCTTACATCTTGCCCATTGAACTCTTGGCGCTTGGGTTTATGTAGACGGTGCCGTTTGTGGCTGTGGCTAGCGCTGGTGTTTTCAATGTCGTAGCGATGCGATTCAACGAGTGCATGTAAGTGCTCTTTGACTACCAAGCAGCTCATTGAAACACGGCTGACCGGCTCCTTCTCGTTGGGGGTGCTTAGTGAGGGAATTGATGTGATTGATCACGAAGGATCTGTGCGCGGTCGATCGGTTGTTGCTGGTCGCGAGTCACTCTTGCAGGTGGCGCTCACACGAGTGGCCATCCCCGTGCCAAGTAAGTTGCAGCTCAAGCAGTTGACAGTACAACTCGCCGAACGATGATTGCTAACGATCTCCTTCATTGCCGATGCCTGTTCTTAGTTTTGCTTTTGCCTCCGTATCTATTCGAAACCATCAAGCGATTGAACATGATGCCACAGCGCAAATACCCCAAGCTCGCCACGGAACTGGCTGTGTTGACGCTCTGCCTGGCTGGTGCGTTGCCAGCAGCGATCGCCATTTTCCCACAAAAGGGAACCATCGACATCAAGCGCCTCGAACAGCACTTTTGGGAGATCAAAGATCGCCAGGAACAGCCGCTTCGTCACGTCTACTACAACAAGGGCATTTGAGTTGTTGCTGTTTTTGGTCTTTGCGGGTTATGCGCTCGCTTGTGTGGCGTTTTGGTCTGAGTCTGAGTCTGAGTCCGTTGTACTCAGTCCCAGTGTGTTTCCTTTGCGTTTGGGTAGCCAATCATCATACGATACCGATATCATACCATAATATAACCGGTTTGCCTTCACTCTTGCTTGTTCACTTTCCCAAGCAAATCCTCGTCGGCATGAACCTCCGCAACGATCGGCAAAGCGGCGACAAACACACGAAGTGACGAGCACGAGAAGTGGTTTTGGACCGACAAAACAAGTCGAAAGCTGATGGTTCAGTGGGTTGCTCGTTTGTGCTTTTTTGTTTGGTGCGTTTTGGACTGAAATCGGAGTCGGCGGTCAGGCGAATTGTTGGGCGCAAGCTGGTGGAAGACGCGACGGCGATCGAGAGAGGAAGAGCCGGTGGAAGGGGGGGAGGATGAGGGGGGGGGGTCTGAAAGGCAGTTGGATGTTGTTGGATGGAGGTGCGTGGCTGGACAGTTGGCTGCAGAGCGAAAGGAAGAGGCGATGATGATTAGCACAGCGGCAGGTTCTGTGAGCATTCGGGTCTCTTTGGTTTCGAGGCCGTTGAGTGAACAGAAGCCGAGGGAGAAAGAGATGAAGTGCGCGCGAGAGAGAGAGGAAGAGAGGGACGGAGACGAGACGCGATGGAGGGGTGGAAGGCACCAGCGATGATCACTGGAGTTTTGCACCGCGCAAGCCCAATGATGAGACTGATGATCACGAACCCCCGCAGCTTCATGTGTGCCAGCATTGTGTATCTTACGAGGGCTGAGTGGGTTCTCTGTCGACTCCACTGTGATGCGCTCAAGTGTCAACGCTTGGTGGCTTTCGGATCTTCATCGCCGATCTCTTCGGCTTCTCGAAATGGGGCATTTCTCTCTCTCTTTCGTATCTCTTTCTTCAGTCCTACCCAACTCGGCTTCTGTCGATGGCTCGATCTTCCAACTTTGTCACTCGTTCTCTTGGGCTCACTCTCCAGCCAAAGTCGCATTGTCGCTGCTTTCGGTCGTTTTGTGGTCGGGGTGCTCTGGCTTCGTGGTCTGTTCGAAGGTATTCGGCTGTCTGTTTGGACGTGGTTTCTTGTTGGTTTCATTCGCTCGGTTGTTTGCTGCTTTGAAAGCCATTTGCGTCGACGATTCCGTCGATTTCATCTGGTCCTTGCCAGCGTTCTCCAGCAGATTTGACCAAATGGAGTTACCGGTCAAGTCACCCCGCTGGGAATGGCTTTTGGCTGCTTCTTTCGGTGCTTGGAAGGCTATCGGTCGCTGCGGATCGTTTGGGTTTTTGGTGGAACTGGCATTGGGCGTTTTGCTTTGCTTCGACTGGGAAACTGTGTTTTCAAAGGATGAGAAGACCCCAAAGACTTGACCGGAGTGCATTTGACTGGCGTCTCGCTTCCTTTTCCTTTAGGCGATGACGCGGATGACATCAAAGCGGGGAATTCACTGACGAAAATGCACGTTTTCTTGATGGATTATGAGCTGCATCCGAGCTGACCATGGTGATATCCTCTGTTTCGAGGTTTATGCACTCCTTCACAACGGACCTCTACGTCTCTTCACTGCAACTGGCAGCCACAGAACCTTTCGTCTCTTGTCTGCACTTGGGAAAGCTTTCGGCTCGACAGTTGATCCACTTGTTGTGACTGTTGGATCGCAGACTGCCGCGGTGCGATTCCACCTGTTGTTTCTCTGTTGATGCTCATCAGGTCGTCGCACTGGAGTGCTACCGTCTTTGCTGCTGCTGTGGGCGGTTGTGGTGCTGGCCCCTTCATCGGGGTTTGCGGGGAACTCATCCAGGCGTCCTGGTAAAGCTGGTCGAGATCCCAATGGCCGCAAATGTCCACAACGAGTCTCTCTTGGCTACTGGAGCTGCGTTTCATGACCTGAACGGAAGACCAAATGTGCAGCGCTGCTCTGCTCCGCTCGTTTTGTAAAGAAACCACAAGGCAAACTCTTTGGGGTGTCTTTCGTGATGCTCTTGTTGCTTGCAAATTGGGCCACCAGTTTGAAAGCGGGAGGGATCTATCTATCCATTGGGAGCATGGCTTGTCGCCTGTGGAGTGGCTTCTTTTGCAGGGCAGCTTCCACCAGTGTACCAAGACGAACTGCTCTGTCGCAACAAAGCGTGCAACTGCAACGCCGACACCCGCAGTTGGCAAAATGTACCCGCGTTCCAACCTTCTCACAGTGGGCCATGGAAAGGGCCATCCATCTCTTGCAGATGCAGGCACGCTAACCAACCAGGCGACTCCTCAACTGAAAGACACCACAACTCGTGTTGGTTTCATTAAAGTAAGATGCTCGTCGGCCCCATGACAGGACGGACAATTGCTGCTAGTTTGGTTCATTGCAGTCCACAGCCACAGTACCCTGCTTCTCGTTCCTGCGCTGGCGGAAGATCGTGCATCCGCAGGGCAGGATGCCGTCCAACTTGAGCGAATGGATGCCGCCGATACTGCGCTTCAGGAGAAGGTTTGCTCGCCACCGGTCGCAAAGGAACGTTGCACTCTGTCCAAAAGGTCGACGCCGTAGCGTTGGAGCATGCCACTGCACTCTGGACCCTGGCAATCTTGTTCGCTACTACGAGTGGTTTGGCCATTGTCGGCGGAGTGCTCATCCAGGCGTCACAATAGAGTTGCTGGTCGTCCCAATGGCCACTGAGGCTGGCGACGACTCGTCTTTGGTTGCTGGTGCTGCACTTCATGCCACTCGACCAAGCAAAACAAGCTGGTGCTGTTGCTGATGGCTTCTTCTTCTTCTTCTTGGTGGGGCGTTTTGGAGAATGAATTGACCAGCGCTGTCTTTGTCTTTCCAGAGTCCCAAACCTTAATCTGATCGGGAAACGCACCATCCGACCATCAGACGGCAGCTTCTGTTGGTGCATCCAATTCTCGTACAACAGGCGGCATCCTCTCTCTCCAGCTGTTTCACGTTTAACAGCGCAGAACTCTTGGAACATTTGGTCCAATCGGCCAATTCCAGCACGAAACGACTTGAAGCGCAAGTTGATTGTGTTTGTTTGTTGATTCTCTCACAAGAGCCCGATCAGGTGAACACTCATGGGGTGTCAATAGCGCTGCCGTCCTCTGCTTGGAGTAGACCGTGTGGCATGTACTGGAGCTCAAGGATCCAATCCCATAGAGATCTCCATGTCGTCTCCATTGGTTCTGCTGGAGCCTGTGGGATGGGTTGGATGACTTTCCACAGCAAACGAGAAGGAACTGGCCGGATCAACTCGCCTTCTGGTTTCAGAGTGTGCTCCTACTTGAAGGATCTTTGCTCCTCATGGACATCTCAGCAAAGCAGCAGCCTGTTTTGTTTCTGTGCTTCAACCTCTCTCTTCCTTGCAGCTGACAGCCACATTGGTGCAATGACTTTTGCTTCAGTGGTTGACGCCGTTGAACCAGCGACGCGGCCAGCGAGATGCACGTGGAAACTGTTTGCTCCCAAGCTGAGGCGAACGTATTTCACAGACGTTCCACGCCTTTGAAGACGGCAAAGCTGTTGCATCGGTCCCCTCCCGCCCCCTGGCGCTGGACGCTGTGACGGTGGTCGTGAACTCATCCATGCGTCCCGGTAGAGGTGTTCGTCGTCCCACTGACCGCAGAGTCCACACACTTTGGCTGTTGGTAGCGCGCTGCATCTGCATCTGCATGGTAATGGAGACGAGTCGCTCGACTAGTGGGTGGACCTATGTGAAAGAAGCCCAATGAAATGCACCATCAGCCCAGATCCACAGGCACCACAGCGATTGGGATTGGAACGACAACAGCTCCGTCTTTGTCCAGAAAGAACCCATCCAAACGCTTTCAATAGGATGGATACCTCCAGCTTTCTCTCACGAGGCAAAGCGTTCACTCATGCCAACTCGTGCAACGGCGTCGAGTCCCAAGGCAGAAGGCACTTACTTGGCATTTGCCTCTGATTTGATGCAGATGGTGCGCTGTCCTCGTCAAGCCCCCACTAGAGGACCCGTGTTCGTAGTGCTGGAGAGCTCCAACAGCACCCCTCTCAGTGGAACCATGTCATTCGACCTGAGGTGCAACCAAATGAGCCTCCAGCTGACGAATCTGCTCGTGCTGCAGCGTGTTCTGCAGGATTCTTTGTGGTGCTTGCTAATCGAAGCTCGGTTCCCACCCACCCACCCCCAAGCTGGTCTGTGAACGAGTCGCGGCAGTTCTTTCTGCAGTGGATGCGTTTTCCTTGGAGCCTCATTTGTGATGCCATCTTGAACGCTCGCTTGTGTTTCTCTTAACCACCGCGTTTGCAGCATGTTGCAACGGTCCCAAGGCACTTTTGCGCGTGCCGTTGGGTGCGCAAACCCTTATGTGTCAACGGTCGTTCTCGTTGAGAAGGAATGCTGGAGGAGCATTTTCGCACAGGAGAATCCTATGAGGGCCGGATCGTATGCTAATGCTTCCAGCACACTGCTGCGTTGCCGCTTTGGCATGGGACTTGGAGCTTCCTGCCTTTCCTGGGTTGCTTTCTCTTCACTGCAGCTGGCAGCCACCATCTCGTTCGGCGCTTGAGAGCCTTTTGTTCTGGTGTTGATCTTGAGAAGGTGGCGGCCAACTCATCCACGCTTCCTGGAAAAGCAGTTCGCCCGCAACGCGCTTTGCGCATTTGGTCCTGCGCTTGATGACCCAACGGGAACGATCGACTGCTCTGAAGGACACAAGACAAGCTAGGTTGCCATCCATGCTCGGAGCATATGAAAGCGATTGCATTCACTGGTGGTGTTCAGAAAATGAAATGGGTGGACAACACTGCAGCTGCGAGAGCTGCTCTGGAAAGGAAGGAACCCATCAATTGGTGTTGAAGGTTGATGGCGACCTCCACCTTGCACTTTACCGCGACTGCAACGTCGATGCTCAATCTCTACAGATGGCCATTGCCTTCCATTTCAAACCAGACCGTCACTTGCAATGGCAAGTCAGGTATTCAATTGATGGTCCTCAAACCTGAGGTTATCGCGCTCTCTTTCGCTTCAAGAGCCTGCAACCTGACCACTCCGGACCCATGAAGGTGTATCTATGTATCCATCTCTCACTCTCGGATCTCTCTCGCACATCGACGACGTCGAATGCAGATGCCTTTGGCTTTGTTTCTGCCAGTGCTCAGTGCTGGCGTTGATCTCACTGTTGCTGTTGCTGTTGCTGTTGCTGTTGCCTTTGCTGGCACAGGCACTAATCAAGCAGCGCATCAGCTCGCAAGTGCCCAGATGCCAGAAGATGCAGGCCAAAGAGAACGCATGAGGCGAACTTCTTAGTTCAATCAGTGCAGTGGGTCATTTGCCGAAAGACTCCCACCTGCCTGGCGTGTTGATCTTCGATCGTTAGTCCTATAGCTAGTGTACAAGCTCCCAAAGCAGCAACCTGCTTCTCTTTCTTTCACTGCAACTTACAGCCGCAATAACCTTCTTCTCGTTCCTGTTCTAATGAGTGTTTTCGACTACCCCATGGCTTCTGGCGTTGAACCAGCGGATGGCATAGAGGAGTACACGCGTCTTGCGGTTGATTGCCGGCAAGTCTTCGCAAAGGCACCTGACTAGAGCTCCAACGCGTACATGACCGAGTTCGCTCCTTGGGGGCGACAAACAGCGCACGCGATGGTTTGATTCTTACTTGTTGCCACACGTAGTTGGGAAGATGGTGGCGCACTCATCCAAGCGTCACGATAGAGTTGTTCGCCATCCCAATGGCCACAGAGGCCAGTCACGAGACTCTTTTGGCTGCTGGCGATGCGCTTCATCACGGTGCTTTTGAGGCAAAAGACAAATTGAGTTTGTCTCGAGCCCACCGCCTATCAACAAACCGCCAAGTCGCCAAAACTCTTCACGTCCACCACCACCACTGCAGCGTCCAGACTTCTTGAAGCCTTCAACTGCGTTGGCTGGGCAAACAGAGACACATCGCTCCAGAACGCGACCCAATCTCCTTGCAATGGATTTATGAGCTGCTCCAGATGCCAAAATGACGTTTCGATCCACCATCTGCAACGCCAACCGATCCTGCAGATGGCAAAAGCAGTAACTCAAACGCTCCACAACTCTGCGCAACTCCTCTACGCAACACAATACCAGCACCAACGCAAAACTGTCTGAAACGTCAGCGCGCGCACTCACACTGGACGGAACACCTCATCATGACCTGTGCGTGCGACTTGTCGGGTAGATCACGTGGTTGGCCACTGTCCACCTCAGCAAAACTCGCGCTCTGTTCCATGTCATTGTAGCTGGCAGCCACAGCAGCTCTGTGCATGTGCCTGTTTTCGCGACGCCACTTGGCGCTCATCTACGTGGCGTTGGGTCAGAGGATGTCGCACTGGTTGATCTTGGGTCGACTGGTCGCAGGTGTCCGCGAGCCATCGAGAGGGAATCCCGGAGGAATGCCACGTGGAAACGTCCATGGGGACAGCCGCATGGACTGCACTTTGAGCCGACTGCCCTGTGGCATCTTCTGAAGAAGGTGGAGAGCTCATCCACGCGTCCGAATAGAGCTGCTCTTGATCCCAAGGGTCCTCGGGTCGCGTGCCTGCTCGGGTGGTGGTGCTGGTGGTGGAAGTGCTGATGCTGCTGGCTTTCATGGCACGTTGTTGAGACTGGTGGAAGAAACCAACAAATGAAAGGAAGTCGCCAGACAAAAATCAAATATCAATGGCATGGCCAGAGCTCTTTGGGAAGCTGCAACTGTCGATGGCATTGCCAGCGTTGCCAGAATTCCGTCGACGATGGGAAATGGGGGGGGGGCGTCGCTTCAACAACCAAAACAACCAAGAAATCCACCAAAAAACGTCCATCGCCAATGGATCTCTGCAGCTGCCAGAGAGATGCAAGAGACGAAGACACGAAGAGCCTCAGAGACGTCGACTCGTGACGCCAAAGCAACTCGCAGACTTTTGCAAATGAACCCGTTGAACCCATGCTATGACATGAATCCAGCCCCTGCAAAGGGTGGGTGTTGTTGCCCCGTCCCACATCTGCCGAACCAATAAAGTGCTCTGATTAGAGGGCCTTGGCCATGGCTGGCGCACAACGTCGAGTGCTCAACTTCGATGACCATGGCGCCTTTCTTGAAGAGGCTACGGCAGCTGACGCGCCGCCCACCAGCGCTGTGACGACAGCTTCTAGTTCTTCTTCTTCTTCTGTTGCTACTGGCGCTGTTGGTGCTGGTGCGACGACTGCGCCTCGGTTGACACTCGACGCAACTTGCTCTTCGTCGCCTTCGCCTTCGCCTTCGCCGTCGCCCTCGCCCTCGCCATCGGCCCATTTGCACGATTTGCCGTCGTTTGAAGCGTGCTTCTGCACTTGTGAACAATTGCTGACGTCCCAACTGGTGCGAAACCCTACGGAAGCGCAGCTTCTCTACGAGATCTCGTCCGTGGCGAGCGAAATGGATGTGTTGCTGGAATTGGTGTTGGAACAAGTGCAAGACTTTGGGCAGCTCCACCAAGCCATTGACCAGACGATGGCCCATCACCAGCGAAATGCCATGGAAACCACGCTTTTGGTGCTTCAGAGTGAGCTGTGTGCTTGTTCGTCGGGTGGAGATCTCTTTCTGTTGCTGGTGATCCAACGATGATGCCGTCTGCCATGGCGTTTGTTGGTGTTGTTGCGTGCAGAACAGAGCGAGCAAGTCAGCCAGCAGAATCTGAGCCAGCTAGTGGAGCGCTTTCGCCTCTGCATGACCCAGCTCTCGTGTCTCCAGGCAAGTGATGTGCTGCTTCGCTTGTGTCTGGATGGACAGAAGAGGTGAGGGCTCACCGAGGGCACATTCTTGGTTGCACGAGGGCAGATCCCATTGAGCCAGTACATCGAAGTGCACGCGGTACATGCAGCCGCATTGGACGCGCAAATCGGATCCAATGACGTGGCAACAAGAGAACGCAAAATGTGGGAGCTTTCTAGCCACGCTGCTTCTCTCTCTCTCTCTCTCTCTGATTCGCGGTGGGTTGTGGAACTCATGTCGTTGGGCTGGTTGTGTTGTGGAGCGTTCAGTGCGAGGATCGAGGAGACGCTTTTCGATCGCATCCATCTTCTGTTGGAGCAGCACACGTTGCCGTCGACATCCATCCAACAAGAAGTCGCCGAGAGCTCGGAAACGTCGCTGTTGACGACCACTTCGGCCGCGTCCTACGCTTCGACTAGCTCGTCTCATTCGTTTTCGTCCATGTTTGGAAGGCGAGTAGTAGCAACGACATCGGGTCTTGCACCATGGACTGGAGTGGATGCTTAATGAACGATGCTGTGTATGGGTGTGGAATAGCAGGAGAACGTCGACGTCCTCGTCCAATGTGTCCATGTGCGTCAAGGAACTCAGTGGGAGCTCTCAGTCCCAATCGCAGGCATCTCAGAGCTTCTCGTCATGGCGACACGAAGAAATCAGTGGCAGCATGTCCAAGTCCACGCCAGAAGAGCAATCGGCATTTGCCAAATCGGATCCAGAAGACGACGAAGAAGCGCAGCGCAGTCAGCCCATCAACCAGGCATCCCATTCCACTACAAGTCAACAGGCGCCAACCAGCAGTCCAGACCACCACGACCACCCATCGACCTCCACAACTCACACCAGATCCAAACAAGCCAACGGATGGCGAAGTGTTAGCAATAGTATCCAGAGCTCCAGTGACGAGGACAACAACGTTTCCTCCTCCCAACGCTTCTTGTCGTGTCCGCTGCCGTAGCGAAAAGCACAACGAAATGCAGCAAACGATTGTTTATGAAAAAATGGTTGAAACCAGATGCAGCGGCATCTTGCGCACTCGTGTTGGAGCTGCCACTGGGGCCGGTTTTTGAGTGACGACGACTGGTGGTGGCTGTTGCAGTGGAACTGGTAGTGGTGATGGTACTGGCGGTTCCACTGGAGCAGCGGGTGCGATCTGATTCTCTTTCGCAGACGACTCGTTTGGCACCTCAATCAGCGTTGGTGTACTGTCGTTGACGATGCTCAATCGCCGAATGATGGCTTTGACCTCTCCAGACTTCTGAGCAGAGCCACTGGGCTGGCCTTTAGCTTTGACTTTGAGTTTGGGTGATGGAGCGGGCACGTCGGTGGCCTTCTCATCGGGTTTGGAATTGTTGGTCTGCATAGAGCTGGACGACCCAGCCTGTGGTCGAAGGTTGTCTTTCGCACGGTCTTCCCTTTGTGGTTGCGACGCCACGGTCTGGTTGTTGTCGGCGTGGAACACGATTTGACTGAAACTCGAGGATGACTGCGGCGCTGTTTGGGTATGTTTCTTGCCCTGTCGAGACTCCAAGTAGAGCAGACGGTTCTTGCGCGTCTCTTCCTGGTGTCATCACACACACACACACACGTCAACTCCTCCGCTCTTCTCGAGTTCTGAACGGCTCAACCCATACCTTTTTCTCGTCTTGGAGCTTCCACACGTTGCGCTACGCTCCCAGCCACCCACGTCAAATGCACACGATGCGAACGACCACGAAAAGATCTGAAAGCTGAACACTCACTTGTTTTTCGTTCGTTTTGTTGAGCGCTTCGTCGAGTTTTCCTTCCAGTTCCCAGCAATGGCGCTGCCATTTTTCCCGCTCGGTCACTTGACTGTCGTCACAAGGCAATCAATCAATCACAAGACAAAGTCATGACGCAGATGAGTGCGAGCGTCTGTCTCATCTGCCTCGCCTCCCAGAGAGCTCAACATACTCTTCCACTAACGCTCGCATTTCAAGTGCCGCTCGTTGTGCTGCAGCCACTTCGGTTTTCATTTGCGCCAAACTGGCCGAGGAGTCGACGGCTGTCGAGTGCAAGTCAAAGCGATGTCAAGGAGAAGTAAAATGGCGACATTGGCTTTTTGCTTCAGTGCCTCAACACATCCAATCACCTGCATCTCGTGAGACGCCAAGTTCGGTCGTGAGACGAGCATTCTTTTCTTGAAGTGTGCGCACTTCCATGTCTTTGTCTTCGGCCAGCGCTCTAGTTTTGCCAAGCGACTCGCGTAGACGACTGACAGCGCGCTACGTCATCAAGTTACTCATCGTTTCACTTGATTGTCGTTTTGAAATGGGAACAAATGCAGTCAGTGGCGTGCAGTCACCTGCTTTTCTTCCACATCCTGTCGCGAGCTTTTCAAAAGCTCCATCAACGTCTTCAAATCATGGTCAAAGGCGGTCAGGCAGACGAGAATTCTCAATCGTGGTTGACAGACCGCGATGGAAGGTGACAGGAACGGCTGCTTACGGTAGTTTGGTCGTGAACCTGACCAAGCGCAGCATCACAGAGTGCCAGTGAAGTGGCAAGCGCCGAAGATTCACCCAACGAGATCTCCAGTCGTTTTAGATCCTGTTGAAGCGATGCCACGCCTTCAGCTTCGTACAGCTGGAACAACGCGTCGCTGGACACGAGCTCCTCTTGTGGCAAGTTCTGGAAGGCGTCGATGTGGCGCAACGTGCGCTAGACAAGTCACAGCGTCAGTCAGCCATCAGCCCTGTCACATCTACAGACGTGTCACTTGTTGTACTTTGAAGCTGAGCCGCTCCTCCGCATTGAGCGATCCGTCGAGATCCTGGTCAAAGCGCTTGAGGATCATTTGCACCGCAATGCGACGCCACGGCACCATCGCGCCCTTTGAAAAAGCCACTGAAGCAGACGCAAGTGGCGAACTGCATTTGGCATCGTCTTCTTGTTGCCGTTTGAGTGTAATGCGCTGCGGAGAACTCGACTCGCCGTCGACAGCTTCCACGAGGAGAGGAACCAATCGCTTGGTGAAACTCTGCAGCCGTTCCACTAGAAATGCCAGCGCTTCAGTCTTCAAGTTCTGTGAAAGGCAGAAACAGAGGAGGAAGACATCAATCCATGGATCCATAAGTTTCGCGCGCCATTTGCAGCAGCTGAGCCCACCAGCTCTGCTTCCATTTCCAGGCCTTTGATCTCTTGCGCATACAGCGATTTCTTGAGGCTTTCGATCTCTTCCATCGCTTTGAATTCGGCGAATTCCGACTTTTTTGTGTGTGTGCAAGCCACAGATCACCCGTCAGCGTAGAGAACAACAGCAAATGCAACCTCGACGACACGTGGGAAGCGCGTTTCACGCCTCACTTTGATGCTTTGGATCTTTTTGCATCCTTTCTGGCTCGCAAAGCACAGGAACATTCAGTTGTTCAAGTCGTCAGAGAGATTGGACAACCAAATCGCATTGGGGATGCCAGTTACCCAGCAAAACAGAAAGAGTTCTTTGGCGCCGCAGTCGTGACACGATAGCTTGGTCAGGCTGTGCATCTCAGTTCCCAGCAGCACATCATTTCCAGCCTGTCATTCTTCCTCAACAAGTCAAGGCCAGAAACAGCGTAGTATTTCGTTTACGATTGAAGCGAAGAACCCGACGTTGTTGTCGCTGCCGTGTGAACGCTTCGCGTTGGCGTCGCCATCTTCAAATCAATCGTGGAGTTGCGCGCGTGTCACCACGTCGTCGCCAACGCGCTAAACCGTTACTTGATGTCCGTTACAAGCAGCCAGATCTGTCCACGACGTCAAAGTGTCGCCACAATCTGCTCATTTTGCACTTGTTTCGCAGCGGAACAAAATGCAAACCAGTGGCCAACTGACGGCAAAGTCTGTTGGGCTCTTTGGCGCTTGGGTCACACGTCAAAAAGTTTATTGTTTGTAGGGTTCTTCTGAGCAGATTTCTTCGTCGCCTTCGCTGCTTTGGCGCAAACGGGGAGGAAGACGGCTCTCTGTCTGTTTGTTTGTCTGTCTGTCTGGAGGATTGGCTGCCCATATGAGCACTAAGATCAAAGAGATGCAATCGCGTTTGTCTAATGGTGGAAGAGACGAACATTCGACAACGTCATGGTGATGCCATACTCCTCGCACGCCTGTTTGATGTCTTCGTCGCGAGTGCTGCCACCCGGCTGGGTGATAAATTGCACGCCGAGCTTGGAGGCGTGGTCAATCGAGTCTCGGAACGGGAAAAATGCGTCCGAGGCAAGGCTCACGCCATCCAATTGCTTCAAAAAGTCCTCCTTTTCTTGCTCTGTCAGGGGCTCCGGTACCACATCAAAAAGTGTATTGAATTGCTGGCGCTCAGCAGGTGCCATATCGCCTTCAATGTAACGCACACGAGCATTCACGCGTTCTTGGCGCTTCACCGAGCTCTTAAACGCGAGCTGTTGCACTTTTGGGTGTTGGCGCAAGTGCCAAATGGCCACTTTGCGTCCTGCGAGCTTGACACAATCCACGCGGCTCTGTTGGCCTGCGCCAACGCCAATCATTTGGCCGTCTTTGGCGTAGCCAACCGAATTGGACTGCGTAAACTTGAGCGTGATGGCCGCGAGGATCAAATCGCGTTTCTTGGCGTCTGTCAATGGCTGGCCGTTGCCAGTGCAGACATTTTGCACATGGGACTCGTTGAACACGACATCGTTACGCTTTTGCGAGAACGTCACGCCATTGATTTCGCGGAACTCGAGGTTCGGCAGCGCAAAGTTAGCGTCGGCCTCCAACACAATGAAGTTACCCGATTTCTTGCTCTTCAACAGCTCCAACGCTGCTGGTTCATAACCAGGAGCGATGATGCCGTCACTGACTTCGCGCTTGAGAATCTTGGCGGTTGCTTCGTCCACGACGTCACTGACGGCCACAAAATCACCAAAACTGGACAATGGGTCGGCATTGCGCGCACGCAGGTACGCCAGAGACAAAGGCGTCAGCTGCACTTTGCCGACTTCGTAGGCCGCGTGGAGCGTTGGTTCCAATTCAACAGCAACAGCCGCGCCAGCGGGACTGACGTGCTTGAAAGACGCGGCTGCTGGGAGGTTCAGCGAGATGCGCAGCTCACGCACCAATTGGTACGCATTGACGGCATCCAACAGGTTGATGTACCCAGGCGTCCCGTTCAGTACCTTGAATGGAAGCTTGGAACCAATCGAGCTGTAGATCGCTGCCGGAGTCTGATGGGGGTTGCAGCCGTATTTAAGTTGCAGTTCGTGCTGGTACACACGCGTCACGACCGGCGCCTGTTGGCCCAATTGACCATTGATCCAAGTCGAGATCGACGAGTCGTACGAGGCCGACAACGCAAATGCTGCAGCCGCAAACTGACGTCGAAACTCCAAGCGAGTGGCAAATTTGTCGCTGGCTTCGGACAATTCCTTCATGAGCAAGGGATATTGCTTGGGACTGGTGCAGATCACAACCGATTTGTGGTTCTTGGCCGACGAGCGCAGCATGGAAGGGCCGCCAATGTCAATGTTTTCGATGCACGTGTCAAAGTTGGATCCTTTGGCCACGGCCAGGTCAAACGCGTAGAGATTCAGCACCACCAGGTCAATGGGGTCAATGCCGTTGGTCTGCATGTCTTGTTCGTGTTGTGCATTGCCGCGCACGCCGAGCAACCCGCCGTGGATTTTTGGATGCAATGTCTTGACGCGTCCGTCCATGAGCTCTGGAAAGCCCGTGTACTCCGAGACATCGGTGACCGGCAGCTTGGCGTCGCGGATGGCTTTGGCCGTGCCGCCCGTAGAGAGCAATTGGACGCCGTGTTGCACCAGAAATTGCGCCAACTCCACCAGCCCCGTCTTGTCCGACACGGAGAGCAATGCGCGACGAATCGGCACCAACGACTCGGACGACGCCGAAGCCGCAACAGCCTGCAGAATGTGACTCATCTTGTGGTTGACGGAGCGAAAGAGGAAAACCGCAGCGGAACGGAACGGGACGGGACGGAAAGCCAACGCGAGTCACCTGGTGACGACGTGAAGAATTCGGAAATGAAAGGAAAGCGCGAGTGCATTGATGTGGTCTCGAAGCGGGTCTAGGGGTACTTTCTGTAACTTGGATGGACGGCGCTAAAACGACGTCGGAACCCTTGACGTTCGGATACCTGCATAGAGGCATAACCTCATAACCTCATAACCTCATGGACTGGTTGTATATCTAATGGTTGTATATCGAACGGAGTTGTGAAAATGAGTTTATGTGACAAAGTTGATGTGGTTGGGGAGTTCATTTGGGAAGGAAGGGGCCAAAGTGGTGAGCGAGTGCTTTTACACCAATCATCAGGCATGGGCATGCTTTGCTTACACTAATTGGTTAATATTCAGCTAGGGCACTACTGTAATTATGTGGAAGAAAAGCTCATTTTCGAAAGGGATATCGGACATCAAAGCCATGAACCCCACTCAACGGCCATGATTGAAGTCGTCCTCGTCATCATCGACATCATCGTCCGACGTCGAATCTTCATCGTCGTCATCGCCTTCTTCTTCCTCGAGCAATTCAACCATTTCATCCAGGATCTGCAGCACCACAAAGTGTCAACAACGGGTCGATTCTCTTTCCATTCTTCCTCTCGCGCACCTGATCTTCCTCCAGAGCTTTGTCGATGTATGCCGTGAAATCCTGCAGTTCGTCCGAGTCTTCGAGATCTTCCGTACCCTCGACCAACATGCGATACACCTAAAGATATCATTCACCAGAGCATATCGAAGGTGATCAATCAATGGGGCCGACACAGTAGACTGAGCGACTCAAAGAGTCGTACATCCAGTGTGAATGGAATCTTTCGCTTTCGACCATGGTCTAATAGTTCAATGGTCCGGGCGAGTTCGTTTTCTTCCATAAGACCCTTAAGAATTGGCACATAGCACTCCAGCGACGGAGTAACTTCGTCTCCTGCAAATGTGTCGGCAACAAAACTCTTTAGATGAACAAGCCATTCTGGTTTGGGACTGTTGAGCACTCACCTTCCCAGACGTCGTCCAATAACTCTCTGGCATCTTCCACGCGATCCGCCTCCACAAGAGACGCAATCAAGAACTCGTATGCTGGCAAATCCAAGGATACTCCCAAGTTGTAGGCTTCTTCGTAGAGCTACAATCCATCACAACAGGCGTTCGTCAGCAATGATCGATCGTCAAGTCACAAAAGGAGTGTGATCGGCTCGTACGTCAAAAGCTTGGTGCAGCATCTTTTGGCGAAGACATGCGTCCACGACGTAGATGAGCGCGAGTTTGGTGTAGTCGTCTGGAGTCAACGAGGACGAACTAATGATCCAACGCACAAGAGGAAACCGCCGCAGAGTCAGCAAGCGACGTCGCTTTGTGCCGTTTCCACAAAAGAAATGCAACAGTTGACGCTGACGTACGTGAGCACTTTCTTGAGGATCTCAAAGGCCTTTATAGCCTGCATGGGGCTCGCTTTCTTGGCCAGCAAAATGGCAAGCTTCTGCGACAGCATCATGCTCGGTGGCGCCGCCAAGCGGTTGAACACTCGAAGCGCCTGCGCGGGTTCTTTCTTTTTGATCCATTTCTCGACGTCCACTTCACTGACCGGTTTGGCCAACCGCAGATTGGCGCCAAGTTGGTTGGCGTGGCTGCTCTGGGCATTGAGCTCTTCGCTGGTGACGTTGGCCGCATTTTGCGCCTGCAGCAACTGATGCGCCGAGCTGGAAGTCACCGAAGAGAACGAAGAGCGTTGAATACACTGATTGCGCACCAAACGACTTCGCAGGCGACGCGGCAGTCCTGACGTCAGACGTCGCGAAAGCATTTCTCTATGACAATCTGTTGGGTCACAACTTCCGCCGCGTTCGCTTTGCCACCCAAAATGCTCGCACTGCTCTTTGTTCGAGACAGAGAAGTCGCACTTTAGTGAGTCTATGAGTGTCAAGGGAGAGTCTTGAGAGTCGTACGCCCGATATCGGACTTTAGTGAAGCGAAAACCGGACTTTACCGAAACTTGCACTGAAGATCTTGACGTGGGCTCATGGTGGTCGTGGATCCGTTGGGGTTGTCATGACGTCACGATGGCGGACGTTGCCGTTGCAGGCGGCAGTGGACCAACTTTTGTTTAGCTGGCGCGATGTCTTTTACACCAGTGAGCAGCACTTCATGAAGACTTTGGTGGGTGTTGGTGGGTTGCATGTGTCTCCATGATGGTGACCTGACTGGCGGACTCTTCCTCATCCATGATCATGATCGTCAGGACATCACAATGCCACCCAAACCGTTTCCAAAGCATCGAGTGCCCACGTGTGTGTTTGTCCACGGCGGTTCTTGGCAACGAGGCGACAAGGCAGGAATCCTCAATGAACGCATCACGGAACGCTTTGCACAGGCCAAATATGTCGGCGTGTCAGTCAACTACCGATTGTCACCTCAAGTGCGCAACAAACAAATGAACTTGGTCCAAGCGAAGAAAAAGCAGCTGATGCGTATGATGGCAATCGATTATGTATACAGGTGAAACATCCGGAGCATGCGAAAGATCTAGCGGAGGCACTCGGATGGATCCATGGCAACATCAACAAGGCAAGTCACTCGTAGATGGAGCACTGTCCCATGCAAATGACCGACCTCATCATTTCCACTCGCTTGTGTAACGCAGTTTGGTGGAGATCCAGATCGTCTCTATCTCATTGGCCACAGTGCTGGTGCGCACATGGTGCTGAGTCTGTTGACACATCCGACGCTTTTTGAGGGTCTTGGCAAAGAGGCACCAAAGGTCTCGAATGCCATCAAAGCGGCGGTGGGCATTTCCGGCGTGTACAACGTGGTGAAAATGGCCAACGCACCGCTCTATGGATCTTTAGTGGTCAGTCATCAATGATGAAGGGAAGAGCATAGAGAACTCCAAAGACTGATGGCGCCTGCTGTGTGCCGTGCTGGATGGGTAGATCAACCCGGCGTTCGGTTCCCAGGTGGAACAATGGCGAGAAGCCTCCATCCTAGCTGTTCTTCATCAAGACACCATCGACAAGGCGTCCTCTTCATCGGATCAACCACTTCCGCTTGTCAAGACACCTCTGTTGTTGCTCAACGCAGAAGACGATTTCCATCTCCAAGAAGACGCGGAGGAACTTGTTACAAGGCTTCAGGAAGCTGGGAATGTACGAAACACCCTATCAATGCGTCTCAACGGTGTTGTTCCGTTGACACTGCTGCTGTTGTTGTTGTGGATGATAGACCCAAGTGAAGCACAAAGTGATTGGGGAACGCAACCATTTCTCGATCATGACGGAGATTGGCGCGGACCTGGATGCAAAAGATCCGGGAATGACTTCAATCCTTGAGTTTTTCAAAGATATCGAGTCTCCAAAGGAGTCATCACAAGAAGACTCGTAAGAAAACCCAAGAGGAAGTTCTCAGGAAGCATACGTGTCAACAAACACCAACACCAGACACTCAACAAGACACCAAAACAATTATGCCCCTTGGTTTCTCCATTGCTCATGGAGAATCGCCGACTCTTTCCCTTCCTCTGTCTCTCCATCTGCCTCTTCCGTCGTCTTCTTTTGCTTTCTCTTCTGTTCTTTTGTATTGTTGGACTAGACGGTCTTGCGATCCGTGAAAGCACGGGTGATGCACCCGGCTCCAGCCTTGCTGACCAACTTGGCGTGCCAATCCAGCATGATTGAGCTTTCATTGGCGATGCTCAAGAAGCGACAGAGGTATTTCATCAGCGTGTCTTCCTGCTCGGGCGTCAACGAGTCCACCACACGCTGCATTTCGCCCTTGTTGCAGGCCTTGAGGCTTGCCAGCACGTTCTGCGCATTCATATCTTTGGTCTGATCACTCTTGGACAGCGTCGGCGGGTCTTCCAGAGAGGCGCGAACGGCTTCCTCGTTTTGTCGTTGCGCGATCAGAGTGCGCACTCTGGTAGCGCGCGTTTGCACGCCCGTCAACATCTGAGTCTCGTCTGCCATGTTGCCGCTTGTCTTGCACTGCGTTGGATGATTCCCTCAGCTTCACGCACGGTTACTGCCAGGGTTTACCGAAGATCCCCACATATGGGTCTACTATTGATAATCTTGTTGTGCTCATTAAAAGTCCGTCTTCTATTGACATCTGGGCATTACCAAAGTGCTCTCTGGCACAAACCCAAGAAGAACGCTGCAAAGATGCTGTCGCTAACCGTGTTGTTGATGCTCTTTGCGGCCATCTTTGTGTTCTGCACCACCATTTGTGTGGCTTTTGGACTAGTGTTCTTTCGTGGATTGACTCGACCTCTTCCGAAGCCACTTCAATCCTCGCGATCGACCCTCCACGTGGCGTTTTTGCACCCAGATTTCGGCATTGGTGGCGCCGAAAACTTGGTGGTCAATGCGGCACTGGGCTTTCAAAAGAAATGCATGAAAGTCAGCATCTTCACAGCCCATCATGACGTCAATCATTGCTTTGAAGAGACTCGTGGTCAAGGACCGCTTGCCAAGAGTGTCGTAGTCTACGGCGACTGGCTTCCGCGCACGCTCTTGGGACGACTGTACGCCGCGTGCGCCACACTGCGCATGCTGTATGTGACGCTCATGGTATGCGTATACCACACGCGCGAAGTGGATGTGTTTTTCGTGGATCAGGTGTCCATGCCAATCCCGTTTCTTCGCATGATGGGCAAACCCGTGCTATTTTATGGCCATTTCCCGGACAAATTGCTCTGTGTGGATCGCCAGAGCTTTTGGAAACGTTTTTACCGGTTGCCGTTGGACATCCTGGAAGAGCTGACCACTTCCAGCGCCGATCTCTTGGTCGTTAACAGCAGATTCACCAAAAGCGTGTTTGAGTCCACTTTCCCGCGCGTCGCTTCCAAGGAAATGGGCATCTTGTACCCACCGGTTGATGTACGCGCGCTGGAGGAATGGAGCAGCAGGGCCCCCGCACGAAATACCAATCTCTTTGTGTCGCTCAATCGCTTTGAGCGAAAGAAAAATGTGCAGCTGGCCATCCACGCACTGGCAGCTTTAAAGCGCCTCATCTCCAATGACAATTTCAGCAAGGTCCGACTCGTGATCGCGGGTGGCTACGACCCCAACAACCAGGAGAACATTGAGCACCTGCAGGAATTGCAGCAAGAAGTCAAGAAGTTCTCACTCGAGAGTCACGTCGAGTTCATGACTTCGGTCTCGGATCGCACCAAAAAGGTTCTCTTGGCCACGGCGCAGGCCATTCTGTACACGCCGAGCCGCGAGCATTTCGGAATTGTTCCAGTCGAAGCCATGGCATGTGGAACGCCTGTGATTGCTGTGAGCAGCGGTGGGCCGTTGGAGTCAATTGCCCACCAAGAGACAGGCTTTTTGTGTGAAAGCACGTCCGAGAGCTTTGCAAATGCGATGGCGCAGTTGTGTGGCGAAAGCGGGAAGCAACGTGTGAGTGAAATGGGCCAGAAAGGAAGAAGACGTGCACGTCACTTGTTCTCGCTCGAGACTTTTGCCGACTCACTGGAGGAATTGGTGTCACGAGTGGTCACGAGATCAGCGTATGATTCAACAAGATGAACAGCAGATTCAATTGGCAATATCGACAAACGACACCTGCCGCAACCCGGTGGTTTTGATTTGATTTGATTTGGTTTCCCTGTGGGCTTCGTCGTCATCTCTCTTTCTGTCCCTGCTGATTCACTCACTGTTGCTTTCAATCACTGCACGACACACCCACAGTAACGATGATTATTGCTACAAAACATGGTATTACTCAACGTATTGCCACACCAAGAGCCGTGACCGTCACAGCCATCTTGTTGCTCCTGGGCCTCCGATTCTCGACAGCGCGCAATGTACTTTTGCAACAAAGGCGCATTTTCATAATAATGGCGCGATTCAAAGTGGGACGCGCGGATCTTCTCCTTGTTCATGAGTTCTTGAAGCGGTACTGTGCCATAGTCCGCCATTTTCTCCTGTTGAACAACAGCAAACAACTCAGAAAGAACTACCCAGCAAAAAATTGTAGCTATTCTGCTTACAAGATTACCTTAGGGTTGATCGGAGGAAGCTTCAAGTACCGACAGATAGAGTTACATCGATGCGATGAAAGGAACTTTTGAAAGCCCAAAGCACCCAAGTTGCCCTTGCCAAAATCATTTCCATTCAGTGTGTGGATCTGTGGATCGGTGTACTTGTCGCCAACGCCTTGGATGTCCACCGCCAACAACTCGTGGTTGGACGCCTCATAGGTGAAATGGGAAAAAGCCTGGGGTGTGTTCCGCTCATCGTCGCTCACACAGCCGAAGTTGTTGTTGTGCTTGCGGTATTCGCCGGGAATGTAAGGTTCCACGGCACACAAGGCGCCATTCCGTTCTGTGAGCTCCAGAATCCATGCCTTGATAAACTCCACACGCTTTGGCGGATTGTACGAGTTGTAAACCCGAGCGTAATGCGCACAATGAGCCTGCAACTCGATGTCTCGGAAATAGATTTGCGGATCTTCGTCTGGATCAATCGCCAATTTGGCAACGTAGGTGCCTTCGCAATTCACCTCGTTCAAGTCTTGAAGATGATAAACGACGCGAAGACTTCCCTTGCTGAACGGCGTTTCGTCAAAGTTCACATACACCTGGATTCAAGGAACAGGTGACCCGTCAATGGGCTTAAAGCAAATGAGAACATTGCACCGTGGCACACTCACTTTCATGCTGCTCCAAGTTCGTGTCTCGTAGTTGAACACGTGCTTCACAGCAATCTCAGGAGTCGAATACTGGAAGTCAGGCGGATGTGGCACGATCATGGGGATGCCAGCATCGAATCTTGTCAGCGGTGACCTTGTCATTGTGGTCGTGAGTTGAGACGCGTACGGTTGCGAAGCAAACGTGAGCTCGTCCATAATTGCATTCTTCCGTCTGGTTCAAGGCACCGAAGCGAGGCTATGGTCAATTAAAGCCATCAAGCTACGCAAAGGATTATTAGAGCATACCTCTGGTACTCGTCTTCGCCGATGAATCCTTCGTCACGAAGAGTAGCAAGAGTGGCAATGCGAGAGATCACGTCTTGCTTGAGCTCAAAAGACGAGTTGGTTGTAACAACGCGATTGGGATCTCTCGTGGTCGGCAAACTATTGGTTGGAACTACTGCTAACGATGTCGACGATGCACACGAGGAAGATGAAGCGGGCGGTTGTGCCGCCTGCTGCTTGGTGCAGTCTTGCATTGGTTTAATCGCCGAGGCTGCTGCAGTGTTACCGCTTCCATAATAAAACTCATGTTCACCTGCTTGTTGGTACTGAGTGGCACAAGTCAGCGACGACGAAGAGGACGAGGCTGAATAGCAAAACACCGACGCGTCTTCTTGCGAGCTTTGGTCGCTGAGTACAGTCATGTTATATCCATGGCCAGAGCCATGCCGATGGAGATGCCCATGGCTATGGCCACTGCTTGTGTGGGTGTGGCTCTGGGTGGTCTGAACGTCGCTGCTCTCATCTTCACTCAGGAGTACTTGAAGTGAGTGGCTGGGCGTCATGCGCAGCGCATTCCGTTGCGGTTGCTGGTGTGGTCGGCTCTGGAGGTTGCGGAGGCTTGTGTTCTTCGTGGTGCGCGGCTGCAGCAACGCCATGCGCTTCTCCGTAGGGGTGGACGTGGACACAGTATGGAAATTACGAGGCTTTTTCTTATCGATCTTTTCCGCTGTGCTTTGGCCGCAACTATAATCTCCATTCTCCGAAAGGCGCCGCTCCAGTAGAAGCACTTGCTGCAGCGTGGTCATCGCCCGCCCGAGGGATGGATGGAGAAAGCCGTCCCGTGCGTGGATCGATCAATGGACTGACTGAGTGATTGGGTGACTGACTGACCGCCTCTCTATTCCTTTCCTTTCCTTCCTTCCTTCCGCCCCACACTCGGTTCTTCCGCTCTCCGTTGTTCAACGTCGCGCAGTGGATTTCCTTTTGCTCGCGATGGGTCTCTTCCAGTTGTCCCCCCAGCAGGCAACCAAACAGATCGCTTTTTCGGCGGGCAACTTCACGCCACGTCCATGTTCCAAGAGCAACACAAAACTGTACCAGGAGGGCTAGGGATTGCAACGGTACAACTCTGCCCATCACGCTTTGTGATTCACAGAATGCCTCACCTGGATCCCCTACTCACTCACCCCCACAGTACCTATCTGACCCCCTCGAAAATTTCAAGGCGGTGGTTGTGCTGGAGCCAATCACAAGCCGTACTCGTCATTTCCGACCTGGCCATTGGCGGAAATGGTAGGGTTACAGTTCCTGGGATTCTCTTTTTGCCCTTGTTGTGAACATTCGAAATTACATGGAGCGCCACTGTTCGCTCAGTGGGTAGGAGTGTACAGCAGACTGCCACTTCAAGTTCGAAAATGGGCCCTCTCGTCCCAGACGTTGACGAAAGAACAAATCTACATGTTGACCATGGGGGTGCAAAGCAGTCAAAAGAAAGCTCCTGTGCTAATGTCTGTGACAGTCGTGGCCCCAGTCGCCGGTGTGGATGCCTGGACCAAGTGGTGGTGCGACCCAGGCGTGGGTCCCCAGAGCCATTCCAGCTCAAAGATCTCTCGAAAAGTGATGCGCTTGTCGGGGTTCTTGTCCAACATGCGCTCGGCCAAATGCTTGAGCGACTTGGAGACGCGTTTCCACTTGGTTGGATCAAACACCACGTTGCCTTCCATGTTTTTCGTCATGATCTGGATGGCATCTTCGCCCACAAAAGGAATCGAGCCAACTACCATCTGATACAGTACGACCCCGGCACCATACACGTCGGCCTCTTCTCCACAGCGCCCATCAAATCGTTCGGGCGCCATACATCCGTAGGTTCCTTCATGGGGCTGCATACCCGAAGGAATCCGATAGTAGGATCGATGCTGATGGCGTCTCCCGAGCCGCCGATGATGCCGCGCGCTGCGAAGGTACACGCTGCTTCCGAAATCCACCAGCTTGAGGTTAGCAAAAGTGTACGGCACGTCGCAGTCAAACAGAATGTTGCTGGCCTTGACATCCAGGTGCAGAATACTGTGCTGATGCAGCAGACAGAGAGCATTGCAGAGCCCCGCTAGCACCATGCGAATGGATGCCTCGCTTAACGGCCCAAACTCGCGAATGCGATCCGCAAGCGAGCCACCAGCGTAGTGTTTCATTACCATCGTGATCGAACTCTCTCGTCCGTCGCAAAACATGAAGTAATATCTTGGAATGTAGGGTCGCAACGGATCGATGCTCATGATGCGCTGGGTCACATCCACTTCGTTGCGAAACTTGGTGGCATTGATGCGCTTGAGTGCAAAGGCACTGGACGGGTTGCGCATGTCAAAGCAGGTGTACACGACCGAGTTGTTGGTCTTGGAGATGCTCTGAAAAGATGTCAGGTTCTGCAGAAATGTGGCCAATTCGATCCAGAGTTTGACCAATTCATACATACGCATGCGGTGTTTGCTGGATTCGAACTTCATTACCCAGGTGTCATTGCAGCGCACCCGGGAACTGTTGAGAATCAACTCACGTTCACCGACAGCGCGCACCACCGTGTCTTCGCCGAGGATCATGACTTTGAGTGGGTTTTCGTCGTTGACAAAGGAGGTCACATGGCGATACACAGCCAAAATCGGATGCTTGGACCCGCGCAAAACCAGCCAACGAATGCGACACAACCAGAAGGGAACGAGCCGTTGCACTTGGATCCGCACCGGCACGACAAACTCATTGGGGATCACTCCGTACGGACGCTTGAGACTGCATCTTCGATCGTGGGTTTTCCTCCACATGGCACTTCGAGTCACCTTCACATGATGGTCCATGCCGGATGCCCACCCTTTGTCGCTGATGGCTTGGGCAGCCAGAAGAGCAAGTAAGTGGCGGAAGACCTGAGCAAAACAATCCAAACAATCCACACTGAACCAGATGTGAAAGACCTGCAAGCGATAACGCTGGAAAAAGCGAGAACGTTCCGTCGCCAAAGGTCAGGTGCGCGCAGCCCAGCGAAGACAAGGGCCAGCGATCCTTTTTCGGGCGGCCTAAAGTGCAGTAGAAGTCGGTTCGCCTTGTGCGGGATTGAACCGACACTTGAAACGGCCAGTTTCAAACTCGCTGTGGTTGCGTGCCAGTCGTTCGGTAGGAAGCACAGGGATCGGTGGATTCGCACCAAGGAGCGTTTGCTTTTGATTATGGTTTGCTAGAAGACAAGATACGACACGGTGTTGGCAAGTCACAACACAGCAGCTCTCTCGAGAGCTCCATACGTACAGCGCGCCCCCATCACCATAATGACAAGACTCCATTAGTAGAACTGATAAGCGGCAACTGGAGGAATGCACGTTGGATCCCATCGACAAAAGTATCCTTTCCATAGTCTGTCCCATCCCAAAAGTTCATCAAAGGCGTTGGGATCAGTTCAGTTTAGGTCCAGAGCATGTCAGAGCGGCGAGCGCCATGGCCGCACACGCAATCAGAGACTTACTTGATGTTTTTAGAGAGTGTGTTGGGAAAGAGCACGCTTTGGTTGGAAGTCGGCGCGTAGCACGCGTTCAGAAAGATCTCATTGTTGCTGTTCACTTCGCTCCAGATGGATGGCGCTCGGTATTTGGCAAGATACTCCTTCCTGCCACGAACATTTCAGCCCGGTTAGAAACTTGCCAACCACGTCGACACCTACAGGGATAGAAAAACAGAGGCTAGAAGCTCACCGTTGCTTCTCGCAATCAAACATGAACGTGCCGTATTTACAGGAAGCCACGTGGTCGGCTAATGCCAGCAACAAGTGCTCATTGAACTCACACTCCGTGGGGAATTGGCGCATGAACTGCCACACACAATCGAGCCAAAGCAAAAACACGGGGGAGCGATGCTCATTCGCCGCATCGCTTCGCCCATGGCCATAACGAGTCGCGAATTGGTGACCGAAGCTGCACCATTCTTTCTCGATCAAGACTTGAAAGCCAGGCAAAGTGCGATAAAAGGGATCCAACATGAACTCGGCCAAAGCCACCATCTGGGAAGTGCGATCCCAACCGTCGCTGCAATGGGTAAGCACCGAAGTACCATTGTGGACCGAAGCCGCCAGCTCTATGGATGCCTTAAGAACAAAGCGCACGTGACGTAACCAGCCCGAGTTGTCGAGTCTTGTGTAATAGCTGGAAGCAAAATCGTCTCCTCCAGTGTTGCGACGAGGCTCAAACAACGCACTCACTTGTTGAAAGCTTTGGCGAACTGCGTGGACATTTTCCAGGTTCATAAACACCAATTTGGCTCCGCGATAGTTGCTTGGAATCTCGGTGCCTTTGCCCATGGCCTTGTTGCCCACGACTGCAAGCTGACCTCTCGCGTCCATGATCACGTAGCTTCCGTAGGAGGAAGACGACGCGCAGCATAAAAGCCGAACAAGTTGCTCGTCCTCAAGACACCGTGCCGACTTCATACCAACAAGTGGTTGACTGGATCGACAAATGGTCGCGTTGTTTCGAGGATGCATCCAGCAGACCACTGGAAGCCGATTTCGTGAACGGAATTCGGACGCTGCTTTAAGCTTCACATCACTGAGCTCCGCGGGAACGATCAGATGCTGAGGATACGTGTCACACAAGTCATAGCGAATGCTTTGATCAATACATCGAAGTCTGCCGGGGCAATTCAACAAACCCAAGCGACCGTATTCCTCACGCAAATCAAAGGGGACCTCTTCGGAAGGTGCGACGACCGGTGAATACGCAAAGCAAAACGCATCGAGAAGAGACTGAGGGAACGCCAGACAGCTCAAGCACTTGAAGAGTTTGGCGTATTCAGCATAGTTCGAAAACGAGAACCTTGCCACTTGGGTATCTTTGCATCGAATCAACACACTGTAATGATCTGCAGATGGATTCCCAAAGCCCAATGCAGCTTGAGCTTGGTCAAGCGCAGACGAACTCGAAGAAGAAGAGTTGCCCGACTCCAGAGTTAATGCGTCCATTCCTTCGATGCTTGTGATTGAAAGCACAGGAACTTGCCAGTCCACTGTGTTGCGTGACAACAACCGATGGAATAGACATCGATAGTTTGTCACATACAACTTGCCACTAAGATAATGTGACGTCAGAGAACCCTGGGAAGACAGAGTGAAGCGTTGAAGGCTGGTCTCAATCTTGGCAAAGCAGGATTCACCAGGAAGGAAGTTGAGCCAACCGACTTCTTCATCGGTTTCTGGTGGCTCGGCCAGTGGTTCTTCTTCTGTAAACGAGTTTGATGACGTGATCTCACTCTCAGGCTCCTTCTCAACTCTGCGAAATCCCATGAACAGTGGTCTCGAGACCAGTTGGATGTGGCGCTTGATATCTTCAGCAGAGACATCGACGATTGGTGTTCCGTTGACAGACTCCAGCAAGTCTCCAGGTTGCACGAGGCCGCTTGCTTCCGCTTGGCCGATACCCGCCGGGTTGGACGGATCGCGCACAAATTCCTTGACAACAAGTCGTCTCTCATGTGGGATTCGAGCGGATCCAAGCACAAGTCCTAGTGATCCCTGAACAAATCTGACAACTCGAACACTTTCCTTCCCATTGTGCTGTTGCATCTCGTGCATCGGATTCTGAAGAACTCGGGCACGCACGACCAATGCTTGCGCGTGACTTTCAACTCTGTTTGACATGGCACCACCACAATTTCCACCTGTGACAATGCTCTCAATATCGTCGCCAGCTGGGGAACGCATCAGCAGGCGAAGACAGCAACTGCTGTCACCAACACGCAACTCAGGTGAAAGCTCGAGCAATCGAGCAATACAGAGATACGGAAGTAGCGGAAATCCGATCGAACAGCTCTCTTTCTGGTCTTCACTGGGTAGAGTGGGCATCAAACGATCCAATCTCGTGGGAGAAGCAGGAAAGAGACGATTTGACACATCGGCTTGATTGGGTTCTGGGTACACGATAGTTGCACGCAACGGATCTTGAATCATTGCATCCCAAAGCTCCAGAACTTGATACAATGGCAATTCCCTCGCAAATAGGAGTCGAACCCAACGCAAACAATACGTCTCTGGAACAATCTCAAGGTTTCGCAAGTGAAAATGAAGCTGAGGATCTTTCTCGCGCAGCAATTCGTATTGGACAGTGTGGCAAAGTCGATGCAAAGGCAACTGCTTGGGACTGCCTCCATTGCGATGTGGGTCAACAAATGAGCAGCCATATCTTCCATGACCTGCCCCATTGGGTGGAGAAGCAGTGTCTCTCGTTCGTTCGCCAAAGAGATCGAAGGGAGTTCCATCCGAGAACAATCGCTTCGAGTCTAGGTGTCGCGATTCTTCTTGTACACTGGCTGAAGACTGGACTGCAGTTTGGTGCCGTTCTTCTTCTTGGCTCTGTTGATTCTTCAGAGCATACAAGGGTTTGACGTAGAGCATCACGGCTTCAAATACGATAAACGCATCCGCTTCCAAGCTCTCCCAGAGGTCCGCCGGTAGGTTAACACTACCACTAGTATCTTTGTGAGAACTAGAAAGAGCCGCCAGGTACGCCGTGCTTTTACCGTCCTTCAGGAGGATCTTGATGACTCCGTTGACATCAAACGAAACGATCTCGCCTTGGCCAAAGTGTGTGGTGATCCTTTGATGCAGCAGAAACGAAAACAACACGACGGCCGCCAAATCATGCATTCCTTGTCGATACGACACGTCTGGGTGCAACTTGCACCAGATGAACAGGATGTTGCGCAACACACTCAGCGCTGGTTCGTTTTGGAACAGCAATTCGTTGCCCGACGGGTAGAGCCGCTCGAGATCCTTGTTGATTTCATGCAGAAGCGATTCATCCGAAAAGAACTGGGACCATTGGTTGGTCGGCGGTTGTGTGGTCTTTGGTTGTTGGTGCAATGGCTCCAGTTCATGGAGGTCTCGGGTGCCACTGTCGCTTTCGCCATCGCTTTCGCTGTCGCTAAAGAGCGAGGAAGCGCCAAAATGGCCAGTCGCCTTCGTTCTGTCTACGGACGAATCAGAAAATAGCGAGTTGAATGGGGGTGCAGTGTTGTTGCAGTTGTTGTGCGTCTCCTTCTGCTGAGACGTCGCCAAGAGCGCGGTCAAAGGATCGCCATTCCCGATGGCGTTGACGTCAAAGACGAGTTGCTTCTGGAGCCTTTGGTATCGCTGTCTCTGGTCCAGCAACTTGGCCTCGTCCAATCCAAAGCAGGCTTCCCATCGATACCCAAACACACGACTCCTGTGGTCGTCACAGAAGGAGGAGAGCGACAGCGCCATCTCCATTTGCTCGTTGGCGTGAGTGGGCTTTCTGATTCCTTGGGGCTTTCGTGTTCCACAACAAAAACCAGAAGAAAAGGAGAAATAAAAAGATTTGCTTGATTTTCATCCAATCAGCGGGCGGACAAGTCTTTTCCACCAATCACAGCATGGTACACCTCTTCAGACAGAGAGTCATCTCTTCAAGCTGGGAGCACGTTAACACAGAGTTGCGCAAGCACACGGCGGCATTCCCCAAACGGGAAAAGAGAATCGCCGCGGGGATGGAGAAAACTGGGGTCTATCGCTATGAATCGCGTCGAGACAGCATCGAATTCTTCTCTCCGGGGCCACACAGGTACGTTCTGCTGACTCTAGCTGCTCTCTTTTCGTGACCAACCGTCCTCTAACTTGAGTCCTGGTGGGCTGGTGGACAGCACGGAACGAACGGCTACCGCGGCGTCGGCCGTGTTTAATCTCGTGAGCACCATCATCGGCGGTGGCATTTTGTCGCTTCCGTATGCTTTCGACAAGTGCGGACTGGTGCTCTCGGTAGTATTTATGATTGCTTCCGCCAGCGCATCCAATTTCAGTCTCTACGTGATCGTGAGTTGCAGTCGCCGCGGAAGAGCCACTTCCTACGAACAAGTGGTGCGCAAAGCGCTGGGTGAAAAAGCCGGGCTGATCACCGTGGTGTTGTTGGTGTTGCTGACGTTTCTGTCCATGGTCGCATACGTGATTCTCACGCGGGATCTGGCCGTGTCCTTTGCCAAAGGATACTTTTTCGACTCGGAAGTGACCCCACGAGCGCAGAACCTGCTCACCATCGCGTGTCTTGCAGTGATTTCACCTATTTTCTTTTTCCGCAAAATGAACTCGCTGCGATTCACTTCAGTGTTCTCGCTGATTTCCGTCTTGGTGCTTGCCTGTGCTGTCAGCTATCGTGCTCTGCATGAACCCCAGCAACAAGTGGAGAGACCAATCAAGTGGTGGCCCAGTTCGGCGCGAGACGTGCTCTATGCGTTCCCGATCATGTGTGTGTCGTTTCTTTGCCATTTCAACGTGCTGCCCGTGTATCGAGAGCTGCATCGACCTACTCGACATCGCCTCAAGCGCATCGTGATCACCACCATGTTCTCGGCCTGGTCATTCTACATGATCGTCGGTATCATGGGCTATTTGTTCGCGTATCGTTCGGTTCACGGCGTACAAGATGACATTCTCAACAATTTCGACCCTAGAGACGACCTCATCAATATTGGACGACTCGGTCTGCTCGTCACCATCTTGCTTAGCCTGCCGTTGCTGATCCAGCCTTGTCGAAGCAACCTGATCTTCTTGGTGCAGTACCTCACGCAGCCGTCACTTTCCGCAGAAGACCTCGAGCCGTTGCTTCGCGACGACGGCTCGGAGGAAATGACTAGTGGTGACGACGGCGTGACCGATAACCCCGATCTTGCGTGTAGCACGAAAACCCACATCTTGCTGACCCTGTCACTGATCTCGTTGGCGGTGGCGTTGGCCTTTGATCTCCCCGGTGTGTCAGTGGTGTGGAATGTCATGGGCTCCACCGTTGGCCTGTTGATCTCGTACGTACTACCGTGTTTGTCGTACGTGTGCATTCGCACGACAAAACCCCATTCGGACCACCGCAAGGCTGCTGCGTGGGTGATTTTCGTGGCAAGTTCCATTGTATGCGCCATGTGCAGTTGTCAGTCACTCGCCTCTTTCTGGTAATTGTAACGGCAACGGGACCATCTACACCAAGCAAAAAAAAAGAGGCCATTCACTTGCCACCTCAGCCAGCCAAATAGAAAGCCACAAGACACATCAACGTCGCTCTTGCCATTCTGTCGCACATCATGTGACGGTTCCTAGCTTTTTAACAATTATCAAGGAAAGTCTCCATAATCAGTTAAGTGGTTGAAATTCTTGTGCTTGTGGGAAAAGCTGAAGAGATTGCCCCACAGATCATGCTGCGGAGTCTGCTACGTCGGTTGCATCGGCGCAATCACAATCCCCTCAAGTTGCAGCAGGTCGCTTGCTTTGACTCTGGATCTCTTTTGTGCTGTTGGCAATGATGTCGCTGACGCGTAGGTTTGTGTGTTGCTGATGTAGGCGTTCAACAATGTGATCGCTGAGTTGCGCCAATTGGGCCGCGACGCTAGTCCAGATGATGTGAGGATTCTTTGCGCTGCTTTCTTCAATAATCAAACACTTTCCCAACTGATAACATCGCGTTTTTCGCCCAGATGTCCACCAGTGAGGTCATCAAGTCGATGAAATCGGGTCAGGATTTCCACAAACTGGGCAATCTGGTGTTTGAAAACGCACAAAACGACCCCAAAGAACGCGAAAAAGCCAAATATCTCTGGAAAAAGGCCATGGAAATAGTATGGCAGTGCTTTCACCTTGTGTCCGATGAATGAGTGGTCCAGCTAAAATGACATTGTGCATTTCGCCTTCAGGGAGACGACAACTCCAAGTACAGCTATGCGAGATTACTGAAAGACAGCCCCAATGCCACGACTATCGACATCGTAGAAGCCACCAACATGTTTCGAGACGTTGGTTTGCTGTTATTTCCTCGGTGTCATTTGTCGTTTGGCTCACAGATACTCTCTTTTTGTGTGCGATCCACTCCAGTTGGCGTCGAAAAACCACGTGCATGGCATCTTTGCGTATGCCACTGCGCTTGCCGAGGGCGAAGGCACTCGTCGAGACGACAAGAAAGCTTTCCAGTTGTTTCAACTATTGGCGGCCAAGAATTTTCCCACGGCCTACTTGCAAGTGGCCAACATGCTATCAGAAGGACGAGGCGTGGCCAAAAACGACAAAGAAGCCGTGCAATGGTACACGCGAGCAGCCGCGATTGGCGATCCCATGGCCAAGACCCAACTAGGTAACAACATGCTACATGGCCGCAAAGGATGCGACAGAGACGTCGCGAAAGCCATTCAGTACTTTCGAGAAGCCGCCACGACGGGAAACGCCGTAGCCCAATACAACCTGGGACACTTGTATCTCACTGGAGATCACCAAGACTTTGTGCCGAAAGATGAGCGGATGGCCGAATTCTGGTTCCGACGATCTGCGGAGAGAGGCTTCGTGATGGCGATGGTGAATCTGGCGCAAATGTATCGAACTGGCTATGGCAAAGTCCCCAAAGATCTGGAGCTTGCGCGCAAATGGCTCCAACTGGCCGCCCCGACAGACCTTCATGCAAAGCAACTGCTGGATCACGTGAATAGCTCTGATTACCCCAGTGATGAAGACGACGCAAAGAAAGCAAACGAGCAAGAACCCCACGAAACCAAATCAATCAAGAACCCATAGAGCAGAAGCCAGGACCCCACATGATAACACACAAACGATGAAGCTACCGTCTCTTGCTGTATTAAGAACTCACACGATTCACGCAAAAGGTCACACACACCATGCCATGCAACAAACAACACACACTTCCGATCAATGTCTTGCCATAACTCATAGTCAATTCTATTGTCCTTCCTCTTGTTCTTGAGAGATGGACAGACAGCGACGGAAAAGCACACCACCAGACTTCCACAGACTATCGATTTCACAAGTCCTCTATTGAGATCACGGGACCTCGCACGACAACCAACAGCCTACAAACGACAATGCTCCACCAGGAATAAATCATATCAAAGACACACACAACCACAAACACGAGGAAATTCGCGCAACGATGCTTGATGAGCTACACCTGGAGCTCAGAGTTGAGGTTTGCCCACAGCAGCGCGGCAATCCGGACAACTAGGATTGTGCCGAAGCCAAGTCATCACACAATTTTCATGAAAAATATGCGAGCAAGGAAGTCGAACAGAAAAAGACGACCCAGAGCCGGAGGCTGAGGAAGGGGCCGACGATGCGGTCACCAGTGCAGTTGTAGATGTACCCGTACGCCCCAAATCATCCTGTATCTCGTTCTCATCATCAGTAGACATGGTGGTAGTGGTGGGGTTACTTGCATTGGTTTCGACTTCGATAGACTCCAGACAAATGCTGCAAAGCTGGTCAGCATGGGGCAGCGGTGCACAAACATCTTCGAGGCTCAATACGGCTCCAGCATACGTGCTATTGGCCGTCAGAATATTCTCTGGCAGGGCCAAAAAATCGCGAATCAACACATACAACCGCACCAAATCCTTGCCCAAGGCACTGGTACAGTGCAATTCGTAAGCCAAAGTCGGGATCATCAGTTCAAAAGTGGTCCAAAGTCGTGTCAGAAAGCTCTCCAATGCGCATTTGTTTTGGTTCATCACGGCGACGTCTTCATGCATGACGAAGACATTCTGAAGCGTCGCATGAGAGTTCAACGTGTTGACCAGCATCACGAGAAACTCTTCAAGTGGTTTCGCACACTCGTCCATGTCGACGTCGCGGTGAATCTGCAGCTGCTTCTTTTGTTGACTCGCGAAAAACTGAGCGATCGGTCCCTGGCTCAAAATGCCACATGCATGGAAGAAAAAAGTCGCGAATTTGCTCTGGCTCATTGCGATGACCCACGAATGGGCCATACAGTCGCCCATGGGTTGGGCCATGCGCATCGAGTTTTCGGTTGTGATAGAGATGGCCACGCGGTACACGGCAGCGCATCCGACGCAGAGCAAATGGGTTTGCACACCAAAGCAAAACGACGTCGGAAAGAACTCTTGGCTCATTTTGCGAAGACGACGATGGGTCGAGCGGCGTTTCTTCTTCATGGGCGGTTGCTCTTGTGGCTGGTGGTCGTCGACCAAGATGTCGCCGTCGGCATCAAGCGACGACATGGACGACACGGAGTCTCGACTGGAGCTATCACTCTCACTGTCCACCAGCAGCAACTCTTGATGCGTTTCGTCTTCTTCTGCGTGATGGCGGCGGCGTCTTCTTCTTCGACTGACGGCGGCGGCACTTCGCTCCATCGTTTCCTTTCTCTTGCTTCTCCTCTTGTTCTCTTGGCTTTCCGTTTGCCGACTGGGCAGCCAAAGAGCTTTGCGCGTTGCTTTTCTTTTTTTCGTCTGATCGAAGGCTTCAATTCTTCAGTCACTTCTGACCCACACTGCTCAGTCCACTTGCCCCATGTGGCGGTTCGCACTTTAGCGAAGACCCCTCCTCCCATGATCCACCACACTTGGAATTTGTATAAGGCTCAACGGCCTCTGACCCACAACCAGTAACTGCCAACGGATACCGAGGGCTGCTTCTGTCCCCTTCAAATTCAACGCTCTTCTCCAAGCTCCACTCCGCTTGCCCCAACAACTTCATTTTCGCAAGCAACCTTACAGTACGCATCAAGTAGGTATGCAAAGGGAAAGGGGGCACCCATAGGTACTATATAGTACATCATCGCTGTCTCTGAGGGTGTCTAGGGGTACGCTAGACGCTCTTATATGAGGAGAATGAGCGGACGATGTGACATAGACGATACGCTCCGTCCGCTCAACCTCAGCTGAGGACCATCATTCTCGAATTTGCCGAAGATGACGCGCGAAGTGTGGTTCCAGTTGGTTGATGGAGAAGGCAACGCGGTGACTTCAGCGTACCGCGTGAAGGATCTGGCTGATGAGTCAAAGGTTGTCGATCTACAAGATGCGGTGAAGGAGAAATGTCCGAACAATCTCGCGAACGTTGATGCGTCCGACCTCACAGTCTTCGAGAACCGTGCGAAGTACGAAGCGAAAGAGGCGTTGGAAGAGGATTCACCGATTCGATCGTTTGGTGGTTCGAAGAAGGATGCGCTCATCGTGCAAGTGCATCAGCGCGCTGATATCGCGCCAAGTTATTTCATCCTTCCTGAAACTCGCGAAAAAGTGGCAAAAGCAGTATTTGTGATCATGAAAGAAGACAAAGATGACAACGGCGTTGGAATGGGCGTGTTCAAGGGTGTTGGAATGGGTGTGTTTTTCAGCGCGACTCTTGCGGTGACGTGTGACCACAACTTAACGGAACAAGACACTGTGGGGAGCTCGGTATCTTTGGCGTTGAAGGACGAGATGGCCGATGTTTAGTCGTCGCTCGAAATGCTGAGCTGGACTTCGCGATTCTGAAGTCTTCGAAACCCAGATCATTCATTGCCCCATGGAACGGAAGCCCAGATGATCTGGAATCACGTTGCGATCTTGTGTTGGCATCTTTTCGACTTGGAATCGACGAATACCAAGAACCGTACAAGGGCAAACTGGGATTCGCACCGGCAGCGTGCATTGCCATCAGTTTTCACAGAAGGCACATCATGTTTTCGTGTCCAACATACGCTGGAGATTCTGGCGCCGCGCTTATTGTGAAAGATGGATGCCTTGTTGGTATCCACCAGGAAACGATCAATGCACTCCGCGAAGAGATCGACCGCAAGAAAGTCATCAAGGATCGCTTGAACGATGTGGAGGAGTCTCTGGACAACATTGCGAGAAGCGGACTAGCGCAAGGCTGCTCAGGTCTTTTGGTTCATGAGTTCAAGGACGTAGTGAGCGAGTAGTGCGAATTGATGAGTTCATAAATTAATGGCACATCTCAGTCACGAAAAAACGGTGTCACAACGAATGTGACATCCTCGGTGGCCAAAATCGGAGCGTGCCATCGCGAACTCACATTTAATGACCACGGACCATGGCATGAGATACCATGAATTCATGATCTGATTGGACCAAAAAATCTGAATTCATGAACGGCACCGTAAAACCGGTATTGTACCGACAAAAAAGGCGACCACCTTTATTCTAGTTATCAGAAGCAACGATATCAGATATGAAACACTTCTAATGTTATGAATTCAGATAAATGCGGACCAGGTGGCTATGTCCAGCACCTGCTCAACTCCATTTTAGAATTATATGCTTTTTATATATCCCCCCTATACCCCCTTTTACTTACTGTAATATTCTTTATAAAACTGAAAAAAAGATAGACACCTGGACACTGGGATATATAGATTGATCTATAGTTGCTATCGCTGCTTCTAATGAAAAGAAAGATGGACATAATTGTTGGACGCAAGCCGGACACAATGCCGCTCACAACAATGAGCTCGGCATCTAAGTGTATCGAAACATAGCAATACCCCCCTGTTTCGATAAAGGATACA